>PVLA01003931.1:0-175753 GCA_004027455.1 Hydrochoerus hydrochaeris | reverse complement strand
TTTGGTTTGGTGGACATGAATTTCTTCAGATGTTCTTTGTCATGGAAGTATCTTATTTGTCCATTAAATATGAAAGAAAATTTTGCTGGGTGCATCAGTCTGGGTTAAAGGCTGTTTTCTTTCAGGGCTTGAAATACCTCACTCCAAGCTCTTCTTGACTTGAGGCTTTGTGCTGAAAAGTCTGCCATGATTTTAATGGGCTTTCCTTGGTAGGTGAGTTGTGTCTTTTCTCTGATAGCTTTTAATATTCTGTACAACTTGGATCTTATAATATGATAATTTTTCTGCACTTCAAAAGAAATCACCAAGAAGGTGAAAAGAAAACCCACAGAATGGGAAAGAATTTTAGCCAATAATCCCTCAGACAATGGACTTATATCCAAAACATATAAAGAACTGAATAATATCAAGGCCCAAGTTCAAAGACCCTCTCCAAAAATGGGCATCTGAGATGAACATACAGTTCTCAGATGAAGATGTACAAATGGCAAATAAATATATAAAGAAATGTTCACCATCACTGGTCATTTGAGATATGCAAATTAAAATAGCATTGACATTTCATCTCACTCCAGAAAGAATGGCTGCCATCAAGAAATCAACTGATAAAAAATATTGGCAAGGATCTGGGGGAAAATGAACAGTTCTCCACTGCTGGTGGGAGTGCAAGCACTTTGGAAATCACTGTGGAGATTTTTCAGAAGATTAGGATTGGAAGTTTCATTCAATCCATCTATTCCCCTAGTCTGTATTTTTGCAGAAAAATTTAAAATGTTGTGTCACAGTGATATATGTGCCCCCATGTTCATAACAGCATTTTGTGATAGCTAAATCTTAGAAACAACCAAAACAACCATCAACTGCAGAGTAGATAAAAAATGTGGTATTTTTATACAATCAAATATTATTCAGCTATAAAAAAGGGTGATCTTGAGGCCATTATAGGTAAATGGAGGAAACTTGAGAATATACTCATTATGAAACAAACAACGCTCACATTAGTAAATATTGCATTGTCTCTCTAATGTAAAAAATAATAACTGACAGAATAATGGGATCCAAATGACATAATAGATATTGTAAAATTGAAAGGGAATGAAAGTGCTCTAAAGGATATAGTGGTATGTATAGTGTGCAAGATAGATGAACATATTACTAAATTTCTGTTTGATTATTTGGTAATATTTGATAATAAAATTTAAAATTGATATCAAATTTTTCTACCATTAGTAGAATTATGCTGTTGAATTAATATATGTTAGCTCTAAATCAATTCTTGGGTTGCCTTAATGTTTATGTTATAATAGTCTCTTCTCTATGATTAAGGGTATTAAATA
This sequence comes from Hydrochoerus hydrochaeris, assembly GCA_004027455.1. Taxonomy (NCBI): domain Eukaryota; kingdom Metazoa; phylum Chordata; class Mammalia; order Rodentia; family Hydrochaeridae; genus Hydrochoerus; species Hydrochoerus hydrochaeris. The sequence goes on along the minus strand of PVLA01003931.1, from coordinate 174,416 downwards.
ACTGGTTTTATACAATGTTAATATCACATTTGACTTGAAAGCTACTACTATAGCTGTTTTTCTTGGTATTTTCAGGGGCACATAATTGTTGATGTTTTTTAGTAAGGCACCATTCAGATTGTCTTTGTGACATTAACAATATTAAAATACATTCCCAGAGGCCTTGTTTCTTGGACTGAAAACACTGCACCCTCCTCTCCAAAAATAACCAAGGCAGTCAAGTTTGGGGATGTGACAAAGGATTATAGTTAGACAAACCCATGGTAAGTTACTAAAAAGCAACTAAAGTGATCTCTGAACTAGCAATAAAGTTTTTAGGCTATAAACATTAACAAACATCAGTACAAAACAAATCAAAATAAACATAGGAATAAAAGGCAACAAAGTATCTCTCAAAAGTCTCAAATTCCTCCAAGCCAATTGAGGGGGCACTGAGTAATATGAGTCACACCCTTGAAGTATGTGAAAGGATAGCATAGAAGGTGATAAAACAACCCAAAGAGATACTCACTGGGATTAGAGAAGATGTAACAAAACAGGTAATGCAAATAATAACAATAAAAGATGCATGAACTTCCAGAAGACAATAATGGAATTGTATATGAGCTAAACAAAATGACACAAAACATGAGTGACAACTTAAGCAATGAAAGTCCTTGAAAAAGTTTGGATTAGAAATCTAGAAAATTAAATAGCATATTGAAAGTATTGGCAGCAGGACAAACCAATGTGAGAACATAATTTCAGAACTAGTAGATAATCATGGCTTCAAAGACAAACTTATCCATGAAACCTTAAAAGCAAAAGTAGAATATGAAAAGTGGATACCACAAGTAATAAATAATGGATGTAAAGAAGACTAATCTAATTGGAATAAATGAAAAAAACCTAAGATAAAACAAATTGCAAAATAATCTCTTCACCAAATAATGTCAAAAACTTCTCAAATTTAGGAAATATATATATATATATATATATATATATATATATATATATATATAGTAGAACACCAAATAGCCATGACTAATAAGGAAGTTCTCCATGCTACAGCATTCTCAGAGACCCAGATGCCCAGTTTATCACAGGGACAAAAAATTTAAACTTGTTAAAAAAAGCCCATGAATCACATACAAAGGTAGTACCATTAGAATCACAGAAGACTTCTCTGCTACACCTAAAGGGCAAAAGGGCTTGAAATCAATTGTTTCAAACACTAAAAGATAACAACTTCCAACCAAAATTTATGTATCCTGAAAAAATTTTCTTTAAAATTGATAGAGAGAGTTCCACATCAAAAATACTTCACCAGTGTCTCCTGAGAATCAGTCATGCTGGAACTTGGGGGACTGACCAAGAAAGCAAAGAGCCATCCTTCCTGGTAAGTGGCATGAGCAAGCCTCAGGCACTCCACGGGAGAACAAGTCAGGGAATCCCAAGAATCAGCCATGCTGGAACTCGAGGGGTGATGGGGGCAGCCAAGAGAGCAACAAACCATCCTTACAGGTAAATAGTGTGAGCAAGCCATGGGTGCACCAGGGAGAGAGCAAGTCAGCATCTCCTGAGAATCAGCCATGCTGGAACTTGGGGAACTGACCAAGAAAGCAATGAGCCAGCCTTATTGATAAGTGGCGTGAATCATGGGCACACCAGGGAGAGAAAAAGTCAGTGTCTTCCATGAGCCTACAGGCACACAGACTGACAATCAAACATCCTGAGCCCCTTCCTGCACCCCCCTTCTGTTTAGCAACTGGACAATTTTGAGGTCAGCTGGAGTTGATAGCAACAAAAGTACATAAAGCAACTAAATGCTTGTATTATTTGATTGATTATGCTGACCTGGGGCCAGAAATGTGAACATCTCTTGGGAGGATGACATTATGCTATATAGCAAATATGGGGGATCTCCTTCTATATTGCTTTTGAAGGCCAACATTAGTTTCGGTGTTTTTCTTTGTTCTGATTGTTTTGCTCTAGTCAATATTCTGTGTAGTTTGGCTTTATAGTGTTATATTTTTGGTTTGATTTTGCTATACATGATTGAAAAGACAGCCATTGTAAAGATAACAAGATATACTATGGTACCTGTTATTGTTATCTTGGTATTCTGTTCCGAAGTTCTCTACCAGTTTTCACTGCATTGTCTTTTTTTTTTGATTGGTACCAGGGATCGAACTCACAACTGCCTGCTTGCAAGGCAGGAGCTTATGCTGCTGAGCTAAATCCCCAGCCCTCACTGCATTGTCTTGATTGTCTTTGTTCAGTACTGTTTTGTTGTATTTTACTTTCTTTAAGATAAAAAAATTAAAAAATTGACAGAGAAACAATGTATTTCCATAACAAGGAGCACCTCAAGAAATTCATGACAACCAAAGAAGCATTCCAAAAGCTTCTCAAGGATATTCTAAAAAGAGACATTGAGGGCAACAATGTAAATTCGTCAAAAAAAATAAGTACATGTGTTGGGATGAACAGTTAAGCAAAGTGTGAAAAAATGAAGTTAGCAACAGGAACATAATGCATGAGAGGAAAGAATCAATACCTCTCAGTAATAGCTTTCAACTTGAATGGTCTCAACACCCTAACCTATGAAACAGGTTGACAGAACAGATCAAAAAAGAAAATCCAACAATATGTGGTATACAAGAAATGTTAAATTTAAAAAGATATAGATTGAAAATCAAAAGATAGAAAAAATATTCCATGCAACAGAAACTCACAATAAATCAGAAATTGCTATCCCAATTTCAAACAGAGTGAGTTTCAATCTAAGACTGATTGGAAGTTACAAAAAAGTTCAACACATGCTAGATAAGGAAACAATTCAATGGAACTTTCAAGTACATATAAAACAAATAATACCACACTGAACTTCATAAAATAAACACTAATGTACATTTAAAAAATCAACACAATTTTAATGGAAGACCTCAATACCTCACTGTCACAAATGAGCAGATGAATTAGAGAAAAAAATCAACAAAGAAATATCAGAGTTGTACCAACAGGTCAAATAAATGGACTTAATATATCTTTATAGAGTGGTCTATTTATTAAAAAAAGCAGAACATATGTTCTTCTCAGTAGAACAGTGAACTTTCTCTGAATTAGATCACATAGTAAGAAATAAAGTACACTTAAGTAAATCCAAAGATTTGAAACAATCTTATGTAAATCCTATACATAGAAGATCATAGAGAAGTATGACTAGAAATCAGTAGCAAAAGGCACCACAGAAACTATGCAAAAATATGGAAATTAAATAGTTCCCTCCTGACTAATCAATGGGTCACATATTATGCTAAAGAAGAAAGATTTCAGGGTTTTTTCAATCAAATGATGCCAGTACAGCATCGGTAACATATGGGATACAATGAAGGCCATCCTAAAAAGAAAGTTTATAGCATTGAATTCACACTCCAGAAAACCAGAATATGTTAAAAAAAATAATCCAACAATGCACCTCAAGTTTCTAGAAAAACAAGAACAATTACAAACTCAAAAGTAGTAAGAGGATGGAAAGTAAAAATATCAGAGTAAAAGTTACTGAACCAATGAATAGATGTATCAAACATTTGGTTATTTGAATGATTAAACAAAATGAAATAACCTTTAGGTAATCTTATCAAAATAATGAAATGCAAGACTTAAGTCCAAGCAACTAGACATGGAGAAGGTGAAATTACAATGGATTCTGTAAAAATCCAGATTATCAGTAATTACTTTAAGAACCTATATTCTAATAAAAAGGAAAATTCAGAAATAATGTGCAAATTCTTAGATACATATGAACAAACAAAGCTGGAACAAGAGGATATAAGAGTCCCAAATTAGCCAGTATCAGTCTGTGGAATTAAAGAACATAAAAACCTGTTGTCTAAGAAATACCCAAGCCCCAATGGATGCACTGCTGAATTCTATAAAAACTTTTCAGAAGATCTAATGCTAAAATGACTCAAAGTTTTTTAAGGAAATTAAGAGAGAATTAGCACTCTCAAAGTCTTTTCTGTAAGCAAGTCTTACCCTGATTCCAAAACTAGAAAAATCAGTAGCCAGATAAGGGAACTATGAGCCAGTCTCTTTGATGAATAGAGAGGCAAAAATTCTCCATAAGGTGTTGCCAAACAGAATGCAGCAAAACACTGAAAAGATAATACATAAGGGGCAAGCAGGACTTATTTCAATGATTCAAGAATGTTTCAACATATACAAATCAAGAAGTAGAATATAGCACATAAAAAGAAGCAAGAAGAAATATAACATCAGCTCAATAGACACAGAGATGAGGCATGGTGTCACATGCTTGCAATCCCAGAACAATCCCAGTTTGGGCTACATAGTGAACTCAAGATCAGTTTAAATTGCACACCAAGGCCTTGTCTCCTCCCAAAAAAAGACAGAAATATAAACATTTGAGAGAATTTAACATCCATTGAACTTTTTAAAAACCCTGTGGAAAATAGGTATAATATAGAAAGTCTTTATCTCAATTTGAGAAAAGTCATCTATGACAATCTAATGGCCTACAGCATACTAAAGCTAAAAATTTTCCCTTTAAAATAAAAAATGAGATAAGGATAACTGCTATCATTATTTCTATGCAACATAATTCTCAAAACAATAGCTGGAGTAATAAGACAATAGAAAGAATGTAAAGCAACATCGATAGAAAAGGAAGAAGTTAAATTGCCTTCATTATCTGAGGACATGACAAGCTACATTGAAAATTCCCAAAACAACCAGAAGTCTCCCAAAAATAATATCAAAATTCAATAGCAGAGTAGAATGCAAACTCAACATACAAAAATAAATAGCATTCTTGTGTAAATCAATAACAAACTCACTGAATGAGAAATCAAGGAAACTGTACTTTTCCCAACAATATTTTAAGAACCCAAAATACTTAAGAAGTAACTTAGTCAAGGAAGTTGAAGATATCTAATGAAAACTATAGTATTCTGAAATAGGAGATTTGAAGAAGATATCAGAAAATGGAAAGATATCCTGTATTTTCAGATAGGTAGAATCAATATAATCAAAATGGTCCACCAGACATGGCAATGCATGTCTATAATCCCAGAACTCAGAATACTCAGAATGGGAGATTTAGTGAGATAGTTCTACTAAATTTAAAAACACTAGGAAAGGGATGGGGATATAGCCCAATGTAAAGGCCCTGCTTCACCCCCAGTACTATAAAAAAAATAGAAAAGTAGCAGGGTACAATACCAAAATACAGAAAACAGCAGCCTTTCATTTATTTATCTTCTTGTTTATTTGTTTATTGTTTTTTCAGATAGGGTCTTTCTATGTACTCAGTCTGACTTTGAACTCGTTATGTAGCCTAGGCTAGCTCTGAAATTATAGAAATTCTCCTACTTTAAACTCAAGTTCTGTGATGATTACAAACCAGCAGCCCACACATGATGATTTTCTTTATGCAATAATTAATGTTCTAATTAAAAGATCAATAAATTAATACCATTCACAATAACAACACAAACAAAAGTCATATCTAGAAATAAACTGAATTCAGTGAAAGACCTTTGCAATTAAAACTAAAATCACTGAAGAAATAATTTGAATTAGATACTAAAATATTGTGAAAATCTCCTGTAACCATGAATTGGAAGTATTAATGCTGTTAAAATGTTCACACTGCTCAAAGATATTTAACTAATTCAATGCAATTTCCATCAAAATACAAACAATATCCACAGTAACAAAAACAAGACATCATTGATATAAAAATAGGCAAATAGGCCAATGAAACAGAACAGAAAACCCCAAAATAAATACATGCATCTACAGTCAGTCAACGATTGACAAATAGGCCAAAAGTGTTTATTAGAGAAAGGACAGCCTATTTTAAAAAGGTGCTGGTCAAACTGGATATCCACATGCACAAAAATGAAGCTTTATTCCATCTCTGACCTATTAAAACTTGACTCAAAATCAATTATTTTAATCTAAGACCTCAAACTCTGATACTACTAGAGGAAAATAATGTAGGAGAAACATTTAAGATATGGTGTGGGAATAATTTTCTAGATTGGATGCCAAACAAACAGAATGTAAATGCAAAAACTGACAAATGATGTTACATCAAACTAGAAAATTTCTGAACAGCAAAGGAAACAATTCACAGAGTGAAGAAAAATCCTATACAATGGGAGAAATGTTTACCAGATTTCATCATGCATAGGGTTAATATTATGAATAGATAAAGGGAAACACACTCAGGGCACCTTGTGTCTCTCAAGAGCTATTCCTATTCCCTAATAAACCTATCCTATTCATATCCTCTATTATCCTTTGAAATTCATTCTTTGATTTCAGGTGTTATGAACTCAGCACATTTAACATTTGCCAGATTGGGAGTTACATTTCTCCTATGTCATTTTTGAGGCCCCAGTGAGAAAATTGGAATACAATCGATATGTGTTAAGAGTCTGAAATTATTTCATGGCACCCCTAAATATTTTAGCTGGATTCAAAATTTCAACTCTTAGGTAATCAAAAATTGGCATCTGTTGGTTCTTGGTCACTTATAGCTTTTTATTGTTTACTTGCAGTATTTTAAATGTTGAGAGCATGGAAGATTTTGATGTGGGTTTGTGTGATGGAACATTTTTGCTTTTGCAAACAGGACTTTATGTTATTTGATTAGTTTAGTTGTTACAATATCAGTCTGCTAAAGACAGATTTTAGGATGATTTTTGGGTGGTAGCTTGTATGAGTGTGTCTGAGGATTCAACCAGCGGCTACAGGACCGGTTCTGGAAGTTTTCTTCTGTTATCTCCTTCCCTAGTTTAGAAGGAAATCAAAATTCATGCTCATTGAAGAAGGTACTCCTGAGGGTATTTGTTGATCTAATGCTTGAGCAGGAAATACTGATGCATCTGCAAGAGAGGCCCTCATTCTGTTTTTTTAAAATTGTTTTCTGCTTTGTAATGTGGTTGGAGTCAATCGTAAGTTTCATCTTCAGAGGGATAACTTACTAAGGACAGGAGATGCACTCTAGGAAAACTTTTGGTTTTGTCTTTCAGCCCTTGAGTTGGCTAAGAATTATTTCTTGTGCCATACATAGAAATCACTCTTCTGTCATGTCTTCACTAACCTGCACCTGAGAAATTGATGTAATTTACAACAGTATTTTTCCCAAAGCAATTCTTTTCTCCTTGGCTGCTGGATTCCAGGATCAACTTTCAGAATGGTGAGTGCTCATCCTCCCTGAAACTCTTCCAGAGTAAAACTGACCTTCAGTTATCTCTGGACCATATTCTAAAAGTCCAGGCTATATTTTATCCTAAAACGCTCAAAGAAGAAATGTACAAGTTTTGATCCAAATTCATCAGACTTTCTGTCTTTAGGGAGAAATTTACATTAACTGCTTTAACTTCCCTCTCCCTTCAAGAATGCTGCTTCATAGGGGTCCAGGGATTTAGCTCAGTGGTATAAGCACCTGCCTGGCAAATGCAACATCGTGAGTTCATTTCCCAGTACGAAAAAAAATACAATTCTGCTTCATAAGTCACTGATTGGTTTTATAGCACAGACGAATTCACTGATAGAACAACAACAACAACATTCCTAGGGATTTTTATAAGTTTAATGACAGTTTATGCATAAAAAGTTACTAAAGTTCCCACAGTCCCAGTCCCCAGAGGACTGCCTCAAATTTCCCATGATTTTTCTCCACAACATATTGACAAGCTGTAAATCAATCTCAGAGATATGATAACTGAAGTTCTGAAAAGGGAAAGTCTATAACTAATTATGGTCCAAAGGTCACAATGAATGGGACCTCGGCACATGGTAAAAATGGCTAACCTGTTTCTTGTTACATCCTTATAACTCCAATTTGCCTGCACTGGAATGGGATGGGGTTAAATGCCTCAAAATAGACATGGAGTGAGAGGGATAGGTAGGGATGCTTTCTTTACCATTAGTTCTTTGAAAACTGGAAGAAACTCTCATAGGCTGAAATCTGCACCAGGACTGATTGAGGCCCTGGCAAAACCTCTTTCCTCACATTTTGCAATGCATACATAGCTACAAAGAGTGTCATCTAGCCTCTTTGTACACATAAACATGGCTTGAACATCCTTGAGAAATAGTTTAACTTAGATTATCAGTCTTTCCCTTCAGAGGGAAAAGATGAATGTGGCTATCAAAACAGCAGTTTTATGCTGAGGACAGGATTTTGGACCTTGAAGACAGGATCACAATTAGCAATCATGAAAGGATATAACTTTTAGAAACAACAAAGCAGCAGGAAGTGACAATAGGGTAGCTTCAAGATGATGCCAAGAGAAACAATATAAGATTGACAGGCATCTATGAAGATGCAGGAGTCAATGCAAATGACATTGGTTACCTATTCACAGAAATAACAGCCAAAAATTTGCCATATGTGGGAAAAATCTGATATGCAGATAACTGAGGCAAGTGGAATGCCAAACAATCATAAACAACATAAATCTACATCCAGACATACAGCATAAAAACAGAATACTAAAAGCTATTAGAGAAAAGACACAAATCACCTATCAAGGAAAGCCTATTAGAATCATGGCAGACTTTTAGCACAAACCTTCAAGTCAAGATGAGCTTGGAGTGAGGTGTTTCAAAATGTGAAAGAAAACAAATTTAAACACATATTGATGAGTCCAGCAAAACTTTCTTTCAAATTTAATGGACAAACAAGATACTTCCATGACAAACAATTGAAGAAATCCATGTATACCAAACAAACCCTAGAAAGAGTACTGAAAGACATACTAGATAGAGGCAAAAAAATACCACGATTTCCAGAACAACAACAGAAAGACACCACCAGGCTGGACAAGAAATTAAACAAGGGGGAAAAGCAGAAAACCAACAACAGGAACATAACATGACAAAGTTGAGCCAGTATATATCAGTTCTATCCATAAATGTAAATGGTCTCAATTCACCTATTAAAAAAATAGATTAAAAGAATGGATCAAGAAACAAGATCCCACAATATGCTATGTACAAGAAACACATCTGACTCAAACAGAAACTCATAGATTAAAAGTCAAAGGATGGAAAACAGTATTCCATGCAACAAGAACCCAGAAAAAAAGCAGAAGTAGCTATTCTGTTTGAAGACAAAATGAACTTCAAACCTGAAAAGATTAAAAGAGATAAAGAAGGCCAATGCATATTTGTAAGTGGAAAACTGCAATAGGAAGAACTAACAATTATAAATATAAATGCACCAAATACAGAAGCACCCAATTATATAAGACAATTACTAATGGACTTGAAAAAACAAATGAAAAACAACACAATTGTAGTAGGGGAACTTAATACCCCATTGTCACAAAGAGAAAGCTCAAATAGATAAAAAATCAGAAAAGAAATAACAGAACTGATTCAATCCTGTGAGCAAATGGATTTAGTTGATTTTTACAGAGTGTTCCACTCAATCACATCAGAATACAAATTGTTTTCAGCTTTGCATGGAGCATTCTCCAAAATAGACTATATATTATCCCAGAAAACATTAAGTGAATGCAAAGGGAATGAAATTATCCCATGCATATTATCAGGTGACAGTGCACTGAAATTGGAAATTAATGGCAAAAGAAATTTCAAAACCTGCATAAATTCATGGATGTTAAATAACAACCTCTTGAACTATCAATTGATTACAAGTGAAATTGAGGAAGAAATTAATCAATACCTACAATTAAATGAAAATACAGATGCAACATACTGAAAACTGAGACACAATAAAAGCAGTCATATGAGGGAAACATATACCTATAACTTGTCATATCAAGAAATAGAATGAGCAAAAATAAACAACCTAATGCCACATCTCAAGGTTTTACAAAAAGAAATAAAACCCAAAGCTTATACAAGAGAAGAAATTATAAAGATTGGAGCACAAATTAATGCAATTGAAACTAAAAAAAAAATCAATGATTCAAAGAGCTGGTTTTTGAGAGAATAAACAAAACTGAAAAACCTGTAGCCAATTTTATCAAGAAAAAGTAAGTAATAACTCAAATTCATGCAATAAGGACTGAAAAGAAAAATTATTAAAAATCACATGGAAATTCAAAAGATCATGAATACTCACTTTGAAAAATCTTTACTCACAAAGAGTGGAAAACACAGAGGAATTGGATAGATTTCTAGAAACATGAACTACCAAAGCTCAATCAAGAAGATATAACAATTTTGAATAGCCCAATATCAGCTATTGAAATTGAAAATGTGATTAAAAACTTACCAGCAAAAAAGCCCCGGTACTAATGAATTTACAGCTGAATTCTACAAGAAATTTAGAAAAATTTAATGCCAATATTCCTCAAAATCTTTAATGAAATTGAAAGGGAAGCAATCCTCCCTAGCTCATTGCTGCAGGCAAGTATTACTCTGATACCAAAACCAGAGAAAGACCCAACCAAAAAGGAAACCAATCTCACTAATGAACAATGATGCAAAGATTTTCAATAAAATATTAGCAAATTGAATGCAGCAAATCACCAAGAAGATTATACAACATGATAAAGTACAATTTATGCCAGGAATGCAAGGATGGTTTAACATAGGCAAATCAAAAAATGTAATAAACCACATCAACAGAGCCAAAAACAAAAATCACATGATCATTTCAATAGATGTAGAAAAAGCTTTTGATAAAGTCCATCACTTGTTCATGATTAAAAAAACACAGATATTTGGAATAGATGCTATCTCCCTCAATTTGAGGCCATATATGACAAAGCTACTATCAGCATTATACTAAATGGGAAAAAACTGAAAGCTTTCACTGTATAGTTAGAAACAAGACAAGGATGCCCACTATCACCATTCCTATACAATGTTGCTCTGCAAACATCAGCCAGAGCAATCAGACAAGTCAGAGAGAAACAAGAGGAATAAAGATAGGAAAGAAGAAGTTAAATCATCACTGTTTGCAGGTAACATGATACTCTACATAGAAGACTCCAAAAACTCCATTAAAAGATTACTAGATTTAATTTTAAAAATTCAGCAGTTTAGCTAAATACAAAGTCAACACTCAAAAATCAATAGTATTCCTGTACACAAACAAAAAACTCACTGAAGAGAATTTATGGAAACATCTCCTTTCACAATAGCAACTAAAAAAAGGTATACATAAGATTTAATCTAATGAAGCATGTAAAAGTCCTAAATGCTGAAATTTATACTAGTCTAAAAAAGGAGATTGAAAAGGATATCAGAAAATGGAAAGATATTCTTTACTCTTGGTTAGGAAGAACCAATACTGAAAATGGCCATACTCCCAAAACTGTTTTACAGATTTAATGCAATCCCAATCAAAATATCATCAACATACAATATAGATCTAGAGAAAACATTCATAAAATTCATTTGGAAATAGAATAAACCTACAATAGCAAAGGCAATTCTGGGCAACAAAGGCAAGGCAGGAGGCATCTTAATTCCTGACATGAAATTATACTACAAAACTACAGTGATAAAATCAGCATGGTACTGGTAAAGACATAGACCTGAGGATCAATGGAATAGATTAGAAGGTTCAAACACAACTACAAAGACATTCAGCCACCTGATATTTGACAAGAGGCTAAACATTTTCACTGGAACAAGAATAGCTTCTTTATAAATGGTGTTGGAAAAATGGGCTTTCCATACACCAAAGACTGAAACTAGATCCATGTCTATCATCATGGAATAAACTAAAGTAAAAGTGGGTAGAATTTCCAAATTTTAAAACAGAAACACTAAATCTACTGAAAGACAAGGTAAGTAGAAATCTTGGAGACATAGGGATAGGCAAAGAATTCATAAACAAAATGCAAACTGCATAGGAAGTACTTCAAACATCTACAACTTTTTTCATCTTGTTAAAATGTTTTTACACTTCAAAGAAGTCACAACAAAGTGACAAGAAAAACGACAGAATGGGAAAGAATTTTAGCCAGCAATTCCTCAGAAAAAGCACTTATATCCAGAACATATAAAGAACTGAAAAACATCAAGGCCCCCAAATTCAAAGACCCTCTCCAAAAATGGGCATCTGAGATGGACAGACAGTTCTCAGATGAAGATATACAAATGGCAAATAAATACATGAAGAAATGTTCAACATCACTGTTCATTCGAGAAATGTGAATTAAAACAACATTGAGATTTTATCTCACTCCAGAAGGAATGACTGCCATCAAGAAATCAATCAATAACCAATGTTGGTGAGACTGTGAAGCAAAAGGAATACTTATCCACTCTTGGTGTGAGTGTAGACTGGTGCAGCCATTATGGAAATCAGTATGAAGATTCCTCAAAAAACTAGGGTTGGAAGTTCCATTCAATCCAGTTTTTCCCCTCCTTAGCATTTTCCCAGAAAATTTGAAAAGGTCATGTCACAGCAATGTGTGCACCCATGTTTATAGCAGCAGAATTTGCAATAACTAAATTTTGGAAACAACCAAAATGCCTATCAACCACAGAATGGATGAAAATGATGTGGTATTTTTATACAATGGAATATTACTCAGCTATGTAAAAGACGATCTTGACTCTTTTGTAAGTAAATGGAGGCAACTTGAGACTATTCTCATAAGTGAGATAAATCAGACACTCATTTGTAAATATTGTATTTTCTAGTATAAAAAATAGTAATAATAAACTGAAAGAATAATAAGATCCAAAATGTATCATAGATATTGTAATAATGAAAGGGAAAGAAAGTGGTTTAAAGCATATAACTGTTAAGTGTGCAGGATAGATAGCTACACTAAGTTTTTATTACTTCATCATCAAACAGAATACTTTCTACTGTCATTGTTTGATTGTCCACTTTTTATGTTTTGATTTTGTAACTTGAACAACTACTTCTAAGATAACAATATTTAATTTATCAACTAGCGATTTCTTACTTTTTTGAAATTCTATATTATTTCTACCTTTTTGTTTTGCTTTTTCTCTTAATTAAAAAAAGAATAGAACAAAGAGATGTTATAGATGCTACCTTCTTACAATATAGGAGGAAAAAAGGAGGCTTATGCTTCACCTTCTTTGATTTTGCTACTTTTGATGTCTTTCACTGTCATGAACTGTTATTCCTTCAGACAGTGTTTGATAGGCTTCTTTTTCCCGTGCTGCCTTTCATCAAAATGCTTCTGCCTTATGCAAACAATTCCACTTAACCTGGATACAGGCTAAAACTTGTTAGACTTTAATTACAAAAACAAAAAAGGGGAATTTTACCTAGACTTCGTTGGGCAATATGTACTATTAAAGTTTTAAATCCTACTAAGGATGTAACTATAGCAGCAGCAAGACAATTCAATCAGGTAAAACAAAAAACTAGGAAGGGTCCTTCAGAAATATCTGCACATTAAATAATGAAAGGGACACAGCTCAGTGCTAATTTGAGGTTGGGGGTATGCTTGGGTATTTCCAGAGAATGCAAAACATCTATGTGGATACCACAATGTGTTGTCAGACTGAGTGTGAATGTGAGTCAGACCCAGAGAGGGAGTTGATTCCACCACTGAAGAAGCAGATGCTCATTTCGATGACAATGATGCCTCAGAGACTGCCTCAGAGACAATGCTGCAACCAATAGAAAAGGGTGAAGCTAGAACTAACATTAATTGACCTAGGATGCACAAGAAATAGTAACAAAAAAGATCCAAACAGATGACAGGATTGTATGCTAAGTCCTATGCAAAAATACATGTTAATTATAGATAAGATTTTGTCCTTTCCAGATTCTTTTACAAGAGATCTCTGCTAATTGACCTACTCTATTTATAGTCACAAATTCTACAATTGAAAAAGTTAGTGTGATTCAATTTGTCTAAAATACATTTGAGCACACTCTGTAACACGATTGTCAGTCTGCTGGTGCATCTATTATATGTTTGTCCAGTCTGTTAAGTTGCTTTTGGGACTCCTGAACTAGTTATTGTCCACACGTGAAGAGCTAAAAGCACAAGTGTTGGTACAGGAGTGCCCAAGGGCACAGAGTACCTAAGAAATGCCCTGAGGGCATGGGGTTCTGGAGGTGAACATGTGTCCCACCCCCGAGGATACAGGGTGTAAGAAACAACCTAATTTAGCAAAGGGGCAAGATACAAGTGTCTAAATATCTTGTGGGCACTTTCAGAGTTCTTGCAGACATCAACAATTCTGTGCTTGTTTTTATGTCTATTCAAATCTGTATGAATCATCTGTCCATGTTTGTCCATTTGTCCATTCTGTGAACAGCTGCTCCTTTTATTTGAGCTCAACATTTTTTTCCTTTCTTTTACAGTTTTAGATCATTTAATTAAAGTTTAATTTGAGTAACAGACTTAAAAAGCATGCTTCTACCTGGGTTCCCACGTAATCAAAATGTTGCTAAAATTGGTTGTGTAAATGTAATGTACATGGTTGTTTATCTTAATTTGAGAGTTTCTCATTGTTCAAAAAAGTAAGTTAAATGTTGTGATTGAGTTTTCATAAGTCATTAAGAATTATTAAGATGATTAAACAAAATCCCTTAAAGTGGGGAGAGATTATTAGACAGGACTTCAATTGCTGAATAAGAAAGTAACCAGCTCTTGTTCATTGATCAGGGGCCCCAATGATCTCCATAGCCTTACTGGAGACAACTCAACTAAAGTTATAAAGATATATGATTGTAATATGTTCACACTTTTCATCAAAAAATAATGCAATAATAATATTTATTTAAAGATGCCCATACAAAGGTTTTCATATGGTGATGACAGGTTGTTATTAACCTCATGGTGTATCAATGTATTGATGCTTACAGGTCTACAGGTTTTCCAAAATGTAAAACAGAGATTGTTCATGGTGACATAATTTTATTTCAGATTCAGACCTTTGCTGTTAAAAATATATGAGATGTATTAATAACTAAAGGTAAACAAGTTAGGTAAAACTTATTATGCATTATATAGGAAGAATTGACTGAAAAGAGATATTTCATGTCAAAATTAAAATTTAAGTGTGTTACAAAATGTCATGGTTCTCATGCTACAATATTATATATGGTTTTGATTTCAATTCTTTTTTTATTTAAAGAGAAAAAAGAGGAAAGAGGTAGAAATATTATAGAACTTCAAGCAAAGAAGATAAACAGTAAGAAATCACTAGTTGATACATTACATGTTGTTATTTAAGGAATAGTTATTCAAGTTACAGAATTAAAGCACACAAAGTGGACACTAAAGCAGTGAGAGTGCAAACAAATCTGTTCAACAATCCAACAAGAACCTAGAAATATGGTCATCAACCCCTCACATCTAAACATACATGCAGCTATCTTTTATAGCACTTCCTATTTCCTCTTTTTTTACAAGAGCAATTATACATTTTTAAATTTTTATTTAAACAGAAAAAGGGTAGCAATAATACAGAATTCTAAAAGAAAGAAAGAAAGAAAGAAAGAAACAAAGAAAGAAAGAAACAAAGAAAGAAAAAGGAGAATGACCAGAAGCCCCACTAAGAAATCAGTAATTTATAAATTACTTACTGTCATCCTGGATGAAGTTGTTCCAGTTACAAAGTTAAGCAATACATAGTAAATATTCAAACAGTCAGACTACAAACAGTTCTGCTCAAAGATCCAACAAAGATTCAGCAATATGGTCATCTATTTTACATACTCAAACATAAATGCAGTTATATCCCTTAGAGAACTTTCTTTTCCTCTCCTTTTTACAATAGCAATTACACATTTTGGTTTTATTGCTCTTGTACTTCTTATTTACTTTTTACACTAGAGACACCATATGATATTTATAAATATAATTCCTATTTATTTCACTAATGAGGATAGTCTTGAGTTGTCTCCATTTGCCTATGAATGCCTCAAGATCATCCTTTTTTATAGCTGAATAGTATTACATTGCATAAAAATGCCACATCTTTTTCATCCACTCTGTAGTTGATGGGCATCATGGTAGTTTCCAGGATTTAGGTGTCACAAATTTTGCAGCTATGAACATGGGTGCACATATATCACAGTGATATGAACTTATAAGTTCTTTGGGGAAAATACCCAGGAGGGGGAAAGCTGGATTGAATGGGGCTTCCAATCCTAGTCTTCTGAGAATTCTCCATATGGATTTCTATAAAGGTTGCACCAGTCTACCTTCTGACCAACAGTGGAGAAGTGATCCTTTTTCTCTGCAGCCTTGCCAACATTTGTTATCAGTTGATTTCTTGATGGCAGCTATTCTTTCTGGAGTAAGGTGGAATCTCAATGCTGTTTTAATTTGCATTTCTCGAATGACCAGAGATGGCGAATATTTCTTCATGTATTTATTTGCCATTTGTATATCTTTCTCTGAGAACTGTGTGTTCATCTCAGATGTCCATTTTCAGAGAGGGTCTTTGAATTTGGGGGGCTTGTTGTTTTTCAATTCTTAATATATTCTGGACACAAGTCCTTTGTCTGAGAAGATGCTGGTTAAAATATTTTCCCACTCTGTGGGTTTTATTTTCACTCTGTTGGAGATTTCCTTTGAAGTGCATAAACTTTTCAATAGTGTGAGACCCCATTTGTTGATACTTTGAAGTGTTTCCCATGCAGTTTGGGTTTGGTTCATGAATTCTCTGCCTAACCCTATGCTTCCAAGACTTCTACCTACCTTGCCTTCCAGTAGACTTAGTGTTTCTGTTTTAATATTGAGGTTTTGATCCATTTAGACTTTAGTTTTGTGCATGGTGATATGCATGGATCTAGTTTCAGTATGCAAAAATTGGCATGTAAAGAGCCAATTTTTCCAACACCATTTATTAAAGAGTCTATCCTTCTTCCAGTGGACACATTTAAACCCTTTGCCAAATATGAGGTGGCTGAGTGTCTTTGTAGTTGTGCTTGCATCTTCTAATCTGTTCCATTGATCCTCAGGTCTGTTTCTTTGCCAGTACCAAGCTGAATATATCACTGTGGATTTATAGTACTGTTTCAAGTCAGGAATTGAGATGCATCCTGCCTTGATTATGTTGCCTAGAGTTGCCTGTGCTATTCTAGGTTTCTTCTGTTTCCAAATGAATTTTAGTAGTCTGTTCCTAGATCTGTGAGGTATGTCAATGATATTTTGATTGGGATTGCATTAAATCGGTATAATAGTTTTGTGAGTATGGCCATTTTCGCAATGTTGGTTCTTCCTAACAAAAAGCAAGGAATTTCCTTCAATTTTCTAATATCCTCTTCAATCATCTTTTCCAGTGTAGTATAAATTTCAGCATATAGGTCTTTTACATTTTTAGTTAGGTTGATTCCTAAGTATTTAATTTTTTTAAATGTTATTGTAAAGGGCAATATTTCCATAATTTCTCTCTCAGTGAGTTTTTTGTTTCTGTACAGGAATGCTACTGATTTTTGAGCATTGACTTTGTATACAGCTACACTGCTAAACTTGTTTATTACCTCTAGCAGTCTTTTAATGGAGTCTTTTGGGTCTTCTGTATAGAGTATCATGTCATCTGCCAATAGTGATAATTTAACTTCTACATTTCCTATCTTTACCCCTTTTATTTCTCTCTCTTGTCTGATTGCCCTGGCTAGTGTTTCCAGAACTATCTTGAAAAGGAGTGGTGATAGTGAACATCCTTGTCTTGTTCCTGATTTTAAAGTGAAAGCTTTCAGTTTTTGCCCATTTAGTATAATGTTGGCTGTTGGTTTGTCATAGATGGCCTTCATAAGGTTGAGGTAGATGCCGTGTATTCTGAGTTTGTGAAGTGTTTTTATCATGAACATGTGTTGGACTTTGTCAAAAGCTTTTTCTGCATCTATTGAGATGACCATGTGGTTTTTGTTTTGGGCTCTGTTGATGTGGTGTATTACATTTATTCATTTGTGTATGTTAAACCATTCCTGCATTCTTGGAATGAACCCCACTTGGTCATGACTTATAATCTTCTTGATGATTTGCTGCATTCCATTTGCCAGTATTTTGTTGAGAAACTTTGCATCAATGTTCGTTAGTGAGATTCTCCTATAGTTCTCTTTTTTGGTTGGATCTTTCTCTGGTTTTGGTATTAGGGTATTACATGCCTGCAGCAATGATTTAGGGAGGATTGATTTCTTCTCAATTTCATTGAAGAGTTTAAGGAGTACTGGCATCAAATCTTCTCTAAATTTCTTGTAGAATTCAGCTGTGAATCCATCAGGACCTGTAATTTCTTTGTTGGTAAGTTTTTAATTACATTTTCAATTTCAATAGCTGATATTGGGTTGTTCAAAATTGCTATATCTTCTTGGTTGAGCTTTGGTAGCTCATATGTTTGTAGAAATCTGTCCATTTCCTCTGTGTTTCCACTCTATGTGAGTTGAGATTTTCAAAGTAAGTATTCATGATCTTTTGAATTTCCATAGGATCTGTAGTAATTTCTCCCTTTTCAGTTCTTATTGCATGAATTTTGGTTTTTTTTATTTCTCTTTCTTGATAAGGTTAGCTAGGGATTTGTCAGTTTTGTTTATTCTCTCAAAAAACCAGCTTTTTCATTCATTAATTATTTGTATTGTTTTTTTTAGTTTCAATTGCATTGATTTCTTCTCTAATCTTTGCAATTTCCTCTCTTCTATGAGCTTTGGGTTTAGCTTACTCCTGTTTTTCTAGATAGTTTAGATGGAGCATTAGGTTGTTTATTTGTGCTCATTGTGTTTTCTTGATATGACAGTTTATTGCTATCTATTTCCCTCTTAAGACTGTTTTCATTGCATTCCACAGATTGCAGTATGTTGTTTCTATATTTTCATTGAATTGTAGGTAGTGTTTTATTTCTTCTTTAACTTCATCTGTAGCCCACTGGTTGCTCAAAAGGCTGTTATTTAATTTCCATGTATTGATGCAGGTTTTACAATATCTTTTGCCATTAATTTCCAATTTCAGTGCACTATGGTCAGATGTTATGCATGCGATGATTTCAATATCTTTGCATTTACCTTAGAATGTTTATGGGATAATATATGGTCTATTGTGGAGAATGTCCCATGAGCAGCTGAGAAAAATGTGTATTCTGATGTGGTTGGGTTGAACACTCAGTAAACATCTACTCAGTCCAATTGCTCACAGGTATGATTCAGTTCTGTTGTTTCTTTGCTGACTTTCTGTCTAGTTGATCTATCTCTTTGTGACAATGGGCTGTTAAGATCTCCTGTTATAATTGTGTTTTTGTGTATTTGGTTTTTCATGTCCATTAGTATCTGTCTTATATAGTTGGGTTTGCCTCTCTTTGATGCTTATATATTTATAATTATAAGTTCTTCCTCTTTAATTTTCCCACTAATAAGTATGTAGTGACCTTCTCTATCTCTTTTAATCATCTTAGGTTTGAAGCTCATGTTGTCTGCAAATAAAACAGCTACCCCTGCTTTTTTCTGGGTTCCTGTTGCATGGAATACTGTTT
The DNA here is from genome assembly GCA_004027455.1 of Hydrochoerus hydrochaeris. Taxonomy (NCBI): domain Eukaryota; kingdom Metazoa; phylum Chordata; class Mammalia; order Rodentia; family Hydrochaeridae; genus Hydrochoerus; species Hydrochoerus hydrochaeris. Next base: position 154,994 of record PVLA01003931.1, on the reverse strand, counting down.
TCCATCCTTTGACTTTTAATCTATGACTTTCCTTTTGGGTCAGGTGTGTTTCTTGTATGCAGCATATTGTGGGGTCCTGTTTCTTGATCCATTCTGTCAATCTATTTCTTTTTATAGGTGAATTGAGGCCATTTATATTTATGGATATCACTGATATGTACTGGCTCGACTTTGCCATGTTATGTTCCAGTTGTTTCTTTCTGCTTTTCCTCTTATTTAATTGATTATCCTACCTCGTGGTTTTTTCTGTTGTTGTTTTGGGTATTGTGGTCATTTTTATCTCTGTCTAGTATGTCTTTTAGTACTCTTTCTAGGGTTGGTTTAGTGGACATGAATTTCTTCAGTTGTTCTTTGTCATGGAAGTATCTTGTTTCTCCATTAAATTTGATTAAAAGTTTTGCTGGATATATCAGTCTGGATTGAAGGTTGTCTTCTTTCAGGGCTTGAAATACCTCACTCCAAGCTCTTCTTGACTTGAGGGTTTGTGCTGAAATGTCTGCTGTGATTCTAATGGGCTTTCCTTGGTAGGTGAGTTGTGTCTTTTCTCTGACAGTTTTTAATATTCTGTTTTTATGCTGTATGTCTGAGATCTTAATTATTATCTGTCTGGATGTGGATTTATGTTGGTTATGACTGTTTGATGTTCTATATGCCTCACTTATCTGCATATCAGATTCTTTCCCTATGTTTGAGAAATTTTCTGCCATTATTTCTGTAAATACTTTACATATGTCATTTGCCTGGACTCTTGTATCTTCACTAATTCCCATTATTCTTATATTGTTGTTCTTGGCATTATCATGAAGCTTCTTGATATTTAAAAGTTCTATCCTTTCCTGATCACTAACTGTGATCCTGTCCTCAAGGTCCAAAATCCTATCCTCAGCTTCCTTTAGGCAGTTTTGTACACTTTCAATACAATTTTTTTGTTTCTTTAATTTCTCTTTGAGTTTGTTTCATCAATTCTGCTTGTTTTCTGTATTGTTCATCCAAAGTTTCAATCTGTTTCCCATGCTCATGTACTTTTTTCTCTAGTTTTTCTTTGGCTACATTCACCAACTCCTTTACTAATGTTGTTATTTCTATCTTTACATGAGAGACTACTTCTAATATCATTTCCTCTATAGCCTGATGCAGTTGTTATTTTATTTCACTCACTATCTTTTCAGATATTCCCAGTGTTTTACTTTTGGGGTCCTCTATTTCAATGTCTTGTATACTTGCTTCTAGTGAACTGTATGTTTGAGATTGCATTTTGTTTTTTGTTTTGTCTTTTTCACTCTGCCTGGTGTTTTCTATGTGTAGGAGGGGATCATACACACTCTTTTCTGACACACCAAAGTCTTACAGTTATTTGGAGGGGGTTTTACTACTGGCCCTATTTACCCCCTGTACACTTCTATTTTAGTGGTATACTCACTACATTTACACAGTCAATCTGGTGTAGTCCAAAGTTCACCACCTGGGTGTAAAGTTCCAAATTTTCTCACACTAACTGTATCCTGCTCAGATCTTCTGATGTTCCAGGTTGGAGCTTGGGCCCATCTCTAGCAGTGCAGGGCAGTTTTCAGTCTTGGGCGAGCCTCCTGGATGTTCCCAGTGGCAGTGCGGGCCCATAGGGGAGGTTTTGGTTAGCCTACCCCTGAGGTGGGCTTGTGCTGAGTTCCTGGTGGCAGGGCGGGCCCTCAGTGGAGCTTCTGGGTAGCCTATGTCTGAGGTTTGCTTGTGCTGAGTTCCTGGTAGCAGGGTGGGCCCTCGGTGGAGCTTCTGGGTAGCCTATGCCTGAGGTGGGCTTGTGCTGAGTTCCTGGTGGCAGGGCGGTCCCTCGGTGGAGCTTCCAGGGAGCTTACCCCTGAGGCGGGATTGGGCTGAGTTCCCAGTTGCAGGGCAACCCCTTGGTGGAGCTTCAGGGGAACTTACCCCTGAGGCGGGCTTGCATTGACTTCCTGGTGGCGGGGCGAGCCCTCAGTGGTGGTTCGGGGCAGCCTTGCCCTGAGGCAGGCTTGCGCTGAGTTCCTGGTAACAGGGCAGGCCCTCATTGGTAGTTCTGGGTATTTTCGCAAATAACTTTTTAAAAGTTCTTCCTAAGGTATTTTTCCATGCCGGCTTATCAATTAACCAGACCATTGGTTTAACCGTGGCTTCAAAAAGTCAGTAGTTGGACAAGGTGTCCAAGGCACAGGAACAAGGATGAGTAACCCTGATCCCCCAGGAGGGTTCTCAGGCTGGAGGCATTTTCCTTTCTCTAGCCTGCCCTTTCCTTTGTCTTGGGTCTGCCAGCAGATGCAGGAGACTGTGAGCAGACACAGATTAAACACGTTTCTTTGCAAGGCCAGCTAGAACTGCTCCAAGGCATGGAACATGTCAGAAGAACACACCTTATGAGTCCCTGATTTCTATTTTTTTATGCAAAATATGAAACTGTTTGTTAACATTCTCAGATATTCAAGTGTTAGAGCATCCATGTTGTTAAGAGATAATGGTTCTATCTTATATTCTAAGATGTTTGATATTTAAATAAGATAATAATGTTAAGCTTACTGCCTCTACTACACTGCAATGTTATCAATCTTTTGTTTTGAATGTTCAACAACTGAGATTTAGAGGCCAAAAATTAGAGAGATAGATGGGCTAAGGGGATAATCAATATTTTGGCTCCAGTCCTCCAAGCTCATCTGAAGATTCAGGGCATAAGAGAACATCTGTTGCATCATCCCATACTCAGTGAATCCCTAACCTTCTGATCAAGGAGATTGTGAGACCACAGAGGAAAATGATCACTGATGTGTGGTGTACCTAAACATAGTTACCAAGAGAAAAAGTCTCTCAAGCTTTCATAGAAAGCATCTTGGTCAAGCAATGGCATTGATTCATCCAAATGGTTGACACTGACAGAAGAACTAAGAGGTGCTATACATGGTTTCAGGATATTCCTGAAGAGACTCAACTGACCATGAAAGATATCAAAATTTAATTGTATTTAAAATAGTCTCACTTTAACTTGATCTTGAACATCCTGCAGAAAATATACAATTACTAGAGGTATATAAAACAGTGCTATAATTATATGCTATAAAAGAAACAAGTCACTAATATCTTCTGACAATTGCCAACTACACTGGTAGCTACTCTTATGGATTAATGCACTGCACAGGGTTTCAATTGCAGAATGCAGGGATGTAAAAATCCTTGGACTGCACTTAAAATAAAAACATCATCTACAGAGTTCTCCAACACAGCTCTTCCAGCTTCAACTAACCAACCACCCTGTGCTACAACATAAAAAAGAGGGATATATAGGAAAGCATTGACACTGGAGATTGAACACATTTGTGGTACAAAAGCAAACCCATACCTGAAAACACAGAGAGCCCAAAACAAGTCATATAAATATGCTGTTCTAGCACCAAGAAGGCAAAAGACCCAGGCCAGCCAGGCAAACAAGTTGCTAGGCAGCATGGTTGAAATTGACATTCTTCTTTGAGGGTATAAATCAGCATGTTATAGTAGATAAGCAGGTCCTTTCCTCCCATCAGGAGGATAAAGGCTCCACCTGACCCCAGTTTGTCTCTTCTTATGTTCTCATCCTCTCACTTTCCTTCCCCCTGGGAACATCTTGAGCTGCAGCTGATCACTGCAATTTTCTTTCTAAAGAATTAAACTATGCCACACATTTTTAGGATTGAGTTAAACACAAATATTGGCCAATGCTTTGTACTTCAAGTCACATCATAGTTGTCACATAACTCTCCCAACATCTACTCCATTTTCAGTTTTGCAGTTGAAAATTTCCATCTCAGACCTCCATTTTTTCAATGTTTCCCTATCCACATTTCCATCATAATGAAATTTTGACATCAGCAGTACCAGCTATCTTTTCTCTGCCATGTAAGAAGCCAATGTTTTACATTTCTTAAATTCAAAGATTGTATTATACAATTTTCTCTTTTGAAACTGCAACATATTATTTGGAATTTCTGCTTTGTTCCTGTGTACATTTCCATCCTTGTCAACCTGTGCTGTCTTGCCAAAGGTAACATCAAGTAGAAACTGGTAAAATAATCATCTAATGTTATATTTCTATTAGTTTGGGAGATGGGAGAAATGAGTATGTTCACAACATCATTTGGGTTATTACTATATGAATAAGGATCTGATGGCTGAGTTCCAGGATAAATGTCTAATTTAAAAGAACAAAAAGTCTTCTCATCTATTGAGGCATCAAATTTAATGCCATATTTTGACCCATTGAGTTTTCATAAGTCTTTTACATTCCTACAATTACCATAAGAAATCTATGCTAAATAAAGCAGACCTATGAGTGTTTTCAGTTTTGCTAGTGAGATATCACAATAAATGTACTGTTAATATGACTATTGGTGTAAACACAACATTTTACTTTACTTTCAGAATTTGTGTATATCACAGAAGCTTTTAGTATTTCATCTGCTATAATTTTCACAATTTAATGATACTGCTTGTAGTTTGTGAAATATGTTTCACACTTGTCTATACCTTCAGTATATTTTTGGACCTAGGCCTAGCATTGGGTCATTCCCTTTGGTTTCATGGCCATTTCACAACATTTTCAGTAGTTAAATATGTACTCACATCATCTCAATCAAAGGGTTCTGCATTCTCTGTGTCTGTATCAGTCAATTCTTGCTCCATTTACCTGTCATAGGAAATTTGACTCACCTTGCTATGTCATCATCATCATCAACATTATTATCCACTCACTTTATTCTGTTAAGAGAGCATGTATTTTACTGTAGTGAATCATGCTCATCATCCATGCATGAGTAATCTAATGATTCACTTTTGACTTTCTCTGAAGCTTGCAAGTATGTTAAGATATACCATTGTACAGAATTGGGCTACTTCTACCAGGAAAAAAAGAAAACTTTTTAACAAATTCTGGAGTGCTATGTCTCTACTGAACCCTCTGTGATACTTGGGTAAACATATGTAAAACTTCTAAGAACACAAAAGTAGTTCCAAATCCTATTTTGACAATTTGCATATGTGTTCATGTCTTGCCTTTCTTCATAACAAGTAGATAAACATATAGATTACTTCCTGTATCCCTCAAGAAGAGGTATTGACATGCGCAGCTCCTACTATAATACTAAAGTAAAAACTTACAGTAGAAAAGTAAGGGAGGGGTTCACTAGACACAGGCTTATGCCCCAAAGGAACATAGATGCCAAAATCTTCCAAAAAGATACTGGAAAACATAATGTAACAAGTATTATCATGCATCAGGAAGAAATTGACTTCATCCATAGTATGCATGGATTATTCAGCATACATAAATCTATACATATCAGATAAACAGAAGGAAAGTCAAAAAACACATTATCTTCTCTGTAGAAACAGAAAAAGTCTTTATCAAATTCCAAAATCATTTCTTAATAAAAAATGTCCTGAAGAAAATAGATATGGAATGATGTTATCACTAAATGATGTAAAACATTTATGACAAATCTACTACCAGTATCATATTAAATGAGCAAAACCTGAAAGATTTTCATCTACAATTGGGACAGTCACAGGTGCATACTATTATACTACCTGTCTAAGATAGTATTCAAACCATTAACCATAGCTATAACCCAAGAGAAAGGAATACAAGTGATACCATAGGAAATGATGAAGTGAAGTTACCTTTATTTGCAAGTGGCAGGATCCTTTAATTGGAGGACACATAAAATTCTATTACAGGGCACCAGCAAACTCATTATAACTGCAACGGGTTGAACCAGCTGTCCCAGTTCACACAGTACAGGCAGAACAAGAGCCCTTACACCACAGGTGGGACCAGTAGCCTGATGATATGGAAAAGTCCTAAGAAGCAGTGAGACTGTGAGAAACTCTTTGCCAAGGGTCAATGCAGTGTCAGCAGTTGGTGATTTGTGCTACACTACACAGAAATTTTGTTATATGTCTGAGTATAGATTTATTTTGATTATGGCTAAGTGGATACCTCACTTATCTCTGTGCCATATTATTTTCACATGCTTGGGAAATATTCTGTCATTATTTATGAAAATAGGCTTTTCTTTAAAAAACAGGAAAAAGGTAGAAATATTACAGAATTTCAAGAAAAGAAGATAAACAGTAAGAAATCACTAGTTGATATATTACATATTGTTCTTTTAGAAATAGTTATGCAAGTTACAGGATTAAAGCAAATAAAGTGGACACTAAAGCAGTGACAGTGCAAGCAGATCTGTTCAATAATCACACAAGAACCTAGAAAAATGGTCATCAATCCCACACATCAAAATATACATGCAGCTATATCTTTTATAGCGCTTCCTCTTTCCTCTTTTTTTTACAATAGCAATTATACATTTTTAAAATTTTATTTAAAGAGAAAAAAATGATGCAACGATACAGAATTCTAAAAGAAAGAAACAAAGAAAAAGGAGAATGAGAAAAAGCCCCACTAAGAAATCAGTAATTTATCAATTACATACTGTCATCCTGATGTAGTTGTTCAAGTTACAAAGTTAAAGGGTACATAGTAAATATTCAAGCAGTCAGACTACAAACTGTTTTGCACAAAGATCCAACAAAGATTCAGCAATATGGTCATCTATATTGCACACTCAAATATATGTGCAGTTATATCCCTTACAGCACTTTCTTTTCCTCTTTTTTACAATAGCAATTAAACATTTTGGTTTTATTACTCTTGTAGCTCTTAATAACTTTTTACATTAGAGTGACAATATGATATTTATAAATATGATTCTTATTTATTTCACTAATGAAGATAGTCTTGAGTTGTCTCCATTTGCCTATGAATGCCTCAAGGTCATCCTTTTTTATAGCTGAGTGATATTCCATCGCATAAAAATGCCACATCTTTTTCATCCACTCTGTAGTTGATGGACATCTTGGTTGTTTCCAGGATGTAGCTATCACAAATTGTGCAGCTATGAACATGGGTGCACATATATTCTCAGTTCTCTGGAGAAAATACCCAGGAGGGGGATAACTGGATTGAATGGGGCTTCCAATCCTAGTCTTCTGAGAATTCTCCATATAGATTTCCGTATTGGTTGCACCAGTCTACATTCCCACCAAGAGTGGAGCAGAGTTCCTTTTTCCCCACAGCCTCACCAACATTTGTTATCAGTTGATTTCTTAATGGCAGCTGTTCTTTCCAGAGAAAGGTGGAATCTCAATGCTGATTTAATTTGTATTTCTCAAATTACCAGTCATGGTGAACATTTCTTCATGTATTTATTTGCCATTTGTATATCTTTCTCTGAGAACTGTGTGTTCATCTCAGATGCCCATTTTAGGAGAGGGTCTTTGAATTTGGTAGGCTTGATGTTTTTCAGTTCTTTATATATTCTGGACAAAAGTCCTTTGTCTGAGGGGTTGCTGGTTAAATTTTTTCCCACTCTTTTGGTATTCTTTTCACTCTGTTAGTGATTTCCTTTGAAGTGCAGAAACTTTTCAATAATGTGAGATCCCATTTGTTGATACTTTGAATTGATTCCCGTGCAGTTTGTGTTTTGTTCATGAATTCCCTGCCTACCCCTATGTTTCAAACACTTCTACCTTCCTTGCCTTCCAGTAGATTTAGTGTTTCTGTTTTAATATTGAGGTCTTTGATCCATTCAGACTTTAGTTTTGTGCATGGTGATATGCATGGATCTAGTTTCAGTCTTCGGCATATAGACAGCCAGTTTTTCCAACACCATTTATTAAAGAAACTGTCCTTCTTCGAGTGGACATATCTAGCACTTTTTTCAAATATCGGGTGGCTGAGTGTCTTTGTAGATGTGCTTGCGTCTTCTAATCTGTTCCATTGATCCTCAGGTCTATTTCTTTGCCAGTACCAAGCTGATTTTATCACTGTGGCTTTATAGTACTGTTTCGAGTCAAGAATTGAGATCCCTCCTGCCTTGCTATTGTTGCCTAGAATTGCCTTTGCTATTCTAGGTTTCTTCTGTTTCAAATTAATTTTAGTAGTGTGTTCTCTAGATCTGTGAGGTATGTCAATGGTATTTGGATTGGGATGCATTAAATCTGTATAACAATTTCGCGAGTATGTCCCTTTTCACAATGTTGGTTCTTCCTAACCAAAAGCAAGGAATGGCCTTCTATTTTCTAATATCCTCTTCAATCTCCTTTTTCAGTGTAGTATTATTTTCAGCATATAGGTCTTCTACATTTTAGTTAGGTTGATTCCTAAGCATTTCATTTTTTTAGATGCTATTTTAAAGGGCAATATTTCCATAATTTCTCTCTCAGTGAGTTTTTTGTTTCTGTACAGGAATGCTATTGATTTCTGAGCATTGACTTTGTATACAGCTACACTGCTAAACTTATTACCTCTAGCAGTCTTTTAATGGAGTCTTTTGGATCTTCTATATAGAGTATCATGTCATCCACAAATAGTGATAATTTAACTTCTACCTTTCCTATCTTTATTCCATTTATTTCTCTCTCTTGTCTGATTGCCCTGGCTAATGTTTCCAGAACTATGTTGAAAAGGAGTGGTGATAGTGGATATCCTTGTCTTGTTCCTGATTTTAAAGTGAAAGCTTTCAGTTTTTGTCCATTTAGTATAATGTTGGCTGTTGGTTTGTCATAGATGGCCTTCATAAGGTTGAGGTAGATGCCATGTATTCTGAGTTTGTGAAGTGTTTTTATCATGAACACGTGTTGGACTTTGTCAAAAGCTTTTTCTGCATCTATTGAGATGACCATGTGGTTTTTGTTTTGGGCTCTGTTGATGTGGTGTATTACATTTATTCATTTGTGTATGTTAAACCATTCCTGCATTCTTGGAATGAACCCCACTTGGTCATGATTTATAATCTTCTTGATGATTTGCTGCATTCCATTTGCCAGTATTTTGCTGAGAATCTTTGCATCAATGTTTGTTAGTGAGATTCTCCTATAGTTCTCTTTTTTGGTTGGATCTTTCTCTGGTTTTGGTATCAGAGTATTACATGCCTGCAACAATGATTTAGGGAGGATTGCTTTCTTCTCAATTTCACTAAAGAGTTTAAGGTGTACTGGCATCAAATCTTCTCTAAATTTCTTGTAGAATTCAGCTGTGGATCCATTAGGGCCTGGGCTTTTCTTTGTTGGTAAGTTTTTAATTACATTTTCAATTTCAATAGCTGATATTGGGTTGTTCAAAATTGCTATATCTTCCGGGTTGAGCTTTGGTAGTTCATATGTTTCTGCAAATCTGTTCATCTCCTCTGTGTTTTCCACTCTATGTGAGTAGAGATTCTCAAAGTAGATATTCATAATCTTTTGAATTTCCATGGGATCTGTAATAATTTCTCCCTTTTCAGTTCTCATTGCATGAATTTGGTTTTATTCTTTCTTTCTATTGATAAGATTAGCTAGGGGTTTGTCAGTTTTGTTTATTCTCTCAAAAAAACAGCTTTTTGATTCATTAATTCTTTGTATTGTTTTTTTAGTTTCAATTGCATTGATTTCTGCTCTAATCTTTACCACTTCCTCTCTTCTATAAGCTTTGGGTTTTACTTGCTTTTCTTTTTCTAGACGCTTGAGATGGAGCATTACATTTTATATTGTGCTTTTTCTGTTTTCTTGATATGACAGTTTATTACTATATTTTTCCCTCTTAAGACTGCTTTCATTGCATCCCACAGATTACAGTAAGTTGTTTCTATATTTTCATTGAATTGTAGATATTTTTTATTTATTCTTTATTTCATCTGTAGCCCACTGGTTGTTCAAAATGCTGTTATTTAATTTCATGTATTTATGTAGGTTTTACACTTTCTTTTGCCATTAATTTCCAATTTCAGTGCACTCTGATCAGATATTATGCATGGTATGATTTCAATACCTTTGCATTTACTTAAGAATGTTTTATGGAATAATATATGGTCTATTTTGGAAAGTGTCACATGTGCAGCTTGGAAGAATATGTATTCTGATGTGGTTGGGTGGAACACTCTGTAAACATCTACTAAGTCCAATTACTCACAAGTATGACTCATTTCTGTCATTTCTTTGCTTTTTGTCTAGTCGATCTATCTCTTTGTGACAATCGGCTGGTAAGATCTCCTGTTATAATTGTATTCTTGTGTACTTGGTTTTTCCTGTCCATTAGTATCTGTCTTATATATTTGGGTGCTCTTGTATATTTGGCGCATATTTATTTATAAGTGTTAGTTCTTCCTCTTTAATTTTACCACAAACAAGTATGTAGTGACCTTCTCTATCACTTTTAATCATTTTAGACTTTTAATCTATGAGTTTCCGTTTGGGTCAAATGTGTTTCTTGTATACAGCATATTGTGGGGTCCTGTTTCTTGATCCATTCTGTCAATCTATTTCATTTTATAGGTGAATTGAGGCCATTTATATTTATGGATATCACTGATATGTACTGGCTCGACTTTGCCATGTTTTGTTCCAGTTGTTTCTTTCTGCTTTTCCTTATTTAATTGCTTATCCTACCTCATGGTTTTTTCTGTTGTTGTTTTGGGTATTGTGGTCATTTTTATCTCTGTCTAGTATGTCTTTTAGTACTCTTTCTAGGGTTGGTTTGGTGGACATGAATTTCTTCAGTTGTTCTTTGTCATGGAAGTATCTTGTTTCTCCATTAAATTTGATTAAAAGTTTTGCTGGATATATCAGTCTGGATTGAAGGTTGTTTTCTTTCATGGCTTGAAATACCTCACTCCAAGCTCTTCTTGACTTGAGGGTTTGTGCTGAAAAGTCTGCTGTGATTCTAATGGGCTTTCTTTGGTAGGTAAGTTGTGTCTTTTCTCTGACAGTTTTTAATATTCTGCTTTTATGCTGTATTTCTGAGATCTTAATTATTATCTGTCTGGATGTGGATTTATGTTGGTTGTGACTGTTTGGTGTTCTATATGCTTCACTTATCTGCATATCAGATTCTTTCCCCATGTTTGGGAAATTTTCTGCTATTATTTCTGTAAATACTTTACATATGTCATTTGCCTGGACTCCTGTATCTTCACTAATGCCCATTATTATTATATTGTTGCTCTTGGCATCATCATGAAGCTTCTGGATTGTCATTTCATGCTGCTTTGTTATTTTTAAAAGTTCTATCCTTTCCTGATCACTAACTGTGATCCTGTCTTCAAGGTCCAAAATCCTATCCTCAGCTTCCTTTAGGCAGTTTTGCAGGCTTTCAATACACTTTTTTGTTTCTTGGATTTCTCTTTGAGTTTGTTTCATCAATTCTGCTTGTTTTCTATATTGTTCATTCAAAGTTTCACTCAGTTTCCCATGCTCATGTACTTTTTTCTCTAGTTCTTCTTTATCTACATTCAACAACTCCTTTACTAATGTTTTTATTTCTATCTTTACATGGGAGACTACTTCTAATATCATTTCTTCTATAGCCTGATGCAGTTGTTATTTTATTTCACTCGCTATCTTTTCAGATATTCCCAGTGTTTTACTTTTGGGGTCCTCCATTTCAATGTGTCCTATACTTGCTTCTGGTGAACTATATGTTTGAGACTGCACTTTGGTTTCTTGTTTTGTCATTTTCACTCTGCCTGTTGTTTTCCATGTGTAGGAGGGGATCACACACACTCTTTTCAGACAGACCAAAGTCTTACAGTTAGTTGGAGGGGGTTTTACTACTGGCTCTATTCATCTCCTGTATACCTCTATTTTAGGGGTATACTCACCACATTGATACAGTCAACCCTGTGTAGTCCAAAGTTCACCACCTGAGAGCAAAATTCCAAATTTTCTCACACTAATTATATCCCACTGAGATCTTCTGATGTTCCAGGTTGGAGCTTGGGCCCATCTGTAGCAGTCCAGGGCAGTTTTCAGTCTTTGGAGGGCCTCCTCAATGTTCCCAGTGGCTGGGCGGGCCCTCCGTGGTGCTTATGGGGAGCCTTGCCCTGAGGCAGGCTTGGGCTGAGTTCCCTGTGGCACGGCGTGCACCAGGTGGAGCTTCCAGGGTGCCCAAACCTGTGGCGGTCTTCTGCTTAGTTCCCAGTGGCAGGGTGGGCCATTGGTGGAGCTTCTGGGGAGTTTACCCCTGAGGTAGGCTTGGGCTGAGTTCGTGGTGGCAGGGCAGGGCCATGGTGGAGCTTCCAGGGAGCCTTGCCCTGAGGTGGGCTTGTGCTAAGTTCCCAGTGACAGGGCCGACAGTCAGGCTCTTGTGCCACTGAACTAAATCCCCAGCCTCCTTATCTTTTTACCATAGCAGGATTCATGCTTTGGTATAATTGTTTTTTTTTTTTTTTTTTTGCTAGCCTGCAAACTCTTGTCAGTCTGCCTCATTGCTGTGTCCTTTAATCTGAGGGACCTAGGATTGGAAGCCAGCATCAGTGCCCAGCCTCGGTGCTGTGGTGGAGGTGGAGTAGAGTGGCCCCTTCACATGCCATAGGCCTGGCACTGGAGGTGGCCACCAGGGTTGCATCGGCTTGGGGCGCAGGCTGCATACGTCCGGAACCATCACCTCCCCCTCTACCCTTCTCCACACCGCCCCTGCATCTAGGCTTTTCATTTACACCAATTATTCTTATTTTAATTTTCTTTGCATCATCTTGCACCTGTTGAATTTTTGTTCCCTAATAATTTGTCCTTTTGAAGAGATCTTTCTTTTAAAGATCACTAGCTATGATCCTGTCTTCAAAATCTTCAAAATTTTTCTTAAGCAGTTTTTCTTTCTTACAATGGAATTTTTAATTTCCTGGATACCTGTTTAAAACCATTTCATGAATTTTTTTTTCTTTCCCATATGGATTTTCTATGGCTTCTACCCTGTTCTTATCATCATCTATTACTTTATCTGTCTGTACACTAGATTTGCTGAGCATTTCCTTTGAAAATGTTGTCATTTGTTTTTTTTTATGGGACAGATTATTTATAATCTGATGTCCTCTGTAGTGTCACAAATTTCTTTCTTTACCTTAGTTACTATCATTTCACAAATTTCACAGTTGTATCTCCCAATTTATTTTATGTTGATGACTTGGGTTTGTTCTGGGTAGCCTGAAGGTCTGATTTTGCATTCTGCTTTTCATCTTATTATTTTATATTTGAAAAAAAAATTATTTTGTTTTCTGTCATGATCCTTGTGAGTTTTTGTAGTAGGAATTTATATTACTATTATAAAGGCCTCTCTAGGAAAAGTCTGCTCTTTAGAGATGTCTTCTGTGTTCAGGAGATTCTTGGTTTGTGTCTGCCCCAAGATCCTATCCTCTCAATTTATTAATAGTGGGATGACGGTATCTGTTTGGCTCAATCTCCAGTCCTTTTGTGTATAGTTGTGGTGAGATTATAACCCCAGAGATTCCCAGTATTTTTACAGAAGGTAGGACATCTGACTACAACCAATATGACATCTTAATTTATGTAGTAAAACTAGCAATAACTATAACATCAAGCACAATTTAGAAATTGACAAGCTGTGGTAGCTATTGATTTTATGCTTCAAAATATATGAGCAAAGTCTATAGATATATAATAGAACTAAACCTGGGCTGCTTCTACTGGCTCTGCCCCTCCACCACGAACATCTCAGAAGACCACCCCAGGCCTAAACTGTCCCAGACTGCTTCTGCTGAAACTGCCCTTACACCAGGAGCATCAAGGAAGCCCACCCCTGGCCTAAACTGCCCAGGACTGCTTCTGCTGGGCCCTCCCATCCAGCAGGATTATTGAGTATGCCAGCCACAGGCTTAAACTGCCCAGTACTGCTTGGGAACATCCTGGAAGTCCATGCCAGGCCTAAACTGCTCTGGACTGCCATCACTGGGTCTGCCCTTCCACCAGGGGCATCACAGAAGCCCAGCCCAGGCCTAAGCTGCCTGGGACAGCCACTACTGTGCCCACACTTCCACTGGGAACATCAGAACTTTGGACTACAGTGGATTACTGTTCTAACTGGGTGAACAACTCAGGAACCCCTCACCCAAACAGAAGACTTTGGCAGGCTCCAGTCAATGTGGTGAGTTTGTCCCTAAAATAGATGTCTGCAGTGAGTAAATAGGAGCAGAAGTAAAACTATTTCCAACTATAAGACATTGGTGAATCTGGCAAGAGAGTGGGTAATTCCCTCCTTGACACAGAGATCATCAAACAAGGTGAGGAGTATGCCAATAATGCCCCCTTAACTAAGAGAAAGTTAAAGGAGCTTATGAGACCCCCAGTGACACAGTAGGACCTCATAAACTGACATAAACACTGTAGCCAGCCAAGAAAGAATATAGAACTCACCTAACAGGCCCTGTAGGAGGAAGTAAGGTGACTGGATATCCTCTTCATTGTGGTACTCAGCAACTTGGCAAACATCAAAAACACACAGTAGGACCCTAAAACTCACACTGTGGACAGTTGTGTCTGTTGGAAAAGAAAGAACATATAGTTACTGAAACAATGAGAATGAGTAAACAAAAAGGCAAAATTCAATCTAAAACAGACAGTCCATCAGGAGCAAGTACAGGTGACTATGAAATAGAAGACTCTAAAAGTCATACACCAGAAATCTGTGATAAGATAGCAAATGAAGTAAAGGAAAAAATCCACAAAGCTATAGAGGAACTCAAAATAGAAATAATGTCTTATGTAAAGACAGAAATAACAACCTTAGTAAATGAGTTTCTCAACATAGTGAAAGAAGAAATAGATAAAAAAAAAAAACCACAGGAACATGGGAAATTGATTGAAACTCTGAATGAACAATGCAGAAAACAAGCAGAATCCATGAGTCAAATTCAAAGAGATAGCCAAGAAACAAAAAATTGTATTGAAAGCTGGCAAAACCATTTAAATGAAGCTGAGTATAGAATTTCAGACCTTGAGGACAGGATCACAGATATTGATCATGAATGGTAAAATAGCAGCACGAAATGACAATCCAGCAGCTTCAACATGATGCCAGGAGAAACAATGTAAGATTAATGGCATCAGGGAAGAGGCAGGAGAAAACACAAAGGTCATAACTAAGCTGTTCACAGAAGTAAATGGCAGAAAATTTCCCAAACATGGGAAAAAATCTGACATAGAAATAAGTGAGGCATTTAAAGTGCCAAACAGTGATAACCAAGATAAATCTACACCCATACATAATAATTAAGATCTCACACATACAAGATAAAAACAGAATACTAAAAGCTGTTAGAGAAAAGACACAACTTACCTATTAAGGAAAGCCTATTAGAATCACAGCAGACCTCTCAGTGCAAACCTTCAGGGTAAGATGAGCTTCAGTGAAGTACTTCAAACTCTAAAAGAAAACAACTTTCAACCCAGACTGATGTACCAGCAAAACTGTCTTTAAATTTAATGGAGAAACAAGATAATTCCATGACAAAGAACAAATGAAGAAATTCATGTCCACCAAACCAACCTTAGAAAGAGTGCTGAAAGACATGCTAGATAGAGATAAAAAGGACCACAATCTCCAGAACAACAGAAAGAAACCACCAGGCTGGACAAGATATTAAATAAGGGAGAAAAGCAGGAAACCAACAATAGAAACACAACATGGCAATGTCAAGCCAGTACATATCAGTGATATCCATAAATGTTAATGTGATCAGTTCACCTATCAAAAAAAAGGTAGATGGAATGGATCAAAAAGTAGGATCCCACAGTATGCTATATACAAGAAACACATCTCACTCAAAAAGAAATGCATAGATTAAAAGTCAAAGGATGGAAAATAGTATTGCATGCAACAGGAACCTAGAAAAAAGCAGGGCTAGCTCTTCTGTTTGCAGACAAAGTGAACTTCAAACCTAAAGTATTAAAAGAGATAAAGAAGGCCACTACATACTTATTAGTGGAAAACTACAAGAGGAAGCACTATTATAAATATATATGCATGAAACACAGGAGAACACAACTATATAAGACAAACACTAATGGACGTGAAAAAACAAATAGAGAAGAACACAATTATAACAGGAAACCTTAAAAGCCCATTGTCACAAAGAGATAGGTCAACTAGACAAAAAGTCAGCAAAGAAATAAAAGAACTGAATCATACCTGCAAGTAATTGGACTTAGCAGATGTTTACAGAATGGTCCACTTAACCACATCAGAATACACATTCTTCTTAGCTGTGGGACATTCTACAAATTAGACCATATCTTATCCTATAAAACTTTCTTAAGTAAGTGCAAAGGTATTGAAATTATCCCATGCATAATATCTGACCACAGTGGAAACAAATTGGAAATTAATGGCAAAAGAAGTTACAAAACCTGCATATATACATGGAAATAAAATAAAAACCTTTTGAACAAACAGTGGGCTACAGATGAAATTAAAGAAGAAATAAAACAATACCTACAATTCAATGAAAATGCAGAAACAACATACTATAATCTGTGGGATGCAATGAAAGTTGTCTTAAGAGGGAAATATATAGCAATAAATTGTCATATCAAGAAAACAGAGTGAGCACAAATAAATAACCTAATGCTTCATCTCAAGCTTCTAGAAAAAGAAGAGCAAGCTAAACCCAAAGCTCATAGAAGAGAAGAAATTGTAAAGATTAAAGCAGAAAACATTTCACTTGAAAGTAAACGCATACAAAGAATTAATGAATCAAAAAGTTGGTTTTTTGAGAGAATAAAAAAAATCGACAAACCCCTAACCAAACTTATTAAGAAAAAGAAAGAAAAAACTCAAATTCACACAATAAGGACTGAAAAGGGGAAATTACTACAGATCCCATGGAAATTTAAAAGATCATGAACACCTACTTTGAAAATCTCTACTCACATAGGCTGGAAAACACAGAGGAAATGGGCAGATTTCTAGGAACATATGAACTACCAAAGCTCAACCAATAAGATATAGTAATCATGAATAACCCAATATCAGCTACTGAAGTTGAAAACATAATTAAAAACTTACCAACAAAGAAAATCCCAGGTCCTGATGGATTCATAGCTGAATTCTATAAAAATTTTAGAGAAGATTTAATGCCAATACTCGTTAAAATTTTCAATGAAATTGAAAGAGAAGCAATCCTCTCTAACTCATTCTTGGAGGCAAGTATTACTATGATACCAAAACCAGAGAAAGACCCAACCAAAAAGGAGAACTATAGATCAATCTCACTAATGAACATTGATGCAAAGATTCTCAATAAAATATTGGCAAATGGGATTTACCAAATCATTAAGAAGATTATACACTACAAGTGTGATTTATTCCAGCAATTTAGGGATGGTTTAATATAAGCAAATCAATAAATGTAATACACCACATCAACAGAGCCAAAAATAAAAATCACATGATCATCTCAATAGTTGAAGAAAAAGCTTTTGATAAAGTCCAACACATGTTCATGATGAAAACCCTTCAGAAACTCGGAATAGAAGGTAGGTACCTTAATCTTATAAAGGCCATCTATGACAAACCAACTGCCAACATTATACTAACTGAACAAAAACTGAAAGCCTTCACTCTAAAATCAGGAACAAGACCAGGATGTCCACTATCACCATTCATATCCAATATAGTTCTGGAAATATTAGCCAGAGCAATCAGACAAGAGGGAGAAATAAAAGCAATAGGAGAGGGAAAGAAGTTAGATTATCATAATTTGCTGATGACATGATACTTTACATAGAAGACTCAAAAAATGCATTAAAAGACTACTAGAGATAATAAACAAATTCAGCAGTGTAGGTGGATACATAGTCAACCCTCAAAAATCGATAGCAAATGGATTGCAAGATGGCCAACTGAGTGGCAGCATGATAAGAGAGCCTCTCTGAGGAAAAAAACAGTAAAAACAACTCAGATACTGGAATCTGGCAATATGGAGAAAGCCAGACAAAAGGAGAGGAATTCTCATGACCCAGGAAGAAACTGAGGAAAAAGAAAAAGAAAAAAAATAAAGAAGAAGAAGAAGCATGGACAGAGGGCTGGGGCTGGGCAAACCCCAAGCGCTGTACCAGCATGTCTTAGAGTCAGGTGACTCACCATCAAGCTGACATCGTGGCCTTGCCAAGAGCAGAGGTTGCTGAGCTTCAGACCCTTGGCTGGAGGATGCCCTGAGACAAGGAGTGGAAACAGCCAGTCGAGCTGCACGAACCTTGGTGAGTGATGGGAACTGGATTCCCCAAATTGGGAGGACTGGCTGGGCGACATTTTGGAGTTGGGCAGGGCCAGCTTGAATCAAACCCTGAGGCAACATCTGCTGATGGCTCCAAATCCAAAGCAGATTGGTGAGATCTGCTCGGGCAGGGCCACACCCCTGGTTGAAACCGAATAGCCAGGGAGGAGGCTTTTCTGGGACAGGGGCATACTCAGGGAACACAAATTTTTTGAAGCATAAACTGGTTGACTGGCATAGGGGGAGGAGCCAGCTCACAGCATGCAACTCACAGATCCACAGCGGATGGGGGGGCAGTGCTTCCATAGCAAGTACACTGCAGAAAAACTGTAAGCAATACAAAAGGCCCAGAGACCTCCACCACCCACTGGTCTGAAGGGGGCTGGAAACATGACAAGACAAAGAAAGAGCAAAAGGTCCCCAACTGTGGAACCAGGGAAAGTGAGTTCAACAAAGGTAAATGCAGAGGACGTTGAGAGAAACAAACCTGTAATGTCAGAGACAGCCTCATTGGAAATAAAAAAATACCTCTGTGAACTCATCATCATATTTAAACCTGAAATTCTAACTCAGATGAAACAAGATATAAGAAGATTAATAAAAGAAGTCCTGGGTAATCCTCAAGTAGGCACAAATGAAAGAATAGAGGAACCCAGAGAAAGGAGAGAAACATTTAATGAAGAATATAAACAAAATCTAGAATATATGAAACATCCAAAGAGAATATCAGGAAATTGAAAACTCCATTGAAACCTGGTGAATCCTTTTACATAAAGACAAACTTTCAAAACTTGAAGATAGATTTGTAAAGTATGATCATGAAAGGAAGGATCTCTTAAAAATAACAATGAACCAGGAAGCAATGATACAAAGGCTAGAAGATGACAAGAGGATTAATAACCTAAGAATAAAATATGTGAATGAAGATGCAGCAACAAATACAAATGAAATAAAAAGCCTATTCACAGAAATTATTAAGGAAAACTTCCAAAACATAGGTAACGGAAGTGAAGTTCAGATAAATGAGGCATACAGAACTCCAACCAGCTACAACCAAAACAGATCTACACCCAGACATATAATAATCAAGATACCAGAAATTCAATATAAAAACAGAATATTAAAAGCCATCAGAGAAAAGAAACAGATTACCTATAAAGGTAAGCCCATCAGTATCACGGCTGACTTCTCGACACAGACCATTAGATCAAGAAGAGCTTGGAGTGAAATATTCCAAGCCCTGAAAGAAAACAACCTCCAACCCAGAATGATGTACCCTGCAAAACTGTCTCTCAAAATTAATGGAGAGACAAGATATTTCCATGACAAAGAGGAACTGGGGGAATTTGTGACCACCAATCCAACCCTGCAAAGAATACTAAGGGACATTCTAGAAAGAGAGAAGAAAATCACCAGGGTTCCAGGAATAATGTCAGAAAGGCCTCAAAAAAAGGGGGAAGACAGTGGAATGAAAAAGAAAAGTAAACAAATAACAGAAAAAAAGCATGGCAGAGATAAGACAGAGAAAATTGGTTATATCACTGTTTTATGTTGACTGATTTTATTTGAATCTGGTATGCTTGATAGTGTCGAGTCTGAGAGTAGGGGCAACTACTGTGAAGATGACAGAATTCAATAGGATACCCATTCTGGTTTGATTTTTAGCTGCCTTTGAAGTCCTATAATGTTTCTAATGTTTAGATTTTATTAATAGTGTAATGCAATGCTAAGTTTATACTATATTTGATGATAAGGACAATTTTATTAAAAATAACAAGAGACATCATAGTGACTACTGTAGATCACCTAGTGTTGTGTTTTTGTATGTTCTTTTCATTTCATGTTTCTCTTGCAATTTGTATTGCTGACTTGTTTTGATTTGTTTCTCCCTCTAATACAGAAAGGCTAGGTATATGTGTAGAGACTTATACATGTATAGAACTTCTAAGTAGTTTATGAGAATGGATTATAGTTATTGTAAAGAAAAAGGAAAAGAGTATTCTAAAGGATATAACTGCATGCATGTTTGAGTGTGTCGAATTAATAACCATATTGCTAAAATTTTAGTTGGATGGATGAGCAAAACTGACTGCAGTCTCACTGTTTGGATGTCCACTTTGTGGGCTTTACTTTTGTAACTTGAACAACTGCATCTAAGAGGAAAGTATGTAATTATCAACTAGTGATTTCTTACTGGTTACTATTTTTGTTTTGTTTTGTTTTTGAGATTTTGTATTGTTTCTACCCTCTTTCTGTTTCAAATTTTTTTCTTTAAATAAAAAAATTTTTAAAAAAGCAAGAGGAAGAAAAGAAAGTGCTCTAAAGGATATAACTGTATGTATACTTAAGTGTGTAAGATTGATAGCCATGTTACTAACTTTTTGTTGGATCGGTGAACAGAACTGTTAGCAGCCTCACTGTTTGAATGTCCACCTTGTATGCTTTAATTTTGTAACTTGAACAACTATATCCAAGAAGACAATATGTAATGTGTCAAATAGTGATTTCTTACTGTTTATTTTTTTTTAAATTCTGTATTGTTTCTACCCTTTCTCTGTTTTGCTTCCCCCCTCTTTAAAGAAATTTTTTTAAAAAATCATAGCATTCCTCTACACAAACAAAACACTCACCAAGAGAGAAATTATGGAAATATTGCCTTTCACAATAGTATCTAAAAAATATGAGATACTTTGGGATCAACCTAACCAAGAATGTAAACAATCCTATGCTGAAAATTATACTACCCTTAAAAAGGAGATTGAAGAGGATATTAGAAAATGGAAAGATATCCCTTGCTCTTGGTTAGGAAGAACCAGCATTGTGAAAATGGCCATACTCCCAAACTGTTATACAGATTTAACACAATCCCAATCAAAATACCATTGACATACCTCACAGATCTAGAGAAAATGCTCCTAAAATTCATTTGGAAACAGAAGAAACCTAGAATAGCAAAGGCAATTCTAGGCAACAAAAGCAAGGCAGGAGGCATATCAATTCCTGACTTGAAAGAGTACTACAAAGCCACAGTGAGAAAATCAGCTTGGTACTGGCAAAGAAATAGACCTGAGCATCAATAGAACATATTAGAAGATGCAAACCCTACTACAAAGACACTGGACCACCTGATATTTCACAAATGGGCTAAACATGTTCACTGGAAAAAACATAGCCTCTTAAATAAATGGTATTGGAAAAATTGACTTTCCACATGCTGAAGACTGAAAATAGACCTATGCCTTTTGCCATACACTAAACTAAAATCAAAATGGATCAAGCATATAAATATTAAAACAGAAACACTAAATCTACTGGAAGACAAACTAGGTAAAAATCTTGGATACATAGGGGTAAGGAGAGAACTCTTTAATAAAATGCAAACTGCATGGGAAATACTTCAAAGAATCAGCAACTGGGATCTCATATTATGAAAAATTTTCTGCATTTCAAAAGAAATCACCTGCAAAGTGAAAAGAAAACCCACAGAATGGGAAAGAATTTTAGCCAACAATCCCTCAGACAAAGGACTTATATCCAGAACATGTAAAGAACTGAAAAACATCAAGTCACCCAAATTCAAAGACCCTCTCCATAAATGGGCATCTGAGATGAAAACACAGTTCTCAGATGAAGATATACAAATGGCAAATAAATACATGAAGTGATATTCACCATCGCTGGTCATTCAAGAAATGCAAATTAAAACAACATTGAGATTTCATCTCACCCCAGAAAGAATGGCTGCCATCAAGAAAACAGCTGATAACAAATGTTGGCAAGGTACAGGGGAGAAAGGAACACTTCTCCACTGTTGGTGGGAGTGCAGACTGGTGCAACCACTGTGGAGTTCAACATGGAGATTCCTCAAAAAACTAGGATTGGAAGTTCCATTCAACCCAGCTATTCCTCTCCTAGGTATTTTCCTAGAAGAATTCAAAAGGTCATGTCACAGTGATATATGTGCACACATGTTGATAGCAGCACAGTTTGTGATAGCTAAATCTTGGAAACAACCAAAATGCCCATCAACCACAGAGTGGATGAAAAAAATGTGATTTTTATACAATGGAATACTACTCAGCTATAAAAAGGATGATCTTGAGGCCTTTATCGGTAAATGGAGGCAACTTGAAAATATCCTCATTAGTGAAATAAACAAGACTCACATTATTAAATATCATATTGTCTCTCCAGTATAAAAAATAATAATAATGGACAGAATAATGGTATCCAAAAATTACAATAGATATAGAAGTATAATAGATATAAAAATATAATATATATAATAATTATTGTAAAAGTGAAAGGGAAGGAAAGTGCTCTAAAGGATATAACAGTATATATAGTGTATAAATAGATGACCATATAACTGAGCTTTTGTTAGATTACCAAACAGAAGAGTTTGTACTGTCAATGTATGAGTGTCTAGCCACTTTTTATGCTTTGACTATGTAACTTTAACTATTGTTAACAATATGTAAAGTATCAACTAGCGATTTTATGATGTTAATTTTTTTGAACTCTGTATTCTACTTTTTTTCTTGTTTTTTTCCTATTTTGTCTTTTTAAAATTTTCTTTTCTTTCTCTTTTAAAATAAAAAAATAATACAACTTATTGTCAATTAGGAGTTTGTATGCAAAGTTTTTCCCTTGGTGGGATGGTTTTACCTTGTGGTGTGGATCTTTTGTGCTGTCCCTTTTTCTTTTCACTTTTTGTCTATTGTGTTTTTCCCTGTTTTTTTCTATATGCTTGGGTTTTTTTTCCTTGTGTGTGATTGTTTTTTTTTCCTGCTCTTTTTTTTTCTTTTTCTTTATTTTTCATTTGTACCTTCATTTCCCTCTCATGTATGGTTTAGATTTCAAAAAATCCCTATTGTTTGACTCACCATCATCTTGTTTCATTAACTATCTCACTTGATTTTATGAGAATTTCATGTGGGTAAACAGTATCTCTTTCCTTACTGGCTCACTTCAATACTCCTAGGCTTTCTCTTCCAATCTCTTCCTCTTGAAACCTATGACTACCAATACTTAGATGATCAAACTTTGACCACCAAATTTTCTTGTGCTATATTTAACCCCATCCAACCCTCCATCCTAGCCCTCTGCCTCTTACACACTTCCCCCACAGCAGGTTAATATCACTCTTAGTAAGTGGAGAAACAATGTATACACACAAGTTCATGATATAAATTGGTGACTTGGTTACTTTACACTTGGTTCTCAAACAGAATCACTGGCATCCAAAATTAAGAAAGAAAATGTTTATTTAGCTCACAGTCTGTGGAAGTTTTAGTCCATAGTCAGATATTTCAAATGCAGGGGGGCATAGAAATTGGACAATACTTCAAGATGGCAAGAGACAGCAAAGCAAGAAGAAGAAAGGGGGGAAGAAAGCTTTATTTTTTTTTGCCTTATATTGTGCACAGGACACCTCTTCTCCAAAGTGGGTGTAGCACTTCCAAAGTCTCCTTGCCCTTTTATTGCACAGGATGAAGATGTTTAGAAAGTAAGGACCCTGGCTCCCTCCTGAGTCACTTACACTTCTAAACTTCTCAAGTTAACACAATGTATAAACCATAACAATTCACCCCAGGTCAACTTGGCAACCAGACACATTTCTTGAAACAGGTTTCCAGATACAAAGACCTGCTTATTCTTACCACTCCACAATATGAATGTTATAACAGTTTTAACAATCCTTAAAAACAGTATTAATTCTACTCACATTATATTACATTAGAACCATAACATTTTACCCTTAGCTCCCCAAAGACTCATGCATAATCCTTTATACAAAAGGCATTTAGTCCTTGGGCACAAGTTTCCAAGGTCCCAACAGTTTTAGCATTACTGAGAAGTACAAGTCTCCTGAGAAATGTATGACAAACTCTTAGCTGCAAGCCCCTGAACAAATAAAAAGTTAAACACTTCCAACATTCAATGGCACAAGATAAACATTTTTCACTCCAAAATTTGCAAACTGGAGGATACAAAGAATTGGGACCAAGGTGTGTCCAACCTTCAGCAAGGCAAAACCTTAAGTCCTGTAGTTCTATGTCCAGCATCTGAAGCAATTTTTGGCATATTGTGACCTGCAAGAGGATTGTGTGACCCCAACCCTAAGGCATTTCTGATGGTTTTACCTACCAAAGCTTTTCTCTTGGGCTGGCTTTGCTCCTTCCTTGCAGCTTTCCTTAAATGATCCATGGTCCTGGCTTTTGAAAACCTCTGGGGTCTCCACTGCACCTTTGGCTTCACACTCACATCACACATTGCCCTCTCAGAGACAAAATGCTAGGCCTCCTAGCCCTTCTGAAATTGTGTGCCTTTTTAACCTCAGAACTCTTACATTATGTATGCACCTAAAACAAGCATCTTGTGGATGATTCCAAGTTCTACAGCCAGTTGGAGCACCAGCCAGGCTTCCTTTTCAACTGTAGGGGTCAAGTGCTTGGACCACTGTGCACTCTGAATCCAACTCTGAGGAACAAATTTTCCATACTGCCACCATTCTAGAAAATGATGTTGCTGCCACTATTCTGGAACATAGTGTGGCTGCCACCATTCTGGAAGATAGTGCTCTGCTTCTTTCACATCAGAACAAAGTCTCATTTTTGCAGTTTTCAGGCTGCAAAGGTTTGACACTTCTATCTTTTCTATTCTTTTGTTCCTTCCCAGAAATCAAGATTTCCTCAAGTCTACCTTTGCAGACACAGTTTTACTGGAGCTTCCTTTCTGACAAAACTCACAATGCTTTAAATCATCCTTCTAGGCTTTTTTCTCTTGATTCACAACATAAATCTGGATAAAAGCCCCCAACAATAGCCATATCACTGCCTCAATATTCAACTGCCTTGAAATTTCTTTGGCCAGATTAATTAATCCACTACCCTTAATCTTAGGTCCAAACAAATTCTCTGGACATGAGTAAAATGCAGACAAACTTTCTTACAAATTGTTATACACCTCCTCTGAAGTCCAACAAATAATTTGTGCATTCCCAGGATAGACACCTTCCAAGCCTGCCTGGTCCTTATCATCAGTATTTGTATCAGCCTTCTGGTCTTCTGAGCTCTGACCAGAATCTCCCATACACAACACCCTAAGAGGTTCCAGCACTACTCTTTCAGTTGACATCTCCAAACCTTTGTAAACTTTTCTAACAAGCCTTTCCGAAAGGCTCTTGAACCACGTAGTCAGGGATAGTCAAAGAAAAGGCAAATATTACCTGTGTTATTTTTCTCTCATTGTTAATATAAAATACCTCATCCCCCTAAATTATGGAAGGAAACATTTGTTGTATGCATGGTTTGTGGAGGTTTCAGACCATAATTAGCTGGCTCCAAGGTACAATGGCATTGCACCATGATTATCCTTCAAGGTGGCAGAAAACAGCAAAGCAACCAGAGTAAAAGGAGGGGAAGAATAATTCTCTTTTCCTCCATTATATTGCAGGCTACATCCCCTCCAGAGCAATTGTAGCACATACAAAATCTTCTTGCTTTCATCTTACACAGGATGAGGATGTTTAAAAAATAAGGACCCTGGATTCTTGCTGTCACTTAATTAAATTCCTAAACTTCTCAAGTTGACACAATGTAAAAACCATAACAGTCAGATTATATGTAACTATAGAACTTGCTCCTATGCTTAAAGCTATCAGGCCAATAGTTACCATAGTTTGTCAGTAGCCATTCTGTGATTGAGCTTGATGTTATTGCTCATTATGCTATTTTAACTAGGATGCCATTCCTGTTATAATTAGTGTTTTCTCCATTGTATGACAACATTAAGCTTGCAAGGGGCCATAACCTTCAACCAGTTCCAAATGGGGCCAGTACCAAATGAATGGACCTTGAGTCAAAAAGATAGCAATTCCACCTTCTTAATATACTGACAAAGTAGGTTCTTGGAATAGACAGATTTTTAGTTTTTGAGACAGTGTCTTGTTGTGCAACTCAGGCTGGCTTTGAGCTCACTTTATAGCCCACACTGATCTTGAACTTGCAATGAGCTTTTTGTCTCAGCCTCCTGAGTGCTGGGATTATAAGTATGCACCATCATGCCCAGCTCTAGAAGATGCCCTTGAGAAACAGATATCACCTAGGAAAGCCTCAGCACCATGCGTAACATTGTCTAACATAAGAAATCTACAACCATCAATACAGAAAACAAAACAAAATAGAAAATAGAAAATGACAAGAAGAAGAAGAAGCAAAATTGAACATCAAATGATCAGCCCAGCAAGGACAAGTCCAGAGAACAAAGAAATAAAAGATATCAGAAGCAAACCACTGGAGCTCTCAGAAATGATAGAGGCAGAAGTGAAAAACAAATGGAAGAGTACATAGAAAAAATAATATCAAAGGAACAAAATGAAATGACAATCAAAATGAAAGAAATTAAAGCAGATGCAGATAAAAAAATTAGAGGAGGTTAAGGAAACAAAGAAAACCATGAATGCCTAATATACACAAGAAATGGAATCAATGAAACACATCCAAAAAGATATAAATGAGATTAAAAACTCCATTGAAAGCATACACAACAGATTGCAAGGAAAAAATAGCAGAACTATAAGAGAGGAATATTACTAGTGAATGGGAATAGAAAAATATCTTAAAAATAAGAAGGGATCATGAAAAATCAACCCAACAAATCATGAATCAACAACATAAGATTGATTGCAGTCAGTAGGGAAGTTGGAGACAGTTCCAATACCATTAAAAACCTCTTCACAGAAAAAATGACAGAAAAGCTTCCAAACATGGATAAAGAATTTGACTTGTAAATAAATGAATCATATAGAACTATAAATAGTTATGACCAAGATAAATCCATAAGAAGGCAAATAATAAACAAAATTCCAGAAATTCAACACCAGAACAAAATATTAACAAAAACTAGAGAAACAAAACAAATCACCTATAAAGGAAACCCTAGCAAAATCACCAGTCTTCTCAAGACTAACCTTCAAATCAAGGAAAGCCAGAAGTGAGAAATTTTAAGCCCTAAAAGCATACAATGTTCAATCCAGATTGATGTATCCAGAAAAACTACCTTTCAAATTCAATGGAGAAATAGGAAAGTTCCATGACAGAGAAAAACCAAACACATTCATGACAACAAAACAAGCCTTACAGAGTACTCTGAAGGATACAATACACAGAGATAATGAAAACCACAAACCTGCTAGAAACCAATAATTGCAAAGCAAGCAATTAAATGGAAAAAAACAGGGAATAGAATAGCAAAGTAATATGAAAAATGTATGGCAATACATATCAGTTGTAATCATCAATGGAAAAGTTCTGGACTCATTGATCAAAAGAAACAGACTGGTGTAATGGATCAAGAAACAAGATGCATTAATATGCTGCATTTAAGAAACATATTTAATGCAAAAAGTAATTGAAAGACTAAAAGTCATAGTATTGAAAACAATTCTTCATACCACATGAACCCAGAAAAATCAGGAGTAGCTATTCTACTTGCAGACAGTATGAAATTTCATCCAAACAATCAAAAGAGAAAAAAAATTTCACTATATATTTGTTAAGAGAAAATTCCAAGAAGAAAACATAACAATCATACCTATATATGGACTAAACACCAGTACACCCAACTACATAAAACAAATGTTAACAGACACAGAAAAAACAAAAAAGCACTAACACAATTTTAATGAGGGACCATAAAACTCACTCTCACAAATAGATCAACCAGAAAAAAAATCAGCAAAGAAATATCAGAAATAAATCAAACCTGTGAAAAAATGAATTTGGTGGGTATTTGCCTCAATCCACAGTCCTTGAGGTTCTTGGGGTGAATGATCATGAGAGGATGAGGAAATAAAGAAGAGACAAATCTGGGTTCAAGTGGACCTCTAATCCTCTTGATGAGAGGAAAGGAATTGCTCAGTGTAGCTTGTTTATTTATATGCTTGGAAGGTTGGTGTCAATTTCAACCCTGATGCCTAGCAAACCCATTGCTTGGATTGTCTAGGGGAGTAGTGTTTTTCTGGGCTGTACCAATTTCTTCATGTGGCTTGCCCCAAGTACTCTTTGTTTTTGGTATGATCGTGTCCTGATCATGCTGCATCCCTGCAGGAGTGATCAATTTCCAATTTCAGTGGCTTCATGCATATCCTTCTGTTTTGTTTCATTGTAGCACAGCATGGATGATCATCTGAAGCTGGAGGAGTTGTGTTGGAGAATTCTATAGAAAATCTTTTTATTTTAAGTGTGTTCCAAGGATTTTAAATCTCTGTATTCTGCAACTGAAACCCTGTGCAATCAATCTATTAATCCTTAACAGTAGTCAGCTACCTATGCAGCTGGCAATTTTCAGAAGGCATTAGTGATTTGAGTTTCTTGTATAATTACCATATTCTATGGCATTGTTTTGTATACCTCTAGCAGTTATACGTTTCCTGCAGGATGCTCAAGACCAAGTTAAGGTAAGACCTTTTTAAAATTCAATCAATTTTTCTTATCTATCAAAGACAATTAAGTCACCTCAGGAATACCTTGGAATCAGCCATAGAACCTCCTAATTCTTCTGTCAGTGTCAGCCATTTGGATGAGTCATGGCCATTGCTTGATGAAGTTGCCACCTATGAAAGCTTGGGAGACTTTTTCCCCTGATAACTCTCCTTATGCACACTACACATTGATGATCCTTTTTCTCTGTGGTCTCACAATCTCCTTGATCAGAAGACCAGGGATTCACTGATTACAGAATGTTGCAGCAGAGGTTCTCTAATG
Organism: Hydrochoerus hydrochaeris; assembly: GCA_004027455.1. NCBI lineage: Eukaryota > Metazoa > Chordata > Mammalia > Rodentia > Hydrochaeridae > Hydrochoerus > Hydrochoerus hydrochaeris. Next base: position 126,133 of record PVLA01003931.1, on the reverse strand, counting down.
CCCTGGGTTCTCATTGAACTTGGGGGCTAGGGCCAAAACATTGGCTATTCTCTAAGCCCATCTGTCTCTCTAAGTTTTGGTCTCTAGATCTCAGTTGTTGAGCATCCAAAAGAAAAGATTGATAATAGTACAGTGTAATAGAAGCAGTAAGTTTAACACTGTTATCTTATTTAAATATCAAGCATCTTAAATCATTAAATGGAACTGTTATTTCTTATTAACCATGGATGTTTTGACACTTGAATACTTGTAAAATATTGCCAGTTACATATTTTACACAGAAGATTAGAAATCAAAACCATACCTAATATTATAACATGACAATCATTATGACATATTTAACACACTTGAATTTGCATTTTTGACATAAGATATACCCTTTTTGATCAATTATCCCTATCTAATACATAAAAGCTTTACTTGTTGACCTTTAGTGGGATGTACATCTCAAAAGTTTTTGTTAAAGGCAGAGGTCAGAATCTTAAACAAAATTTTGTCACCATAAACTATCCCTGTCTTACATTTTGGAAGAACTGTACATTTGGAAGCATAAATACATGAATATGCCATTAAGTTAATAACAATCAATCATAGCCATATGGAACCTTTGTATTAGAACATCTTTAAATCAAAACTTTATTGTATTATTTCTTTTGATGATGACCAATGTGAACTTATTAATAAAATATTTTATATAATTTTAGTTGTGGTGTCTCCCATAAGTATATGGATATCATTGGGTCTTCCAATCAATGAACAAGAGCTGGTTAAAAATGTCACCAGCCAGCTTCTTTATTATTAATGTATTTGAATCCTGTCCAATAATCCCAACCCCAAGGGATTTTTGTTTAATTATCTTAACTTTTTTTTGAACCAGGGATCATGCTCAAGAACTTGTGCTTGTCAGGCAGCCACTTACACCACTGAGCTAAATCCCTGGCCCAATGTAATTTTTGATGACTTATGAAAAACTCAATTATAACATTTAACACATTATTTTTGAACAATGAAAGACTCTCAAGTTATGATAAACAATAATATACATTACATTTAAACAACCAATTTTAGCATCATTTTGCCTAGCTGAGAGCCAAGGTGGAAACATCCTTTCTAAATCTATAACCCAAATGAACCTTGATTAAATGATCCAAAAATGCAAAAGAAAAAAGATAAACATGGTTAAGCTCAAATAAAAAGAAGTACTGTTCACAGAATGGATAAATGGACAAACATGGACAGATGATCTGTACAGATTGGGACAGATATATAAACAAGTACACAGCTTATTGGTGTCCATGAGAACTTTGTAAGTTCCCAAGAGACTATTTAAGTACCTGTATTATGTCCCTTTGCTGAACTAGCTCACTTCTTACACCTCGTGTTCTCAGGGCTAGAAGATCTGTTCACCTCCAGCACCACATGCCCTCAGGGTATTTCTCAGGTGCTCCATGTCACTTGATGACTGCTGTGTGGGCACATATACTTTCAGTTCTACATGTGTGAATGATCACTAGCTCATTTGACTCCCAACAACTGCTTATAAACAGACTTAACAAACAGAACAGATACACAGACAGACTGGAAAACATATTACAAAATCAGAGTGCACTCAAATATATTTCAGCCAAATAGAATTTCACTAATATTTACAATTGTAGAATTAGTAATTTAAATAGACTAATCAGATTTGTTGTAGGTCATTTACCAGAGATCTCTTATAAAAGAATTTTGAAAAGGACAAAATCTTATCCATAAATAACATATATTTTGCATTTTATCATAAGAATGCTCATAACTTGTGTGTCCCTTTATTTCATTAAACTTTCAGTTTGATTATCTCTTTATACTGATAACCTATTTAGATGATTGGTTTTGTTTTTGGTTACCATCTTGTAGGCATCCTGGGTCAATTAAGGTTAGTTTTAGCTTCATCCTTTTCTGTCAGTTGTGGTGTGGTTTCTGAGGCACCACTGTCACAAGGCACCATCTGCTTCTTGAGAGGTGGAATCAACTCTTTCTCTGGGTTCAGATCCATGATACAGTTGGACAGCATTCTCTGGTACCCAGATACCATTTAGCATTACCTGGAAAAACATAAGCATACCCTTGAACCCAAATTAGCACTGCACTTGGTGCTTTTATTATCCCGTATGAAGATTTTTCCAAAGGAATCTTTATAGCTTTTATTTTCTTGCATTATCCTTATGCTGTGGCAATTACATATTTGTTAGAATTTTAAAAATTATAAATGGTATATACTGCCAAGTGAAATCTATTAGGGGGTGAAGTCTCTCTTTTGTTTTTTGAAATTTTAATTGTGAGCACATTTAACTATTTTTAGATCTGAAGATTATAAGAAATTTTTGTGGTAAGGTATAGAGAAACAAAACTGCATTTTGTATTTAGGTACCTTGAGATCTCTCTTGCCATTGCTACATAACAATTGTGCTCCTGCTCTGAGATGGAGGCTCCACTTTTGTTGGGGATCTGAGCACTGGCACAATGTAAACTTATGTATAAAGCACATGTTCAGGTGATTGGAAAAACTGGGGTGGCTTGGGCAGGCCAGAGACCTTTCCCACTTTTCTGGACCCACATTACACCTTCCTAGCCCCAGGCTGAGTGCTGTAGTGCCGCTGGTGGACAAGTCATTGAAAAGCTTGGTAGGCCATGGCAGAGTTCCCTCCTCAGCACATGGGAGGCAGGGCTGCAAACCCCATCTCCACAGTGCAGGTCCTGCCTCACAAGCCAGGCCAGGGTGGTCCAGAAAAAGTTCTCTGTTCTTTACACCATTTATATGTATTTTAAAGGCAAAATTCTGAAACAGTTTTAGACTCTGATGGCTAGAAATCAAATCTTGGGATGTCTCTCTCACTCACTGAAAGAAGTGTCCACACCCTTGTGGCTACTATTCTACAGTGATCATAAATTTGTAATTCAAAAGCAAGTCAATTGCATGTGGCAGCAAAGACATGCATTGTATACCTCCAGGTTAAATCAATTTAGTACTTTTACTAGGGTTAAAATCATGACTCACACCTGTAGACATGTAGTTGTCACATCCAGATACCATGACATAGGCCAATTGCACTGGGCAATAACTGAAACATTTTTTTTCCTGTGTCCAAAATCCCTTTAGATGCTTTTTCTTTAATTATCAATTTTATCTTGGGGTCATCCTGCTTAATATGTTGAACCCAATTAGTATCAGAAGATACAAAACCCATAGAAACCCTTTCTTTAATTAGAGATCTTCCAATTTTTGTCAATGGAAGAATAACCAATTGATAATACAAGAATCTGGGAAAATTTAAATAGTGTTTTGAGTATATTGAAACATAACCTTGGTTTCCCCTTGCAGCTAAAACAAGCAACACTGTTTATCATCTCTGCCATGCTTGGGGGCCTGTGAGAAGTTGTCAGAGAAACAGAAAGCAGCAGTTTCTCCCTGTTAAATAATCCTTTCAGATCTGTAGAGATTTGTGGACTGCGGGAAGGAAACCAGGCCTTACCAGGAGGTGATCCCAACTGGAAATCAGCACCAAGTGAGGACCACTGCTGGAGTGGGGACAGCCAGACCCAAGCCTCTCTTTGAGTCAGCACCATTTGCAGACTGCAGGGAGAAAGAACCAGACCTCACCAGTATGTTATCTTCACCTGGTAACCAACGCCATGCATGCGCTGTTGCCAGAGTGGGGACAACCAGACCCAGCCTCTCTCTGTGAGTCAGTGCCATTCATGGACTGTAGCAGGGATAGAACCAGGCTTCACCAGGAGGTGATCCCCACCTGGAAACCATACCATTTGCATTGTATTGTTGGGTTTGGTTTTATTTTCTTTTGTTTTGTTTGATTACATTTAATCTGATCACAGGAACAGCTATTTAAAAGATAGCAAGACATATTATAGTAGTTATTTTGGATTTACTATTGGCTTGTTTTGAAGTCGTTTATTGTATTCATTGTTTTGTTTTTATTGATTGTATTCCATTCTATTCTATTCTGCTCTATTTTTACTATGTCTGATGGTATCTGAAGATATTTTAAAGACAACAAAGGACATTATGGTAACTATTGTTGATTCTGTAAGGCTTTGAAGTCCTGTATCACTTATACTGATTTATTTTGATTGGTTTTATTCTGTTTTATGTTCATTGGTTTTAGTTTTTAAATTTTAAAAAATTCTTTCAATATCTACATAGGTCCAGCTGGATTTATGTTTGTTTGTTTTTTCCCTAGTCCATTTATTTATTTATTTATTTTTTTGTACCAGGGATCAAATTCATGACCTTGTGCTTGCCAGGCAGGCACTTAAGCCACTGAGCTAAATCCCTGGCCCTCCCTAGTCTTGCTGTAAAGTATTTTCCTATTTCTTCCCTAGTATGGAAATTTACAATTTCCTCTTCTGGAAATTCAGTGAGCTGTGTACTGTCAGTGAATTGAAAATTATAGTTGATTTAAGAAAGCAAAAATTTGTAAACAAACATAGTTACATTAATTGAAAATTTGAAATAAACGCCAGTGAAGTAAACAATTTTGAAAAACAGCAGTTTGAGAATTTACATTACCAGATACTAAGACTCATTACAAAGACATAGTGAGACAGTGATATACTGGAGCAGCCTATTATCAGCTCTTGAAAGTCAAATGTTGAATTTTTTAACATTTTAAAGGTTAGGCACTGTTACATTGGTTATTTTAAATTGTCTTTTGTGTATTTTATAAACAAAAATTGGCAAACCATGAATCAGGACCATATTAGCCTCCTAATCATTAGGATCATGTGATGCCAAACAGGACTGTGCCATCTAACAGAAGTTTTCTGAGCTGTAGCAGCCCTAGTCATTGGCAGGGCTGTTTTGGGCTGCCATGAAAGTTTTTCTTTGTAACAGGAAGTTCTTACACATCAGTTTTGAATTTACATCGAGTGGCCCAATAATATCATCACCTACATTTTGGATAGATAGTAGAAGGTTACATTGAAGGAACAGATAGTGGCTGTGTTGCACCCCAAATGTGCAGTAGCACAACTATTGGCAAAATACCTCCTCCCCACAACAAAAATGAGTAGCTTTTTTTCTCTTTCCTTTGGGATTTCAACTGATATTCTTAGTGATTATAATTTGGCTTGGACTATTGTGGATTCAAAGTTTAGTAACAGTAGATATGCTGGAAATCCTCCATGTACTCCCACATCTGTTTAGCTCCTTTTAGCATCAATTGCAAGGAAGATAGAGAAAATAGCTCTATTCCCTTAGAGGTGAAACCTATAACCTCTGATGCAGCAAAATTTCCTTGAGCTGAAAAGATGGAGATAGATGTTTGTGGCTCAATAAAAAATAATGGATGATGTAAAATAGAATTTACAATAAAGCTCTCCTCTTCTAGAGAAGAGTTATCCCCCCTGTCTGTCTCCTTATCTAATTGAGAAAGGTTACAAAGCTTATTAAACTTTATCAGAGTTTCTATTACTCTTCTATCTCTTCCCTGCTTGGGATTTAATTTTAAAATAATTCTCTAGGCCAATTTCCTTATGGCCATTCCAACTATCCCACAATCATCAGGTTATTTTTCAAAAAGAAAAGTAAATGCTGGAATCAAGCATACAACAAAAGTTTCCATATACATTTTGAATTCTTTAAAGGTTTTTTGTTTCATAACTATACCGCTAATGAAACCAATACATCTTTTTTCTCCTCACAGGCCTGTTTATAACTGGCCCTAGAGAAAAAGGTACTGTTTCAATGCCCTACTCTTTACACCTGGTGAATCCAATATCAATACATCCCAGTGATGATTATGGACCTATACCAATGTGCTTCTCCCCCTAGTAGCACCCAAATGACAAGTGTGTTACCTCCACACCCTCAATCGCTTACCTCATCTGTGTTCTGGTGCCATATGCTGTGACCCGTGTAGCCCTTGAGGTTCTTGGGGTGAAGGATCATGAGAAGATGAGAAAATAAAGAAGAGACAAAGCTGGGCTCAGGTGGAGCCCTAACTCTCCTGGTGGGAGGAAAGGAACAGCTGAACCAATGGAGCATGTTTATTTATATGCTCAGAAGGATGGTGTCAATTTCAATCCTGATGCCCAGTAATGCATTGCTTGGATTGTCTAGTGGCTTGGTGTATTTCTGGGCTATAGCAACTTCTTCATGTGGCTTACTCCAGGTGCCCTTTGTTTTTGGTATGGTCATGTCCTATTCATGTTGCAGCCCTGCATATGTGGTCAATTTCAAGCTTGCAAAAACTATCAACAGAATATTCCAGTCCAAAACATAAGAATATGCATTCTTCTCAGCTGCACATGGGATGTTCTTCAAAATATACCATATACTAGGCCACAAAACTGTTTTAAGTAAATGTGGAGGAATTGAAATCATTCCTTGCACACTCTCTGACCATGACAAAATGAAAATGGAAATCAATGACAAAAGAAATCACTAAAACTACACAACCACATGGAAAAGAAACAACACACTTCTAAAAAAAACAAATGGATCAAGCAGGAAATTAAACACAGAATTACACAGTATATACAACTAAATAATATTTCTGATACAACATTCCAAAACTTATGGAACACAATGAAATCAGTCTTAAAAGGAAAGTTTGTAATGATAAATTATCACATCAGGAAAACTAAACCAGCACAATAAAGAATCTAATGCTGAACCTCAAACTTCTAGAAAATAAAGAATGAACAAAAGCCAAAGCTTATACAAGGGAGGAAACTATAAAGAGAGGGGCACAAATTAATGCAACTTAGATTGAGAAAACAATAAAAAGAATCAATGAATCAAAAAGTTGATTCTTTGAAAGAATTAATAAAACTGATAAACAATTAGTCACTTTCATCAAAAAGAGGAAAGTAAAAAACACAAATTCTAACAATTAAGAAATCACACATATTCTACAGAAATTCACAAGTTCATCAATATCTACTATGAGAACATATATTCCAGTAAGATGAAAGCAGAAGAAATGGACAGAATCCTATACAGAATGAACTTGCCAAAACTAAATAAAGAAGAGGTAAGAAATCTAACTACCCTGACATCAGTCAATGAAAAAGAAAATGTAATTAAAATTTACCAACAAAGAAAAGTCCATGTCTTGCCAGATTCACAGTTAAGTTGCACAAGAAATTTAGTGAAGAACTAATGCCACTAATGCTGAAATACTTTAAGGAAATTGAAAGGGAAGCAATGTAGCCAAAATCATTTTTAGAGCAAGTCCTAGAGAAGAACCAAACAAAAAGGAAAACTACTGGCCAGGCTCCATAATCAACATAGAAGTAAAAATCTTATGTGAGACACTGGGAAACAGAATTCAGCAAATCATCAGAAATATTATAAAACATGACCAACTTGAATTCACACCAAGGATGTATAGACAGTTCAACATATGCAAATCAATAAATATATGATATTAAAAGAATCAAAGACACAAATCACATTATCATGTCAGTAGAAGCAAAAAAAAAAGCATTTGACAAAGTCCAATACCCATTCATAAAATTCCTACAGAAGATCACAATACATTGTCTTTACTTAAGTCTGATAAAAGCCATCTAAGCAATAGCCAAAATCATACTAAAAGAACAAAAACTGAAATCATTCATTCTAAAATCAGGAACAAGATGAGAATGTTCACTATCATCTCACCTATTGAAAATACTTTCAGAAAAATTAGCTAGAGCAATGAGCTAAGCAAGCAAAACAAAAGGAATAAGAAGATGAAAAGAAGTTAAATTGTTATTAATTGCAGATGATATGATACTCTACATGAAAGAACCCAAAGCTCCACCAAGAGATTTATAGATTTAAGAATCAAATTCAATAATGTACCAAGATATAAAGTCAACATTCAAAAATCAGTATCATTCCTATACAAGCAACAAACACAGACAAAACAGGAAAACTGTATGCTTTAAAATAGCACCCAATAAAACAAAATACCTAGGAATCAATCTATCAAAAAAGTAAAAGTTCCACACATTGAAAACTTCAGTATTTGGGAAAAGGAGAGCAAAGAAGATATTAGAAAATAGAATGAGACTTTCCAGGTAGCAGGGAGCTGCTGTGTGTGAGTTGAATCCTGCCACAGCAATCCCTACCTTACTGTGCAGCTGTGAGACTCTGATTGGAACCTGGTAGGCACCCACCCACCTCCTGGAACACTGCAGCACCTTTAGGTCATCAATTGGGTCTGGAATGGGTCCCACCAAGTATCCTCCAAGTAGCCAGGAGCCACCACCTGTGAGCTGAAACCTACCACATCAATCTCTATGTAGCTGTGCTGTGGCAGGTCTTTGCTTGGAACCTGGTGGAGCCACACTCAGAGAACGCAAGAAGTCAGGAAGTGTTGGTGTGTCATGTGGCATGAGCTGAAAGCCTATTCAGTATATTCCACATATCATTCAGCCTTACTACACCACTTGAAACCTGGTAGGGCCCTACCCAGTGACCTCAAGCAGCTGAGGTACTTCAGTGAGTCACATGAAGAGTGCTGAAAGTCCACCCAGTGAGCATCCCCCATCTGATGAGTCCCTAAGAGCCACTAGGAAACTAAGAAATACAAGAAAATGAGAAAACAAAACAGCAAAACACAACTTTGAACATCCAGCCCATCCCAAAGAAGGTTAGGAGACATGGAAATAGAAGAAAATATAATCCTGAAACTTCTGAAATGATAGCAATTAAAGTGATGAAGCAACTCCATGAAGCTATAAAGGAATTCAAATCAGAAATAATCCCCCAGGCTAGGACCCCCAGACCTCCACCAGCATGCACACAGAGGAGGGCCACTTCTATGTCCCACATGCAGTCCACCATCCTTGGACCCCTGGACCTCCACCAGCATGCACATAGGGGTGGGCAACTTCTGCACCCCACTGGCTCGCTGTTCTTGGACACCTGCACCTGCAGTGACATATGTGCAATGGTGGGCCATTTCCATTCCCCACTGGCCCATTGCACTGGGACACCCAGATCTCCACCAGTGTGTGGACCATATCCATGTGATGCCAGCCATCACTCTCAGGGATGCCCAACACCTCCTAGACCTAGTACTGCTGTTGATTTTTGGCTCCTACTCTTGCTCTGATAATCTTGGACTGCAGTGGATTAATCTTAGTGGGTTGATGGGAGACTCAGTAAGCCCTCATCCAGACAGAAGACCTCAGCAGGCTTCTGTCAGTGTGGTGAATTTGCCCCTAAAATAGAAATCTTTAGTGGGTAAATAGGAGCAGTAGCAAAGTCACCTCCAGCTGTAGGACCTTGGCGAGCCTGGCAAGAGTGTAGGTGGATCCTGCCTCCACACAGGGAACATTAGGTAGGTTGAGGAGTATGCCAATAAGGCCTCTAACCAACCTGGAGAAAATTAAAAGGGCTTATAAGACACCAACTGACACCCAGGAGGGTCACAGCCAAGACAAACACCATAGACAGGAAGATCAGGTGGCCTGGAACAACCTGAAGACATAGTAAAAGTGGGAACTAATGGTTGACTTACATGAATACTACTAGGCTAGTTAGCCTAGGAAAAATATAGAACTCACCCAACAGGCCATGCAGGAGGAATATGGGTGACTAGCCCTCTCTGTATTGTGGTACCCAGCAATTGTACAATCATCAACCACATAGTAGGACCCTAAGATACACACTTTTGACAGCTGAGACTAGTGGGATTGAAAGACCAAATATTAGCCTAAAAGGTGAAAGTGAAAAAAAGAAAAAGAAAAATGCAATCTAAAACATGTAGTCTATGAACAGAAAGTACAGGAGACATTGACATAGAAGACTTCAAAGTCATACACATGAAGACTCTGAAAAGATACCAAGTAAAATAAAGAAACAAATTCATGAGGGAATAGAGGAAATCAAATTATTAACAGTTCCTCATGTAAAGACAGAAATAACAACTATAGTAAAAGAGTTGCTCAGCATACCTAGAGAAGAAATATATAAAACAGTACAGGAGCACAGGAAATTGATTGAAACCTTGAATGAACCATATAGAAAATAAGCAGAATGTATGAAACAAATTGAAACAGATAACCAAGAAACAAAAAATTGAAAGCTGGCAAAGCCATTTAAAAGAAGCTCAGGATAGAATTTCAGACTATGAGGACAGGATAGCAATAGTGATCATGAAAGGATAGAACTATTAAAAATAGCAAAGCAGCATGAAATGACAATTCAGCAGTTTCAGGATGATGCCAAGAGAAACAATATAAGAATAATGGGCATTAGTGAAGATACAGGAGTCCAGGCAAATGACATATGTAAAGTATTTACAGAAATAATAGCAGAAAATTTCCCAAACATGGGGAAAGAATCTGATATGCAGATAAGTGAAGTATATAGAACACCAAACAGTCACAACCAACATAAATCCATAACCAGATATACAGTAATTAAGATTCCAGGTATACAACATATTTTTTTTAATTTTACTTTACAGAGAATAAAACAAAAGAGAACAGAATAAAGCAGATTGGAACAGAAAATGAAAGCAACACAGCACTTCACATATTAAAAAATACTAAAAGCTGTTCGGGAAAACACACAACTCAATTATCAAGGAAAGCACATTAGAGTCATGACAGACATTTCAACAGAAACCCCCAAGATGAGCTTACAGTGAAGTATTTCAATCATTGAAAGAAAACAACTGTCAACCCAGACTGATATATCCAGCAAAACTTTCTTTCAAATTTAATGCAGAAATAAGATATTTCCACCACAAAAACAACTGAAGAATTTCATGTCCACCAATCCAACCTTAGAAAGAGTACTGAGAGACATACTAGATAGAGATAAAAATGACCACAATCTCCAGAACAACAGAATGTAAATGGCCTCAATTCACATATTAAAACAAATAGAGTGACAGAATGGATAAAGAAATAGGACCCCACAATATGCTGTATACAATAATTACATTTGAATCAAAAGAAACTCATAAATTAAAGGTCAAAGTTTTCAATGCAACAAGAACCCAGTAAAAAAAAGGATATCTGTTTTGTTTAAGATAATGTGAACTTCAAACCTAAACTGATACAAAGAAATAAAGAAGGTCATTACATACTTGTTAGTGAAAAAATTCAAGAGGAATAATTAACAATTAAAAATCAATATGCAGAGCCATTCAAACTCCTTCGCCCTGCCACTCAAAGGAACCACAGCAGTGCTGAGGTCGGGGGTTGGTGAACACAACAGAGAGTGGAGCTGGTGAAGGGACCTTCATTAATCCACGGTCAGTCCTGGGAATGAGATCCCCGCCATGGGAAGAGCATGACCAAATGGGCGACATGTTGGAATTGGGCAGGAGGAGCCTGAACTGGGAGTGACAGTGACTTCGGTTGGTTGCTCCCTCCCCAGAGCAGATTCCTGGGATTTGTTTGGACTGGACTGTGCCACTGGCCAGGACCCAATGAGCCATCCAAAGTCAATTCCCTGCACCTAACACGCAATAATCAGGTGAAGGCCCCTGAAGTTTGGCTGGCCTGGTGGGGAGGGGTAGGCATATGCAGCCACCACTTACACCTCAGTGACAAGAGCAGTCAGGAGAGGGTGGAGGTCCCTCACCAGTGTGATTCAGAGGAAACATGGCCAACAGGGGGCTGGGACTTGCACTGTAACCTATGTGGAGTAAGCCAGGGCCTTGACAGGAGAGAGGCAGGAGGAGGCCCCCAGCCCAGAACCTTGAGAGCACTGATCCAGGAGTGGGAAAAACAAGGGAGACTGAGGGCGGCAAACACACATCAGACATGGCTTAAATGGACATTAAGAGATATTTTTGGGACCTTGTAGATGAGCTCAAAACTGAAATATTTAATCAGGTCAAGCAAGATATGAGTAGAGTAATAAAAGAAATGCTCTCAGGAAGCATCTCTCAGGAAGATACAGACAGAAGAAGGGAGGAACACTAAAAAAGGAGAGAAACATTCAATAAATAATATAAAGAAAATATAGAATACATGAAGCAGATTCAAAGGGACTATCAGGAAACTGAAAACTCCACTGAAAGCTGGCAAAATTCCTTAAAAGAATCTAAGGATACACTATCAAAACTTGAAGACAAGTTTGCAATGTGTGATCATGAAAGGAAAGATCTCTTAAAAATAACAAGGAAACAGGTAGTAACAATACAAAGGTTAGAAGATGCAAGATAATCTATAATTTAAGAATAAAAAATGTGAAAGAAAAACAGGAATACATACAGGTGAATTACAAAGGCTATTCATGGAAATAATTAAGGAAAATTTTCCAAGCATGGGAAAAGAAAATGACATTTGGTTATGTGAGGCATACAGAACTCCAGCCACCTACAACCAAAACAAAGCTACACCTAGACATATAATAATCAAGATACCAGAAATTCAATATAAAAACAGAATATTAAAAGTTGTCAGAGAAAAGAAACAGATTACCTATAAAGTTAAGCCCATCAGGATCATAGCTGACTTCTTGACACAGACCATCAGATCAAGAGCTTGGAGCAAAGTATTCCAAACCCTGAAAGAAAATAACCTCCAGCCCAGATTGATGTACCCTGAAAAACTGTCAATAGAAATTAATGGAGAAACAAGATGCTTCCATGACAAAGAGGAACTGGGGGAGTTTGTGACCTCCAATCCAATCCTACAGAGAATACTTAAGGACATTCTAGAGAGAGAGAAAAAATACCAGGATTTTAGGAACAGTAGCATAAAGGTCTCACTGAGTGGGGCAGGCAGTAGAATGAAGGAGAAAACTAGACAAACAAAGGCAGAAAAATAGCATAGCAGAAATGAGGCAGGGAAGGATAAATAGAATCTCTAACATAGATCACCTTGATACACTATATTGTTAATAGTGCACCAGGATTTAAAACCCACATTACTCACATTACTCTGCTTAGATGTATTATATTCTGTTCTGGTCATTCTACCTGTACTAGATTTGAAGGCACAGACAGTAATCCTGAAAATAGAGGATATAGTACCATAATCATCCTTAATTTCCTATTAACTTAATCTAAAGCTCTATAAAACCTATACTGTTTTACCAAGACTGATTGTAATCAAATCTGGTTTGTTAGATTTCTGTTTTGTATTGATAGATTTTATTCAAAGCTGTTATGATTGATAGTATCAAGTCTGAGAGTATATGCAACTGCACTTAAGATGACAAGATTAACCAGAATATCCAGTGTGGTTTGATTATTACCTGCCTTTGAAGTTTTATACTGTCTACAATGTTTTATTTTTATTAATATCGTTATGTACTGCTATATTCAATTATAAGTCTATGTTCATTTATGCCTGATTATATAGACAATTCTTTTGAAGATAACAAGAAACAACACAGTAATCATTGTAGATCATCTTGCACTGTGGTTTTATATGACTTTTTGGTTTCATGTTTTCATAGGAATTTGTTTTGTTTTGTTTTTCCCTCTAATACAGAAAGGATAGAAATACATGTACAGATTTATGCATCTGTAGCTGTTTACACTCTCACTGTTTGTATATCTACTTTGTATGCTTTGCTTTTGTAACTTGAACAACTATTTCTAAGAGGACAATATGTAATTTATCAACTATTGATTTCTTATTGTTTATCTCTTTTTTTGAAATTCTGTATTATCTCTACCCTTTCAATGCTTTTGTTTCTCTTCAAATAAAAAAAGAAAATAAATAAATAAATATTTTATCTAAAGATAAAAAAGTTTACATTTAGTTTAGGTATTGTATTTGGTTTTGCGTTTGTTTTAGGACTAGTGTTAGGGTTTTTAATTTCAGCAGGGTTGATGTAGCTTTATAGTGAGGCCTAGGATTATCGCTAGGTCTAAGGCTAGGGTTGGGGATAGAGACTAATCCTAGGGCTAGATCTATGATTTCTGTCATGGTCAGAGTTAGATTACAATCAGACAAAGGCTTAGAGTGACTTAGGTGAAGAGTTTTGTTAGGGTTACAACCAGGATTACACCTAGGGCTAGGGTTCTGCCTCAGCCTTGTGTTCTACCTGATTGTTTTAGTTTTAGAGTTAAGATTACTATTAGGATTGGGATTCAATTTCATGCAGCCTTAGTGTGAGGTATAGGTTTAAGGTTAGAATTAGGTGTAAAAAAAACAATATGCACCAAATACAGGAGCACTCAATTATATAAAACAAATACTATTAGACTTGAAAAACCAAATATACAAGAACACAATTGATATAGGAGACCTTAATACCCCACTTCCACAAAGAGATATATCAATTAGACAAAAAGTCAGCAAAAAAATAACAGAACTGAACCATACCAATTGAGCAAATTAACTTAGTAGACATTTACAGAGTGTTCCACCCAAAGCTCTTCAGAATATACATTCTTCTCAGCTGTGCATGGAACATTCTCCAAAATAAATCATATATTAACCCATAAAACATTCTTAAGTAAATGCACAAAGACTGAAATTATACCATGTGTAATATCTGATCATAGTGCACTGAAATTAGAAATTAATGGCAAAAGAAATTGTGAAACCTGCATAAATACATGGAAATTAAATAACAACCTTCTGAAAAACCAGTGAGCTATAGGTGAAATTAAAGAAGCAATAAAAAATACTTGAAATTCAATAAAAAACAACATACTATAACCTGTGGGATGCAATAAACATGGCCTTAAGAGGAAAATATATGGCAATAAATTGTCATATAAAGAAAACAGAGTGAGCACAATTAAACAACCTAATGCTTCATCTCAAGCTTATAGAAAGTCAAAAGCAAGTCAAACCCAAAGCCCATAGAAGAGAGGAAATTGTAAATATCATAGCAGAAATTAATGCAACTGAGACTAAAAAAATACAAAAATTAATGAATCAAATAGCTGGGTTTTTTGAGAGAAAAAACAAAACTGATAAACTTCTAGTCAACCTTATCAAGAAAAAGAAACAAAATCTGAAATTGATGCAATAAGGACTGAACTTAAATTCTTCAGTGAAATTGAAAGAGAAGTAGTCCTCTCTAACTCATTCTTTGAGGCAGGTATTACTATGATACCAAAACCAGAGAAAGACCCAACCAAAAAGGAGGACTATAGACCAATCTCACTAATGAACACTGATGCAAAAATTCTCAATAAAATACTGGCAAATAGAGTACAGCAAATCATCAAGAAAGTTATACACCATGATCAAGTTGGATTTATTCCAAGAATTTAGGGATGGTTTAATATACACAAATCAATAAGTATAATACACCACATCAACAGAGCCAAGAACAAAATTCACATGATCATCTCCATAGATACAGAAAAAAAGCTTTTGGTAAAGACCAACACTTGTCCATGATAAAAATTCAGAATAGATGGTATCTGCCTCAATCTCATAAAGGCCATCTATGACAAACCAACAGCCAACATTATACTAAATGGTCCAAAACTGAAAGCTTTCACTCTCAAATCAGGAACAAGACAAGGATGTCCACTATTACCACTCCTTTTCAATATAGTTCTGGAAATATTAGCCAAGTCAATCAGAAAACAGAGAGAAATAAAAGGAATAAAGATAAGAAAGGGAGAAATAAAATTATCATTATTAGCAGATGACATGATACTTTATATAGAAAATGGCAAAAACTCCATCAAAAGACTACTAGAGGTAATAAATTGAGTGGCACAGCTGGATACAGTCAACACTCAAAAATCAATAGCATTCCTGTACAAAAATGAATATCTCACTGAGAAATTATGGAAATATTGAATTTCACAATAGCATCTAAAAAAAAAGAAATACCTAGAATAACCCTCATCAGGAAGGTAAAAGATCTATATGCTGAAAATTATACTACTCTAAAAAAGGAGATTGGAGAGGATATTAGAAAATGGAAGGATATTCCTTGCTCTTGATTAGAAAGACTCAACATTGTGAAAATGACCATAGTCCAAAAACTCTTACACATATTTAATACAATCTCAATCAAAATATCATTAACATACCTTAGAGATCTAGAGAAAACTACTAAAATTCATTTGGAAACAGAAGAGACCTAGAATAGCAAAAACAATTCTGGGCAACAAAGGCAAAGCAGGAGGCATCTTAATTAATGACTTGAAATTATACTACAAAGCCACAGTGATAAAATCAGTATGATACCAGCAAAGAAATAGACCTGAGGATCAATGGAACAGATTAGAAGATGCAAACACTACTACAAAGACACTCAGCCACCTGATATTTGACAAAGGAGCTAAAAATGTTCACTGGAAAAAAGATATCCTCTTTAATAAATGATGTTGGAAAAAATGACTTTCCACATGCTGAAGACTGGAAATAGACCCATGCCTGCCACCATGCACTAAACTAAAGTCAAAATGGATCAAAGATGTAAATATTAAAATAGAAACACCAAATTTATTGGAAGACTAGATAGGTAGAAAACTTGGAGATTTAGGCATTGGCAGAGAATTCATGAACAAAATGCAAACCACATGGGAAACATTTCAAACAATCAGCAACTGTGATCACATTAAAATTTTTGCAATTCAAAGGTAATCACCAACAAATTGAAAAGAAAACCCACAGAATGGGAAAGAATTGAAAAATATCAAGCTTTCCAATTTCAAAGATCCTTTTCCAAAATGGGCATCAGAGGTGAACATACATTTTATAGATGAAGATATACAAATGGCAAATAAATACATGCAGCAATGTTCACCATCACTGGTCATTAGAGTAATGTAAATTAAAATAGCATTGATATTTCTTCTCACTGCAGAAAGAGTGACTGCCATTAAGAAATCAACTGATATCAAATGGTGAGGCTGCAGGGGGAAAGGAACATTTCTCCACTATTTGTGGGAGTGTAGAATGGTGCAGTCATTCTGGAAATCAATATGGAGATTCATGAAAAAAACAAGAATTGGAAGTTCCATTCAATCCAGATATTCCCCTCCAGGGAATTTTCACAAAAAATTGAAAAGTTAATGTCACAGTGATATATGTGCACCCATGTTTATAGCAGCACAGTTTGTAATAGCTAAATCTTGGAAACAACCAAAATCCTCAACTGCAGAGTAGATGAACAAGATGTGGCATTTTTATACAATGAGATATTACTCAGCTATAAAAAATGATGATATTGATGCTTCTGTAGGTAAATGGAAGCAGCTTGAAACTATCCTCATAAGTGAAATAAATAAGATTCACATTTGTAGTTATCACATTTTCTCTCTACTATAAAAACTAATAAAAACTGAAGGAGTAATAAGATCCAAAGTGTGTAAGAGATATTGTAAAAATGAAAGGGAAGAAAAGTGCTCTAAAGATATAACTGCATGTATGTTCAAGTGTGTAAGATAGATAACTATACTAGTAAGTTTTTGTTGGATCATTGAACTGAATTTTTTGCAGTCACTGTTTAATTGTGCACTTTTTATCCTTTGCTTTAGTAACTTGAACAACTATTTCTAACTTGAAAATATGTAATTTATCAACTAGTGAATTCTTAGTCTTATTATTTTTTAATTCTGTATTGTCTACCCTTTTTCTGTTTTCCTTTTTTCTCTAAATAAGTAAAAGAAGGAAATAATCTCCCATGTAAAAAAAGAAATGTTTAACACAATAAAAGATGCTGAACACATCTGAAGAAGACATAGTTAAAAAAAATTGAGGGGCAAAAATTGGAAGACTTACTTAAACAACATAAGAAAACAACAGAATCAAAGAGACAACCAGGAAATCAAAAATATCATTGAAAACTGGCAAAACTGCATGAATGAATTTGAAGATAGACTTTCAGACTTAGAAGACAAGACTGAATCTAGGAAACAAGAAAGGAAAGATATGTTAAAAATAACAAGGAACCAGGAAATAACAGTTAAACAGTTGCAAGACTATGAAATGAAAAATAATATTAGATTGATAGGTGTGAATGTAAAAGAAGATGGCAATAAAAATGACATCAAAAGACTATTTACAGAAACAATAGCAGAAAATTTCCCAAATGTGGGAAAGGGAACTGATATACAAATAAGTAAAGAATACAGAACTCCAGTTAGCAATAACAAAATAAATGTACATCCAAACATATAATAATCAACATTCCAGAAATCCAACATAAGAACACAATATTAAAAGCTGTTACAAAAAAGAGAAAGATCACCTATAAAGGGAAGCCTATCAGGATCACAGCAGACTTCTTAACATAAACAATGAAATCAAGAAGAACATGGACTGAAGTATTTCAGATCATAAAGGAGAATGACTTCCAACCCATATTGATGCACCCTGCAAAACTGTCCTTCAAAATTGATGGAGAAATCAGATATTTCTATGACAAAGAACAGCTGAACAACTTCATGACCACCAAACCAACCCTGCAAAGAATATTGAAATATATTCTAGATAGTCATAAAATAACTACAACTCCAAGAACACCAACAGAAAAAAGCCACTGAGCAGAGCAGACAATTAAACAGAGGGGAAAGATAAAGAATGAACAACAGAAAGATAACATGACAAAAATGAACCAACATAGATCATTTATAACCACTAATATAAATAGCCTCAATTCACCCATTAAAATAAACTGACTGGCAAAATAGATCAAGAAATAATATCCAACCATATGCTATATACAAGAAAATAATCTAACCCAAAAGAAAATTCATAGATTGAAAGACAAAGGATGGAAAATAATACTTCATGCAACAGGAATTCAGAAAAAAAGCAGTGGTAGCTGTACTTTTTGCAGACAGTGTGAACTTCAATCCAGGAATGATCAAAAGAGATAAAAAAGGTAGCTCCATACTAGTTAGTGTAAAACTTCATGAGGAAGAGATAGCAATCCTAAATATATATGCACCAAGTATGGGAGCATTCATTTATGTGTAACAAATATTAATAGATTTGAAAAATCAAATAAGCAATAAAAAAATTATAATGGGAGATTTTAACATCTCTTTGACCCAAAGAGACACATCAACTAGACAGAAAGTCAGAAAAGAAATAACAGAATTGAATCAAAATTGTGAACAAATGGACTTAGTAGATATGCACAGTGTTTCACACAACAACACAAGAATATACTGTCTTCTCAGCTGCATATGGGAAATTCTCTAAAATAGAACATATACTTGAACAAGAAGATGCTTAAGTAGGTGCAAAAGAATGAAAATTATCCCATGCATATTATCCTACATAGTGATATAAAACTGGAAATTAATGACAAAAGAAATGGCAAAATTCCACAAACAAATGGAAATTAAATAATAGGCTCCTGAACAATCAATGGGTTATAGGAGAAATTAAAGAAAAAGTTTAACAATATCTACAATTAAATGAAAATATAGATACATATTATCAAAACCTATAGGATGTAATAAAAGCAGTCCTCAGAGGGAAATTTGTTGTGCTTAAACCCCCATCAGGAAAACAGAATGAACATGAATAAACAACCTGATGCTACATCACAAACATCCAGAAAAAGAAGAGCAAGCAAACCCAAATCCAAAAGAAGTTAGGAAATTATGAAGATCAGAGCATAAATCAATTCAATAGAGACTAAGAAAATAATACAAAAAATAATGAATCAAATAATTGGTTTTTTGGAAGAATAAATAAAATCAATAACCCCCTAGCCAACCTTATTTTTTAAAATAAAGTAAAGAAAAAACTCAAATTTAGGCAATAAACAATGAAAAGGATTAAATCACTCTAGTCCCTGTGGAAATACAGAAGATCATCAATATCCATTTCAAAAAACCTTTACCCTCACAAATTTGATAACACAGAAGAAATGGACAGAATCCTAGAAACATGAATTACCAAAGTTGAATCAGGAAGATGTAAAATTGTGGAATAACCAAAGATCAGTTAATGAAATTGAAAATGTAATTAGAATCTTACCAACAAAGAAAAGCCCAGGTCCTGATGAATTCATAGCTGAACTGTACAAGAAATTCAAGGAAGACTTAATTCCAACACTCCTCAAATTCTTCAATGAAATTTAAAGGGAAGCAATTTCCCTAACTCACACATGGAAACAAGTACTGCCCTAATACCAAAATCAGAGAATGATCACCCTCAAAAAAGAGAACACCAGGCCAATCTTGCTAATGAACATAGATGCAAAAATCCTAAATAAACTACTGGCAAACAGAATGTAGCAAGTCATCATGAAAATTATACACCACAGTGAGGTGGGATTCAATCCAGGAATGCAGGGATGGATCAACATACACAAATCAATAAGCATAATACATCATATCAATAAATCCAAAGACAAGAATCACATGATTATCTCAATAAATACAGCAAAAAGTCTTGATAAACTCCTATACTCATTCATGATAAGAACCCTATGGAAAATTGTCTTTACCTCAATATGATAAATACCATCTATGACAAAACAACAGCCAGCATCATACTAAATGGTCAAAATTGAAAGTTTTCCCTCTAAAATCAGAAACAAGACAAGGCTGTCCACTATCACCTCTTCTATTCAATACAGTGCTGGAAATATAAGCCAGAGCAATTAAAAAAGGAAGAGAAATAAAAAGAATAAAGATGGGAAAGGAAGAAATTAAACTATCATTATTTTCAGATGACATGATACCCTATAATGAAGACTTCCAAAACTTAATTCAAAGACTTCTACATGTAATAACCAAATTCAGTAATATATCTGGATACAAATTCAACACTCAAATATCAATAGTATTACTCTACACAAAAACCAAACTCACTGAGAGGGAAATAAGACAGTCCACATCCATCATAGTAGCATCCAAAAATCTGAAATACTTAGGAATCAATCTACCAAAGGAAGTAAAGATCTATTCAGTGAAAATTACAGTACTCTAAAAAAAAAGAAATAGAAAACAATCTCAGACAATGGAAAGATATCCCCTGTTCATGGATAGGAAGAACAAATGTGAAAATGGCCATTCTCCCAAAAATGTTATACAGATTTACTGCAATCCCCATTAAAATATCATTAGCATACCTAACAAATCTAGAAAAATCATTCTTAAAATTAATCTGGAAGCACAAGAGACCTAGAATAGCAAAGTCAATTCTGGACAACAAAAGCAAGGCATGAGAATCACTATCCCTGACTTGAAGGTATTCTACAAAGCTACTGTGATAAAATCAGCATGGTACTGGAATTAAAGAAGACCTGAAGATCAGTGGAATAGATTAGATGGTGCAGCCACAAATACAAACATACCCAGCCACCTTATCTTTGACAACAGGACCAAACACATTCACTGGAAAATAGATAGCCTCTTTAACATGCGGTGCTGGAAAAACTAGCTTCCTATATGCTGAAAACAAAAACTAGGCCCATGCTATCACCATGCACAAAATTATAATAAAAATAGGTCAAAGATCTAAATATTAAAACAGAAACTGTAAATATACTGAACAACAAAGAAGGTAGAACTCTTGAAGAAATAGAGGTAGGAAGAGATTTCATAAACAGAAATCAAACTGCATGGGAAATACTTCCCAGAATCAACAACTTGGATGTCAACTTATTAAACAGTTTTTCCATGTCAAAAGAAATCTCCAACAGAGCATAAAGAAAATCCAAAAATTGTAAAAAAATCTTAGTCAACTGTCCCTTAGACAAAGGAATTCTATGTAGAACATACAAAGGATTTTTAAAAAATCAGATCCCCAAAATTCAAACAGCCAATCCAAAAATGGACATCTGAGATGAATATACAGTTCTCAAATGAAGAAATATAAATGAACAAATAAATACATGAAAAAATGTTTAACATCATTGGTCATTAGAGAAATGCAAATTAAAGCCACTCTGATATTCCATCGCACTCCAGAAAGAATGGCCTCAGTAAAGAAAATTACCAACAATACTGGAGGGACTGTGGGGGGGGGGGGAAAGGAACTCTTCTGCACTGTTGGTGGGCATGTAGACTGGTGCAACCACTGTGGAGGTCAGTCTGGAGGTTTCTCAAAAGGCTTGGATTGGAGGTCCAGTTTGACCCAGCCATTTTACTTCTGGGCATAATCCCAGAAGAATTGAAAGCATCATATCACAGTAATATATGTGCATGCATGGTTACAGCAGCACAATTTGTAATAGCTATATATTGGAAACAACCCAAATGGTCATCAACAGAAATATTGTGAAAGGGTAAGAAACTGCTCAAAGAGGAAAAAAGCAACTCAAGAGAAAAGCAAGAGAAATGAAATAAGATGTAAATTCCTATATATACACTTAAGTTTACATAGATGATTGTATTATTAATTCTATTAGTGGTTGGAACAAAACAGATAATATCTGTAGGATTAGATCAATTTTGCTTGACTATATCTGGTAATTCCAATAAGACTTATGAAGATAATTATGTAAAATAACAAAAATTGTTATTTTCCTACTACCTTGTTTTGAAATCATACATTGTTATTCTTTGGGGCTCTTAGATATAGCTATTTATTTGTTGTTTTGTTTTTTTCCTCTAATACAGAAAGGATAGATGTACATGTATATGCCTGTACACACCTAGAATCTCACCTAAAGAGTTTACAAGAATTGATTTTAGTATTGTGATAGTATGAACAACTACACTGAAGAAAACAAGACCCCATGGTAGCCATTAAAGATTCCCTATCATTTTGATAAAAAGCCAATAATGCTTTTATTCTTAGTTTTTATTGGTTTTACTCTGTTTTTAATTATTAGATTTCAATGTGTATGAAGATATGAACAGCTATTTTAAAGAAAACTAGACACATTATGGTAGCCATTATTGATTTCCTAGTGTCTGGTCTCAAAAGCCCTTAAGGCATTTATTCTTGTGTTTTGATTGCTTTTATACTATTTTTTGTGTATTAAGTTATTGTGTGTGAAGGAATGAGCAACTATTTTGAAGAAAAGAAGAGATATTATGGTAACCACTATTAATTTCCTGCTGTCTTTTTCTGAAATTCTGTGTTATCTGCATTGCTATACTCTGCTCTACTTTGTTTTGTTTTGGTTAGTTTGGTTTGTTTTATTCTCTTTTTAAAAAAGGCCTTCAATCCAGAATGATTTACTTTGCAAAACTATCTTTCAAAAATGACATAGAAGTGATATACTTCCAAGACAAAAAAATTATATAATCATGAAACCAGTACTTCAAAATATGTTTAAGGACATTCTAGAAAGTGATAACAATGTCTACAACTCCAGGAACCCCAATGGAAGGAATCCACTAGGGAAGAAAAATAACTAAATAGAGAGGAAAAAGAGGGGAGTCAAAAATAGGAAAACAGCTTGACAAAGATAAGTCAATATATCAGTTATAACCATCAATGTTAATGGTCTCAATTTACCAATCAAAGAAACAGATTGGCAGAATGTATCAAGAAGAAAGAACCAACAATATGGTGCATGCAAGAAATGAATTTGATGCAAAAAGAAATTTATTGTAGTCAGGGTTTGTAAGGAAAGTAATTTATATACAGGACACATAATTTACAGATCTTTTTAAATAAGTCAGCCAGACTCAATTGTGAAAAGTGCAGAAAATATGTCCAAACACTAAAGACCACACAAAATCCAGCTGAGGGCTTGAATGTCACACAAAATCCTGCTTAAGTCCAGCTGGAGTCCTAGATCCTGTGTCAGTGTCTCATGCAAACTTGTTTAATGCACTGAGAAGGCCCAAGGTCAATGGTGGAAGCCAGAGAGTCTGTGTCAGCAGGATGAAGGATCTGTGCTTGTAGGTTTAGGGTTCTGTATTGGAACCAGTAAGCAACACTCAAAAGGAAGAACCTGAGCTCCCCTGAAAAGTACCATGGCCAGCCTCAGTGACAATGAGGTCCCAAGCTCCTCCAATGATGATAACAACTGAGTTCATATCAGGAAACCAGCATGACAAGCTTCTCCTGGAGATTGAACAACAGACCATCTTCCCCCCTGGAGCCAGTAAGTAATGCTTAAAGTGAGGACCAGAGATCCTACAAAGTAACATACAGTCATTCTCAGTGACAACAAGGTCCTGAGCTCCTCTGAAGATATGAACAGCCAAGTTCATATCAGGAGAGAAGCTCAACAAGCTCCTCCAGGAAAACCAATGGCAACAGGAGAAAGAACACTTCTTCCTCTTCAGTTTCCTTTTTATTTTGGCAACAATCCTCAGGTGGGCCACACCCACCACCACGCTGATTCAGTTCAGCTGATATTACCATCAGTCATCAACTCACAACAATCCAACCCTGGTCAACTTCATAACTATTCAGATTTCCTTAAACCATAGTCACTAGTGTCAGATTTGTGAAAAGTTAACACATCTTGGTATATTCAGAATTACATTAATACAACAATTACATATATACAATACTTGTTGCACTCATTCCCTCACCAAAAGCAGAATATTCGAATGGTGACCAAAATTCAAGGTTAAAGCCACCATACATTGACTAATTAACCTAATTACAAACATATTTTAAAACATTAAAATCATATTAAAAGAACTATAACAATCACAGTTCATGCTTCCCATTAACTTTTTTGAGGGGGTTGGTGGTACCAGGGATCAAACTCATGACCTTGCACTTGCAAAGCAGGCACTCGTGCCATTGGGATAAATCTCCAGCTTTTCCCATTAACTTTTAACATGGAATAGGCAGACTAAAAAATAAGGATCTCCTGCAATTCAAATATACTCTTAGTGTTAATTTTTTAAAATTTTTATTAATCTACCTTTTTTCTATCTTTTTCTTTCTTTCTTCAAATAAACTGTTTAAAAATTTTTTTAAAAACTCCAAATATACTCATTCCTTGAGGTGAAAGACTTTAGTTCATTTTTCTATTGTCCTGTTCTTTCAACAACCACATTTTCCTCTGTTTATCCTTGCAACCCACAGTTCTGCTGGAGACTGCCACCTAGGCAAATGCTTCAAATCATTCTAGTGGCTATTCACTCTTCATTTCCAACATAGATCTTGCCAAAGGCTCTCAGCAGTAACAATGTTATCATCCCAACAGTAGACTGCATTGAAATTTTTCTGTCATTCAGGTAATATCTCTAAACACAAGCAAAATGCAGACCAATTTCTTGCCAAAACACAATATAATATCTGGAATCCAACAGTCGCTGCAGTCCTCCTCAATAGAAGCCTCCTGAGCTTCATATTAACTGGGAGCCTTTTCATAAGTACTCTGATTTTCCAGGCTCTCACTAGGGTCTTCAAAATAGTTTGCAGCATACAGGGGCTGTCTCTTTGTTTAGTCTCTCAAAATCTTTCCATATTAATCCCCAAGGCTCTTAAGCCACAAGGCCAGGCAACATCACAGCAGTAACCCCACTCTCTTGGTACCAATTTCCTCTTGATAATATGGGCCAATCACCCCTGACAACACTGCTACTCCCTTTTTAAGTTATTTCCTCAGAGGCATGAGGAGACAAAAATGACCAAGGGGAAGTCTTAGCTACTAGTTAAATGGTGTCATTGTTTTGCTTCTTGGTACAAGCCTTTTTCTGGAACTAAGACTTCTTGTATCATCTACTGTTTTTCTTACTTTCCAAGGGAATTGCTAACTCATTGAATATGTATTTTTTTTATTGGTACCAGGGAACCAACTCACTACCGCACAATTGCAAGGCAGGCACTTATGCTGCTGAGCTAAATCCCCAGCCATGGAACTAAGACTTCTTAGCCAGCAGAATATAAGTTCGTGGGGATAGGAAGCAAATATTTTGCTGGTGGATCACTAGGGGTAATGATAAGTGGTACCATTGTTACTTCCACCCCTTGATTCCTAGACCCATGGATCCTGACTATAGGAGACACAGTTCTATATAGTGTACACTGATTCAAAAACTTATATAGCCTTTTGAAATACCTCACCCTAACCCTACAAGCTATTGTCATCTAGCTGGTGGTGTAACTGCATGTTCAAAAGACCATTACACATTTATATGAATCCAGAAGCTTCTGGATGTTGAAGAACATGGTATGATCAGTGAATTCCTTGAGCATGAAACCATTGCCTTGATTCTTTGGCTGTAAAATGTGTTTCTTGCTATGTAGAATTCCATGATGATGGACAAGGCATTCCGTGAGTCCACAGAAGGTAGTTTGAGCAAAAGTACTGTGTGTGGCAGAAGTAAATCGATAGGCAGAATATGCATCTATGCAAGTGAGGAAAAACTAAAGTCTCTTCCATGACAAAATGGTGCAATATAGTCCACCTGCCACCAGACAGGTTGAGCACTTTGGTGAATGGTGCCATATCATTGTCTCATCATAATCTCTGCTGCTGGCATATGGGGCATTCAGCAGTGGCTCTACCTAGGTCAACTTAGGTGAGTAGGAATCCATGTCACTGAGCCCATGCATAAATCAAATCCCTGACACCATGGCTACTCTGTTCTCAGGACCAGCTATTATCAAGAAGTCAATTAATATCATATTCTGGCCAGGCTGTGGGGAATGGGAACCCTTCTCTACTTTTGGAAGGAGAGCAGACTGGTTCACCAACTGTGGAAATTAGAGTGGAGATTCCTCCAAATACTAGGGCCACAGATCCCTTTGACCTAGTTATTCTCCTTATTGATGTCTTCCTAGAAGAACTAAAGCATTATAACACAACAATATATGCACAACCATTTTTTTCCTTTATTTTAAGGAGGATAAAACAGAATAAAAACAATCAAAACAAACCAGTGTAAGAGACACAGGACATCAAAACATTACAAAATCAACAGTAGTTACTATAAGGCCTTTTGATGTCTTCAAATAGCTGCAGATAACTTTGGACATAGTAAAAATCAAACAGAATACAATAGAATAGAAACAATAAAAGCAAAACAATGAATAACACAAAGGTGCACAACCATGTTTATAGCAGCAGTTTGTAATAGGTAAATCTTGGAAACAACTCAAATGGTGGTCAACTAGAGAATGGATTTTAAAAATGGAGTTTTTATGTAATGGAGTAGTACTAGGCCATAAAGAGGGATTAACTTGGGACATTCATTCCTAAATAAATGGAACTTGAGACCATACTCTTAATTGAAATAAATCAGACGTGTAAATTTTTCATTCCCTCCCTGTATGAGAAAGTAAAAGTGTAAGTAAAATGTGAATTGTACAATAGATATTGTGAAATGGGAAGAAATTGTTCAAAAGGAAAGAGGAGCTAGAGAGGATGAGGGGAAAACAAAGGAAGAGAAAGCATGAGTAAAGAAATGTAAAATGGGGCTAAGGATTTAGTTCAATGATATAAGTGCCTGTCTGGCAAGCGCAAGGTTGTTAATTCAATCCCTGGTACCAAAAACAACAAAAAGTGTAAAATGTTAGTAGAACTTTGTAAGTATGAAAAGGAAGAGGGGTTGAAAGAAGCTGAGGGAAATGAGGGGAAAATGTAAAGACAAATATTGGTTTATCGTGTACAAGTACAAATTCCCTATGACGAATGTGATAATTTTACATGCCTAAATTGAACCAATAAATTTAATCAAATTTAAAAAACTAAGGATCAATTTTGTAGGAGAGCTTTAATTAGAAAAATAAGAGATACAGTAAAGGGCTTTTAATTTGAAGAAAAATCATATAGACTCCTTAGCAGAGGAAAGAAAGAATAAGAAAGAGCCTCCAGTGTGAGCAGTTAGTTGGGAGGTGTACACTCTGATGAAGAGGATCAGAGCAACCTCTTCATAATACAGCAGAGATCAGTTTTATGGGGCAGTGACATGCACTGGGGACTGGTTGATCATTATCTTAGTCCTGGTTTTGTAGTAGCTGTGGAGGACTCCTCATGGCTTGAAGGGTGATTCAGTTCTCACTAAATGATTGCTCTGTTTGCAGCCATACCATTCAAGTGAGGCTCTGCTTTTCCTGGGACCCAGGTGACCACAACTTTAGGACAATGACTGGACTTCTAAGCATTGCTCCAGGAAGGATGCCATAACTGGACATAGTAAAAGTTGGCAAACCAGGCAATTGTATGTCTCTGTAAATCCTAAAATTATTTTGGTTACTCTTATCTTGGTATCCACAGTCTTGAAAGGAGATGATAGGACAGGTAAGTGTAGAATAAGCCTTATTCTGCCTACTCTTCCTAAATTATTAGCATACCTAATCCAGAGCTTTAAGATATTAAAGATTAAACTTTATTTTGCTTTAAGTTATTATTGGGAAACTGTAAACCCAAGTGAAGAGTTATGGTTTTTAGCAAAAACAGCTTTCTAAATTCCTGTCACAGAAGAAAATGCAAATTGTAATTATTTCTCTTGTCCTTTTTTAATTTTAAAGACAATAAAACCAAACCAAACAAAACAGAATAAAACCATACCAAACAAAACAATGAAAATGATACAGAACTTCAAAACAGGGTAATAGGAAATTAACAATGGCTACCATAATGCCTCTTGGTAACTTCATAATAGCTGTCCAGATCATCAGACATAGGCATGCAAAATTAACCAAACAATGTAAGTACTAAGTTGCTTCTTTACTTCAGTTGTTCTCTTTTCAGAAATTTCAAATCTGTGATCTCTAATTTCTACTGTGTCTGTTCTGAACTCATTCTGTGTGGGTCAGAGGACTGAGACTGTGTTTTGCTCCTTTTTCTTGATGTCCTCCTACATTCCTCAGAATCAGCCCTTTGCTGAATCATGGGTCTTTTCTGCATTGGCTGCCAGTGGATTGATATAATGGATTTGATTAGGTACCTGGGTTCCTCCAATCCAGTGTTCCTGGAGTGATGGAGATGCATGAGTTGGTAGATTACTGGTGCTCTTCCAATGGTTACACAACCTCAGGATGTGGTTTCTTCTCTGGACCAGCACTGGTCAAACCTAGATCTCCCTGGACTACTGATGCATGGCCTCAGAGGATGGCTTCTTTTTATTAACTCCATTTGTTTACAGGTTTAGTTCAGCTCTGATTTTTTTGATGACTTTTTGGTCTAGTTAATCTGCCTCTCTGTGACAATGGGATATTGAGATCTTCCATTACAACTGTATTATTGCTGCTTTGATTTTACATGTCTACCAATAACTATCTTATATAGCTGGGCACTCTTGTATTAGGCACATATATATTTATGCTTGTTATGGCATTTATACAATCCCCAGCTTTCTCATTGACCTCAATATAGACTGTGTTATTCTTTCTTGCCTCATCTTGTAGCTATTGGATAAATTTCTCATGATCTCTTACTATTTTTTTAGTTATCTTTCTTGTCATGACTACAACTTGTAATTCTGTCTTCCAGTTCTGAAATTCTATCCTTTCATTCATTTCATCTGTTGCATATAATTTATTTTACAGAGAATAAAATAAAAGAGGACAGAACAAAGCAGATCAGAAGAGAACAATGTAAGAAACACAACACTTTACAACAAGACAATTGAATATTAACAGTAGCTACCATAATGTCTTTTTCTTTGAAATAGTTGAGTGTAGCTTCACACACAATAATATCAAACATAACAAAATAGAATAAAACCATTCAAGAGAATGAAAGCATTACAAGGAATTCTGAACCAAATAACAGAAAATAAACCATGGCTACTATAATATCTCATTTTCCAGATCTGAAGATCAATAGAATAGATTAGAAGATGCAACCACAGCTACAAACACACTCAATCACCTTACCTTTGATACTGGCTATCCATACATTGAAAACTAAAACTAGACCCATTCCTATCACCATCTAAATGGATTAAAGATATAAACATTTAAACAGAAATACTAAGTCTGATGGAAGACAAAGTAGGTAAAAATCTTGAAAACATAGGGGTAGGTAGAGAATTCATGAATAAGAAACAAACTGCAGGGGAAATACTTCCCAGAATCAATAATGGGATCACATCTTATTAAAGAGTTTCTGCATATCAAAAGAAATCTCCAGCATAGTGAAAAGAAAACCCACAAACTGGGAAAAAATCTTAGTGAACTGTCCCTCAGACAAAGGACTTCTGTCTAGAACTTATAAAGAATTTTAAAAAATCAGACCCCCAAAATACAAAGACTCAATCCAAAAATGGGCATCTGAGATGAACATACAGTTCTCAAAAGAAGAAATATGAATGGCAAATAAATACATGAAAAAATGTTCATCGCCATTAGTCATTAGAGAAATGCAAATTAAAACCACACTGAGATTCCATCTCACTCCAGAAATAATGGCCAGGATCAAGAAAACTACCAACAACAAATGCTGTAGAGGCTGTAAGGGAAAAAGAAACTCTGTTGCATATACTTTAAATGGAGGTTTTAATCTCCAGGACCAGTGTTGGGATCTGTTTTGCAATTTTTTTCTTATACAAGTTCTTGCTGTGTGGTCCATGTTGATCTTAAACTCATTATGTAGCCCTGGATAAATTTGAGCTCATAGCAATCCTCCTGCCTCAGCCTCCTGAGGACTAGGATTAGAGGTATGCACCACAACACCCAGGCTCAAATCATGGTCTTAAGGTCTAATGGGTTATGGCACTGGAGTTGTTTGTCATTTCACCTTATGGTAGTCTCTTGACTATGTTACAAGGAAAACATTGTTATAAAGTGAGTCTGCCACAGGTATTTTGCCTCTTCCACCTATGGTCTCTTGCCCTTTCATTTTTCTGCCCTGATGCCCTCACTAAATACTGCTGCCATGCTCATGGAATTCCCGTATTCAGAAATATGAACCAAAATAAATGTCTTTACTTTAGAAATTACTCAGTTTGAGGTATCCTATTATATCAACAGAAACAAAGACACAGATATCTTTATTTTTCACTCCCATTGTGCAAACTCAGATAAACTTATTGCTTTGGACAAAGTTGAGCCTGACAGTATCTTGTCAAATGTGATGGTCACATTCAAAACAAAAAACCTTTCCTGAATAACTGCTTTATTGTGGGATAACAGGTGGTCCTTGAGTAGAGTGAAGTAGAGGAAATAGGGTTGCAGCTGATGATGAAGGAATCTGGGCTCCAGGTCTGATGGGACAACACAGTGTGTGACTTTGGATACATTACTTCTTGAGTCTTGGTTTTCTCAAGAGTAAAATTAAATGTCTAGATTTCATTAGCACTTCCCAAACTTTCTACCTTTTAAAATATTTCTGCTCCTAGGCCCTGTATTTTTCAGGAATTTGCTTACTAATAAATACATTGATTACACAATAATTCATTTTCTCACCTTCCTGGCCAAAGACATAACTGCATATCACTTCTCATCAGTAAATGATAATGACTATTAAAGCCAAAAATAAACTTAAATTTAATGGAATTGTGTCATGCTCTACTTTATCCCATGTCAACCTAAAATATGAGGGTTTAGAGTTAAAGGTTTCTTTTGTCTAGTCCTACTTTTCTGCCTTCTACTCCTCTTGGAAGCTGTTGAAGTATATGCTCTTTAAGCTTCTAGCAAATGTATAGGTACCCCAGGGAATCACTGCTCCCTTTGCCTGTCCCACTTGACTAGTTCTTCTTCCAGACCTGAATTTCCAGTTTCTGTTGCACTGCCATAGCAGCCTTCTCAGCCATGGTTCCTTGTAGAAGTGGTAGGCTGTCTTCTCTGGAACACTTATCTCCATGAGTAGGGACTTTATAAAGTATGAATAAGGTCCAAGAAACTCCTTAAAGACAAGCAAGAAGGACCAAGTCATGTATCCTGGCTGTAGTTAAAAGAAGCCCATGCTTCGAGAAATACTTCCCAGTATCAATAACTGGGATCACATCTTATTAAAGAGTTTCCGCATGTCCAAAGAAATCTCTAGCATAGTGAAAAGAAAACTACAAACTGGGAAAAAAATCTTAGTGAACTGTCCCTAGACAAAGGACTTCTGTCTAGAAGTTATAAAGAATTAAAAAAAAATCAGACCCCCAAAATTCAAAGACCCAATCCAAAAATGAACATCCAAGATGAACACCCAGTTCTCAGATGAAGAAATATGAGTGGCAAATAAATACATGAAAAAATGTTCATCACCATTGGTCATTAGAAAATTGCAAATTAAAACCACACTGAGATAACATCTCACTCAAGAAAGAATGGCCAGGATCAGCAAAACTACCAACAACAAATGCTGGAGAGGCTGTGGGGAAAAAGGAACTCCTCTGCACTGTTGGTGGGAGTATAGACTGGTGCAACTACTGTGGAGGTCAATCTTGAGATTCTTCAAAAAGCTGGGGTTGGAGGTCCCATTTGACCCAGCTATTCCACTCTTAGGTATATTCCCAGAAGATCTGTAAACATCTTACCACAGTGATATATGCACACCCATGTTTATAGTGGCACAATTTGTAATAGCCAGATCTTGGAAACAACCTAAGTGCCCATCAACTGAGGAATGGATAAAAAAATTGTGGTACTTTTATACAATGGAGTACTACTCAGCTATAAAGAATGATCACATTGAGATATTTATAAATAAAGGGATGCAACCTGAATCTATACTCATAGGTGAAATAAATCAAACTCACATGTATAAATACCGTATAGCCTCCCTAGTGTAAGAAATGGTAAGAGTACAGAAGATTTTATGGAAATCATGGTTCACCATTATACTGCTTTGAAGTCTTATGTTTTCATTCAATGTTTGGAATGGTTTTATTCTGTGTTGCTTGATCTTAATATATGTGAACATATGAATAGTTACTTTGAAGACAAAACAATATGGCAGCCATTGTTGAATTAATATCATCTTGCTCTGAAGTCCTACCATGCTTTTGTTTTTCTATTACCATTGGTTTTATCACATTGTGTCTTATTGGATTTTAATATGTATGATAGTAAAAACAAAATTTTTATGGAAAATGAGATAATATAGCAGCCATTGTTCATCTTTGGTTATTTGCTTCAGAATGCCTTGCAATACTTCCATTCTCTTGAGTTGTTTTATTCTACTTTGTTATGTTTAACATTATTATGCATAAAGCTAAGCTCAACTATTTCAAAGAAAGACATTATGATAGCTACTGTTAATATCCAATTGCCTTGTTGTGAAGTGCTGTGTTGCTTACATTGCTCTGTTCTGATCTGCTTAGATCTATCATCTTTTGTTTTATTCTTCAAAATAAAACAAAAAAGAAGCCATGCTTTTGTTCCTTCCTGCCATTATTCAATCAATTTCTCATGTTGTTGATGAAAAGCATACTTACTCTGAGTTCCTATCTCACTCAAAACAATATACCCTCCTAGGCAATATGCTTTCCTGATATTTGAGGACATAGAAAACAATGGAAAATATAAAATGCATTTTGGATTTGAAAGTGGAAACTCCCAGAGTAACATGCCATTTTAAGGTAAGCATGATGGATTTGGAGATAGTCCTCATTCTTTCCAGGCTGAATTTGGTCACCAAAACCTTGATAGCCCTCAGGCAGAAAGAGGTTTAAGGTTCTTTAGGGACCTACCTCTTTCTTCCACCTTCCTGCTTTTTCCATCTTTCTGCCTCTGTCTGCTCAGGCTTAGCTCCTCCTAGACAAAGAAAGATCAGAAAGTGATAATGTAAATTTAAAGGTAATCTTTTCAGAGTTTCTCTTGATATAGACAGAGAAACCAAGATGCTGAAAGTTAACAACTTGACTTATCCTACACAACACATTAGTGATAAAGCTGGGAATTTGGGTCTAAGGTTAAGCATAGAAGGGGAACTTCTAAAACAAAGATGATACCCTATGTGTCAGTTAGAAAGAAAGGCAAGATCTAGAACCTCAACTTTGTGACCCAATCTAGAGTTGGTCTACCTGCTAGGATCCTGGCACTGCACCCAGAGTGTCTCTCAGAAACAGAGCCACCTCTGAGTAATTCTGTTGGAGCTAGAAGGCTGAGTACATTTAATTTTCTAAAAATAAAATCCTGGGATAGGCAAGTGAACAAGGTTCAGAGTAGGGCACAAGGATCAGAGTAGTCCTTGAGGGAGATGGTTCAGAAAAAACAATTAAGAAATCTCCCTGTCTCAGACTCTGAAAACTACTCAGCTTACAAAACCCTTTAGTTTAAAAGGTACTCTTGCCTCTTTCCATATACTTAAAAAATTGGTTGTTATCAGGCATGTTCCATGATATGGAACTCTGACTTTATCAGTCTTCAACCCAGAAAATACCTATAAATCTCTACAGACTTAGTGTTATAGGTCAACACTCCTGAGCTTACCATTCGAGTTCCCCAGTGACATTCCCAGGCTTATTTTCTTCTACCTAATCCTACCTAAGCCACCTACACATATTTTTTCACTCACTTTGTATCATTCACATCTGAATCCTCCAAACTATTTTTTCCTGTTGTTCTATCAGCTTGAAATAATGTACCTGTCTCTACTTTTTAATTATTTGATTATCTTTCAGGGATCAATTCAAATTCCATACTATTAAGATTTTAAAAATGAATAGCTTTAAGGCAAAATTCACATGCCTCATAATTGAGCCATTTAAAGAGTATGATTCAATAATTTTTCATATATTCACAGAATTGTGGATCTATATCCAAAATCAACTAGAGTCTTGTCATCACTCAAAAAGAAAACCATACCATTTATTCATCATTCTCAATTACCCCATTTCCCCTAGATTTTGCCAAATAGTAATATAATTTGTCTCTTTAAATTTGCATGTCCTTGGCATTTCATATAAATGAAATCATAATATGTAGTCTCTTTTGTGGTACTGGAGATTGAACCTAGGTCCTTCACACTGGGCTACATCTACAATATATATCCAAGATCATGCTAAGTAGTAAGTTGCCCAGGTCATCCTCCTGCCTCAACCTCCTAGAGTGCTAGAATTATAGTCATACACTTCTATGCTCAGTTTATGTGATTCTCTTTTAAATTGTCTTTTTCAGACATCATGTTTTCAAGGTTGTTATATGCTTTGTTAGTAACTTGTTTACTTTTTATGGCCAAATAATACCAAATTTTTTTTTGTCCATTCATGAGCTCATACACATTTGGGTCATTTCTACTTTGGGGCCATTATGAATGATGCTGCTGTGAACACTCCTGTAAATTTTTTTGGTGCATATATATTGTCACTTTTCCTGTACATGCCTAGGAATGTAATTGTTGGATTATATGGTAACTCTATGTTTAACATTTTAAGGAACAGCCAAAATGTTTTTCACCCATGTTAATTTCGACCAGCAATGCCTGAGTATTTTAATTTAAAGAGAAATTAAAATACTCAGGTATTGCTGGTGGAAACAGGTGCATCTTCACCAACACTTGTTTCTTTTAAATAGCTGTCTTAAAGAATATGAACCATTACCTCACTTTGATTTTGATTTGCAGCTCCTTAATAACCAAAGATGCTGTGTAACTTTTCAGTTGTTCATGAGCCATTTGTACATCTTCTTTGGAAACTGTCTGTTCAAGCCTTTAGCCTGTTTTTCTTGTTGTTGATGTTTTTAAAGACTTTTAAAAGTAGTTTTAGTTTCACAGCAAAATTGATCCACAGGTACAGACATTTCCCATATATCCCCTGT
The DNA here is from genome assembly GCA_004027455.1 of Hydrochoerus hydrochaeris. Taxonomy (NCBI): domain Eukaryota; kingdom Metazoa; phylum Chordata; class Mammalia; order Rodentia; family Hydrochaeridae; genus Hydrochoerus; species Hydrochoerus hydrochaeris. Next base: position 90,715 of record PVLA01003931.1, on the reverse strand, counting down.
CCTCACACATGCAGAGTATCCCGCTATTAATATCCTAAAATAGAGTAGTATATTTGTTACAATCCATTACACATTATCACCCAAATTTCATATTTACTTTTGATTTCATATATTATATAAGCTTTGAAAAATACATAATATCATCCACCTACCATTGTAGTATCATATGGAATAGTATCACTAACCCAAAAATTCTCTGTACTCTCTATAATCATCTAATCATCTCTCTCTCCCTCTAAACCTCTGGAAAACACTGATCTCTTCAGTGTCTCCATCCTTTTCCAGAATACTATACAGCTGGAATCATGCAGTATGCAGCCTTTTAAGACTAGTGTTTTCACTTAGTAACATGCAGTTAAACTGTCACCATCTATTTAGGCCCTGAGAGTGCATTTCTTTCTAGTACTTAATAATACTGTCATCTATATGTGATATAGTTTATGGTACTAACCAAAGAGCATGTTGATTGTTTCCAAGTTAGGGCTATTATGAGTAAAACTGTTACAAACAATCATGCATAAGCCAGGCCTGGTAGAGTATGCCTATAATCCCAACACTTGGAAGGCTGAGACAGGAGGATCACTGCAAGTTCAAGGCCAGCCTGGGGTACATTGTGAACTCAAAGCCAACCTGAACTACACAGCAAAATCCTGTATCAAAAACAAATCACCTGTAGGTTTTTGTGTGGAAATAGGTTTTTGACTCATTTGGCTAAATACCAAGGTGTGGAACTGCTGGATTATATGGCAGGAGTATATTTAATTTTGTAAAGAAATTTCTAAATTGTCTTCCAAAGTGGCTATACCAATTTACATTTTCAACAGTAATGAATCAATGTTTTTGTTGTTCTATGCCCTCTAGCATTGATGTTATTTTTTTTATTTTGTCTATTTTCTTAGGTGTGTGGTGGTATCTTATTGTTTTCATTTTTAATTCCCTAATGATATATGATGTTCAGCTTCTTTGTACATACTTATTTGTCATCTGTATATGTATGTAAGATGTTCCTTCAGTCCATTGCCTCTTTTTAAAATCAAGTTGTTTATTTTCTTTTCATTGAATTTTAAGTTTTTGTCTGCTTTGGTTAAAAATCCCTTAACAGACATGTCTTTTACAAATATTTCTTCAGCTTACATATTATTTTCTCATTCACTTGACAGTGTCTTTCACAAAGTGGTTTTTAATTTTAATGAAGTGCAGTTTATCAATTCCTTTTTTTGTCTTTTTAAGATATATTCTTTATATAAATTTAGATAATTTTTCTTTTCCCTTCATTTTTGTTTTTCCTCCATTTCCCTGAGATATTATTATTTTCCCATTTGAGCAGTTTCTTACCCTTTCTCTGTATTTATTGAAGATTTTGTATCTTATATACTCTTACCATTTCTTACACTAGGGAGACAATATGGTATTTACACATGTGAGTTTGATTTATTTCATTATGACTATGGTCTCAATTTGCATCCATTTACTTATAAATACCTCAATGTGATCTTTCTCTATAGCTGAGTAGTATTCCACTGTATAAAAGTACAAGATCTTTCTATCCATTTCTCAGATGATAGGCATTTAGGTTGTTTCCGAGACCTGGCTATTGCAAACTTTGTTGCTATAAACGTGGGTGGACATATATCACTGTGATATGATGTTTTCAATTCTACTGGGAATATTCCCAGAAGTAGAATAGCTGGTTTAAATGGCACTTCCAATCTCAGCTTTTTGAGAAACCTCCACAGTGACCTCTATGGTGGTTGCACCAGTCTATACTCCCACCAATAGTGCAGAGAAGTTCCTTTTTCCTTGAAACTTGTCCATGCAGTTTTTTTTTGGTAGTTTGCCTTATTTGGGCCATTCTTTCTGGAGTGAGATGGAATCTCAGTGTGATATTAATTTGCATTTCTTTAATGACCAATGATGATGAATTTTTTTGTATTTATTTGCCATTTTTATTACTTTATCTGAGAACAACATATTCAATTCAGATGCCCATTTTTGGACTGAGTCTTTGAATTTTGGGGCCTGATTTTTTTTAAATTCTTTATATGTTCTAGATAAACGTCCATTGTCTGAGGGACAGTTGACTGAGGTTTTTTCAAAATTTGTGTTTCCTGATTACTTTGTTGGAGATTTTATTGACATGCAAAAACTTTTTAATAAGATGAGACTCAGTTGATTCTGGGAAGCAGTCACATGAAGTTTGATTTTTTTAATGAATTTTCTGCATACCACTAAGTCTTCAAGATTTCTACCTACTTTTACTTCCAACAGATTTGGTGTTTCCTTTTCAGTATTTAGATCATGGATAAATTTAACTTTAGTTTAATATATGGTGATAGGTATAGATATAGTTTTAGGTTTCTGCATATAGAGTGCCAGTATTTACAGCACCATTTATTAAAAAGACTATCTTTCTTCCAGTGAATGTGTTTGTCCCCTATTTCAAAGATAAGGTGAGTGGGTGTGTTCCTATTTGTAGCTGTACCTTCTAATCTTTCCACTGATCTTTGGGTATGTTTTCATTCCAGTACCATGCTGATTTTATTACAATAGTTTTGTAGTATAACTTCAAGTCAGGGATTGCTATACCTCCTACCATGCCTTTGTTGCCAGAATTGCCTTTGCTATTCTAGGTCTTTTCTGGTTCCAGATGAATTTTAGGAATGATGTCTCTAGATCTGTGAGATATGCTAATGGTATTTTCATTAGGATTGCATTAAATCTGTATAACTATTTTGGAAGAATGGACATTTTTACAATATTTGTTCTTCTTATCCATGAACGAGGAATATCTTCCCATTTTTGAGATCTTATTCAATTGCTTTTTCAAGGAATTATTTTTGCTGCATACATTTTACTTCTTTTGTTAGTTTAATTCCTAAGTATTTTCATTTTTTGATGCTATACTGATACATATGATTTTCTTATTTCTCTCAGTGAGTTTGTTGTTTGTATATAGGAATGCAATTGATTTTTCATTGTTGACTTTTTATACAGCTATAAAATTGAATTTAGTTATTACACCCAGGAATCTTTCAATGGAGTTTTGGGGTTTCCTATGTACATTATCATCTTGTCTGCAAATAATGATAATTTAATTTCTTCTTTTCCTGCCTTTACTCCTTTTATTTCCCTCTCTTGTCTAATTGCTCTAGCTAGTATTTCTTGCACTATATTGAATAGGGGTGGTTATAATAGACATCTTTGTCTTGTTACTCATTTTATATTAAAAACTTTCAGTTTTTGGCCATTTAATATGGTGCTGGCTGTTGGTTAGTCAGACATAGCTTTTATCATATTGAGGTAAAGTCCATCTATTACAATTTTCATTAATTGAAATGGAGTTATTCTTATCATGAATGATTGTTGGACCTTATCAAAAGCTTTTTCTGCATTGTAAAAATGATCATGTGATTCTTATTTTTTGCTCTACTAATATGGTGGATTACATTTATTGATTTGCATATGTTGAACCATCTCTGCATTCCTGGAATGAATCCCACTTGTTCATGGTGTATAATCTTCTTGAGGATTTGCTGCATTTTGTTTGCTAGTATTTTATTGAGAATATTTGCATCTATGTTCATTAGGTAAATTGGCCTGTAGTCCTCTTTTTTGGTTGGGTCTTTTTCTGCTTTTGGTATTAAAGTAATACTTGCTTCCAGGAATGAGTTAGGGAGAATTGCTTCCCTTTCAATTTCATTGAAGAATTTGAGGAGAGTTGGCATTGATTCTTTGAATTTCTTGTAAAACTCTGCAGTGAATCCATCAGGACCTTGACTCTTCTTTGAGGGTAAGGTTTTAATTACATTTTCAATTTCATTAATTGAAATTGATTTATTCAGCAGTTTTACATCTTCTTGATCCAGGTTTGGTAGTTCATATGTTTCTAGGAATCTGTGCTTTTCTTTGATGTTATTAAACCTATGATAGTAGAGGTTTTCAAAGCAGATATTGATGGTCTGTATTTACACAGGATCTGTAGTGATTTCACACTTTTCATTCCTTATTTCATGAATATGAGTTTTTTCTTTCCTTTTTTTTAAATAAGTTTGGCTAAGGGCTTCTCAATTTTATTTATTCTTTCAAAGGGCCAACTCTTTGATTCATTGATTCTTCATATTGCTTTCTTAGTCTGTATTGCATTGATTTCTGTTCTGATCTTTATAAATTCCTCCCTTCTTTAGACTTTGGGCTTGATTTGCTCTAATTTTCCCAGTGTTTGAAGTGTACCATCAGGGTTTTTATTTGTACTCATTCTGTTTTCCTGATGTGAGAATTCGCCTCAGTAAATTTTCCTCTGAATACTGCTTTCATTGCATCCCACAGGTTCCAGCAACTTGTATGTGTATTTTTATTTGCTTGTAGATATTGTTAAATTTCTTGTTTAATTTCCTCTGTGACACAGTGATTGTTCAGGAGTACATTGTTTAATTGCTGTGTGTTTGTGGAGTTTTTCAGTTTCTTTTGTCATTAATTTCTACTTTCAAGGCACTATGATCTGATAATATGCATGGGTAATTTCAATTCTTTTGTATTTACTTAAAATATCTCATAAGCTAGTATATGATCTATCTTAGAGACTGGCCCATGTGCTTCTGAGTAGAACATATATTCTGATGTTGTTGGGTGGAACACTATGTACACGTCCACTAAGTTCCTTTCTTCACAGGTGTGATTCAGTTCTGTTATTTCTTTGCTGATTTTCTGTCTAGTTGATCTGTCTCTTTGTGGGAATGGGATGTCAATGTCTCCCATTAACATTATGTTATTGCTTATTTGATTTTTCATATCTGTTAATGTTTGCTTTGTATAGCTGGGGGCTCTCAAATTTGGTGCATACATATTCAAAATTGTTATCTTTTCTTCTTGAAGTTTTCCCCTAACTAATGTGCTGTGACCTTCTTTATCTCTTTGGATCATTTTTGGCTTGAAGTTCATATTGTCTGCAAACAGAATAGCTACTTCTGCTTTTTTGCAGATTCTTTTGCATGGAGTATTGTTTTCTATCTTTGACTTTCAATCAATGACTTTCCTTTTGGGTTAGATGTATACAGAATATGGTTCCTGTATACAGCATATGGTTAGATGTTATTTCTTGATTGATTCTGCCAGTCTGTTTCTTTTAATTGGTGAATAGAGGCCATTTACATTAATGGTTATAACTGATATATATTCATTTATTTTTGTCATGTTATCCTTCTGCTGTCGATTCTTTATATTTCCATTCTGTTTTATTCTTTGCCTTGCTTAGTTGATTTTTCTTATGTCTGTATAAAATGTCTTTCAGTATTCTTTGCTGGGTTGCTTTGGTGGTCACAAAATTTTTCAGCTGTGCTTTGGTGGAAGTATCTTATTTCTGCATCAATTTTGAAAGACAGCTTTGCAGGGTATATCAATCTGGTTTGGAAATCGTTTTCCTTAAGTTCTGAAATGCTTCAGTCTATCCTCTTCTTGATTTCATTTTTTGTGTTGAGAAGTCTGCTGTGATTCTGATGGGCTTTCCTTATAAATTGATAAAGAAAATGTTGTAATTGTGCACAATAGAATCTAAATCAACCATAAAATAGGGTCTTAGGCTCTGTCTATTATATCTCTAACAGCTTTTAAATCTTTGTTTTTATGTTGAATTCTGGAATGTTGATTATTGTATTTCTGGATGTAGTTTTGTTTTGGTTATAGCTAATTGGAGTTCTACATGCTTCACTTATCCATATGTCAGTTTTCATTCTCATGTTTGGGAGATTTCCAGCTATTACTTCTGTAAATATTCTTTTGATGTCATTTGTGTTTTCACCTTCTTTTTCTTTTATACCTATTAATCTTATGTTTTTTCTTTGCATCATCTTGCAGGTGTGAATTATTATTTCCTGATTCCTTGTTATTTTTAAAGACTTTTCCTTTCCTTTTCACTGGCTGCAATATTGTCTTCAAAGTCTGAAAGTCTATCTTTACTTTCACTGAGGCAGTTTTACTAACTTTTGAGGGAATTTTTGATTTATGGACATTTCTTTGAATCTGTTTTCTGTGTTCTGTTTGTTTCCTATATTGTTCATTCAATATTTCTCTCTTTGTAGTGTTCCTCTAATTTTTAACTATGTCTTCTTTAGATGTGTTCAGCATGTATTTTATTTCATTTATCTTTTCTTCTTTTTCCTGGGAGATTATTTCTGATTTATTTTATAGCTTCCTGGAGTTGTTTCTTCATTTCAGTCACTGTCATGTCAGGGGTTTCAGGTGTATGGCTTACATTTTCTTCTATGTCTATGTCTCCTAGGTTTTGTTGGAATGGGCTGGAGGTTTGAGATTGCATTTTGCTCTTTTGTTTTGTCATTTTCCTATTTTCCCTTAGAGAAGTTGAAGCCAAGGACTCAGTTGTTTTTTTGGGTTGAGAATATCTATCCCTACTGCAGGGAGTTTCCCCAGTTAAGTGAAGGTCATTAGAAAGGCTTGACCAGGTAAATCTTAGCCACTCGGCATCACTTGGTAAGGCCAGGAAGGACCTTCCCAGGGCTCCTTTGTTGATGTGGGATGCTGGGTGGGGCCCTACCAGGCTCTGAGCAATGTGCCATGGCTGTAAGACTGGGTGAAGTTCACTGCACATGCTTTCTGCTCACAAGGTGGAGTACAGGTGGCTTTGGGCCACTATGGAGTCACTATATGGGGTCCAAATAGTCCAAAAGGGACCTTCCTGGTGGTTATCCAGTGATGGTAGACACTGAGCATGGTCTTGTGAGGCTCAGAGAGATGTGCTTAGGCTGCACTGCCAGATGGAACTCATAGTGCACACATTTGGCTTATGAAATGGAGTATAGTTGGCTCTAGGCCACTCAGTGTTTGCTGGATGGGGCCCAACTAGGACAGAAGTGAACTTCTTGGAAGTCCTCTGGTGATGGATGACACTGGGCAGTGTCCTACCAGGATCAGAGCAATGTGCAGGCCACTTGGGGATCACTGGGTGGGGCACAATTAGGCCAGGAGGGACCTTCCTGATGTTCCTCCATTGATGGTGGATGCTGGGCATGGTCCTATCAGGCTCAGAGCAATACACCAAGTCTGCACCATGGGATGGAACTTGCAGCATGCAATTTTGGCTTGCAAGGTGGAGTGCAAGTGACTCTGGGCCACTCAAGAGTTGCTGGGCAGTGCCCACCTAGGCCAGGAGGGGACTTCTTGTGTGATCTTCTGGTGATGGTGGACTCTGGGTGTGGTCCTATCAGCCTAAGACCCTATTTTATGGTTGATTTAGATTCTATTGTGCACAATTACAACATTTTCTTTATCAATTTATTAGCTGATAAATGCTTAGGTTGTTTCTATATCCTAGCTATTCTGAATAATGCTGCAATGAATATGAGAGTGCAAGTATACATACTGATTCAAATTCCTTTGGATATATACACAAGAGTGGAATTGCTGCATCTTATGTACATGACATGCTATTTCACTCAGAAATGAAGAATGATCAGTGACTCCTGAGCTCTGCATCATGTTGGAAATTTGGGCACTGGGAGAAGAGGTGGCCTACTCACTGCCCTGGTGAGCAGCTGGGGGCCTGACAAGCCACTGGTGCACCAGGGTGAGAACTATCAGCAATTCCTGAGCTCTGCATCATGTTGGAACTTTGGGCACTGGAAGAACAGGCGGTCTACTGGCTGCCCTGTTAAGCAGTTGGGGGCCTAGAAAGCCACTGGTGTACTGGGGTGGGAACTATCAGTAATTCCTGAGCTCTGCATTATGTTGGAACTTTGGGCACTGGGAGAACAGGCAGCCTACTCACCACCCTGGTGAGCAGCTGAGGGTCTGGCAAGCCACTGGTGCACCAGGGCAAGAATTATCAGCAATTCCTGAGCTCTGCATCATGTTGAAACTTTGGGCACTGGGACAACACGCAGCCTACTCACCACCCTGGTAAGCAGCTGGGGCCCTGCCAGTGCACAGGCTAAGAATCAGACAATGAACCATTCCCCTCCCATTAGCAATTCGGCACCGGCGGTCTGAGTATCTTTTTGGAGGATGAATGTATGCAGTGTGGCAAGTAAGGGGGATTTCCTTCTACCATCTCTTTGAAGGCAAATATTTTTATCATTGCTTTGCTCAGTTTTGACTAATGTCACTGCTTTATTCATTATTCTGTTTTTAAAAGTCCAATATTTCCTTCCATTTTCCTCTACCTGATTGAAAGAACAGCTAATGTGAACAAAATGGGCTGTACTATTGAGCCCATTGCTCATGTCCTGGCCACCTGCTCTGAGGGTCTGTGGTAGTTTTACTGCACTGCGGTCGCATGGGTTTGTTCTGTCTTTTTCTGCTGTATTTTGCTACCTTCAAAAAAGGTAGATAAGAAAGTAACAAAATACCTTCAAAAATCTCCCAACTCCACCAAAGCTGATCCAAGAATCGTAGATGAGGAGAAACTCAAAAACAAGGCAACAGAGTTATATAAGTTGATTAAAAGTATATAACAACAACAAAACAAGTCAGTAAGGTACTGAGCAACCTGAAACAGGATATAACTAAACAGATAATGGACTTAAAAAGTAAAAAGAAGAAAAGAAAGTGCTCTAGATGGTATGGCTGCATGTATGTTTAAGTGTGTAGGATTGATAATCATGTTGCTTAGTTGTTACTGGATCATTGAACTTATTTTCAGTCTCACTGTTTGAATGTCCACTTTGTATTCTTTAATTTTGTAACTTTAACAACTAGGTCTAAGAAGACAATATGTAATTTATCAACTAGTGATTTCTCATTTCTTTTTTTCTGAAATTCTGTATTGTTTCTACTCATTTTTCTGTTGCTTTTTTTTCTCTTTAAATAAAAAAAAGAAATGAAGAATAAATTTTTAAATAAATATCACAGAGGGTGGACCAGTTGGAAGAAAGTGAGCTCACACTCTGTACCCCTCAGTTACATCCTGGATGGCTTGCTGGAAGACTGCATTTGTGATCCAGGCCTCCTCCATTGCATTCCAGAGGGCAGGCCAGCTGGAACATAATGAGTTCACATTCTGCACCCTTCCATTACATCCCAGATGGAGTGGCCAGTTTGAAAACAGTAAGTTTATGCTCTGGGCTCCACTACATCATGATGGTAGTGTCAACTGGAAGTGTAAGACTGATGGGAACTTCAAGACACAAGGCAACAGCCTGGTTCACAGATGCACACACACACCTTTGGAAGGAGTAGTAATCAGAGACCCTAGTAATCAGAGACCCCAGCATCCAAAGCAACAGTGAGGAGACAGAAGTTGGACTCTGTAGAACTGCACTGTCAAAAAACCAGTCCCCATCCCCAAATTCAGAGGCCAAGTCCTACATGATACCAAGCACATCTCTGGGTTGTAACATGGACAATATCACAGAACTGTAAACACCAGAAGAGGGTAAGTTCTTGGAATAGCTGAAAAGAATCAACTACATCTGGAAGACATTGCTGAGGAACAGACATCTTTCCTCTTTGAGAGATGCCTAAATGCTAGTGGTAGATCTATATTCCATGGAAGATTGGCAAGCATTAGCACAGAAGACAAAATAAAAGTAAAAAGAGAAGTGGGAGACACAGAAGTGGAGTGAGGCCCCAGACCCCCATACTACCCAGGATGGGCCTGGAACTCAATGAGATGGGTGAAGTTGGAAGTCAAGTAATGAAGTGATAATAACAGAAGTGAAAAAAAGTGGAAAAGGCTATAGATAAAATTATCTCTTTGGCGCAAAAAGGAATGAAGCTTAAAATCAAAAATAATAGAAAAGACACAAATAAAAGCATAGATGTGCTAAGAAAAAGATGGAAACAAAAACTGCCCAACATAGGACAGAAATGGAATCCATGAAACAGATAAAAACAGAGATCCAGGAGATTAAAACCTCCATTGAAAGTATATGCAATAGATTGAATGAAAGAAAGGATAGAATTTCAGATCTTGAAGACAGCATTGCAACTAGTAATCATGAAAAGAAAGATAGCTCAAAAATAGCAAAAAAATCATGAGAAATCAATCCAACAGCTACAAGACAAAGCAAAGAAGAATAACACAAGATTGACTGTGGTCAATGAGAAAGCTGGAGACAGCACAAATACTGTAACAATCATATATACATGGCACCCAACTATACAAGACAGTTATTGGTAGACATGGAAAATCAAATGAGCAATAACACAATTGTAACAGCAGACTTCAATATCCCATTGTTACAGAGAGATAGATCACCTAGAGAGAAAATCAGTAAAGAAATATCAGAGCTAAACCAAAGATGTGAACTAATACAGTAACTAGGAACAAGCCATGCCTCAAGACCACATGCTAATGACCTGAAGAGATCTTATGAGCCCAATGCCAGCCAGAGAAGAAGCCATGCCTCAAAGCCCTGCTGCCATCATGGAGCAGCAATGAACTACCACTCCATGCATCTCTACCACTGCAGGAACTCCAGATCAGAGGAACCCAGGTACCTAGTCCAATCCACTACCCTGAGGGACTCACAACCAATGCAGGAAATTCCTAGGATGCAGCAATGTGCTGAATCAGAGGAACACAGGAAACTGTCAAGACAGAGGAGCAAAATAAATCTCAGACATCCAGCCCACACTGAACAAACTCAGGAGACACAGTCACAGTATAAATTAGAAGTCACACACCTGAAGTTTCTGAAAAGATAGCAGCTAAATTAAGGAAGAAACTCTGCTCTTGTATTGTTTCATTCAGCTTAATGCCTATGTCTGATGGTCTTGGCAGCTATTTTGAAGATACCAAGAGGAATTATGGGAGCCATCATTAACTTTCTATTAACTTGTTTTGAAGTCCTGCATTGTTTGCATTGTTTGGTTTTATTCTGTTTTGTTTAGTTTCATTTTATTATGTCTGATGATATGGGCAGCTATTTTGAGGATAACAACATATTTTATGTTAACCATTCTTGATTTCTTATTACCTAGTTCTGAAGTCCTGTATCACTTTCATTGTTTTGTCTTGATTGGACTTATTTTATTTTTTTGGTTCTATTGTTTTTAAAATTAAAGGTAAATATATATATATATATATATATATATATATATAATATTTATAGATTAACTTTATTTTATATAGTCCCACTTAGGAGAACAAGGCAGGAAGATCACAAGTTTAAGACTAAGCTTGGACTAAATAGCAAGTTCAAAGCCATCTTGTTCTATACAGCAAGTCTTAGAACCTCTTTTTTTAAAGATAATACATTAAAAGATTTTAAATGTACACATATATGTACATATTCAAACCAAGGAAAAAACCTGCCTCCTCAAACCTTCATCATTTCTTTGTGGTAAAAGCATTCAAAATCTTTTCTTCTAATTTTTTGAAATATGCATTATGATTACTTATAGTCACTCAGTTGTGCAACAAAACACCAGAACCACTTAACTCTTTATCCAACTAAAACCCAACATCCATTGAATAAACTTTCCCCATACTTCTCTCCACAAAATTATCCCTAACCTTTGGTATCTACCAGTCCACTCTCACCCTCTATGAGATCAACTACTTATTTATGTTTTGTATATGAATGAGATCACATGGTATGTTCACTTGTTATTTGTTTAAGTTAACATATTGATCAAGGATTCCCTTTTGACATTTATTTCACAGCAAAGAAAATTTAGCTAACAATACTGCATTGCATATTCCAAAATAAGAGCTAGCTAGCATGCATGAAGCCCTGAGTTCAATCCCTGAACTTGAAATATTAACGAATTAATTAATACCAGAGCATACAACATGGCTAAATACAGAAGCTGTGTTGAAGCTCAGAGAATCTCAGAGAAGTTTCACTGAGAAGGAAGTCATTGAGGAGTGGGAAAGGGGCTTTCACTCTGAAACAGAAAATTAATAGGAAAGAAGATATATGTAGATCAAACCAAGCAAATAGACAGCTCAAAAGGAAAAGCAGCACTTCCACATCTGCCCCACCTACCCCTAACCCTGATTCTTCTTGTCAGAAGCTATTTTTTTAGTGTGGCAAATAGACAAAGGATCCAAAATAGCATTGCAAATATCAGACTCTGGGCACAAATTTTGCAAGCACAAGCGTCTCCTCAACACTGAAGAAAGGTGCATTCCTGAGTTCTCTTCTCCAGTGCTTAGTGTGGGCAGGGGAACTTTTACTCCAGATTTTGGCCAGAGATAAGAAAAACAGGCAAATAGCACTCTACTTGACTCTGCTTGGAGTCAGCTTGATTCATATGCTAACCCACAGAGTCACTAATGTGCATGCATAGACCACCTGGAACCCACCTAGAGAGCCTGCTTGTTGACTGAGTTGCAGGAACATGAGACCAGTCCACTTATCCCCACCATGTTTCCATACTTGCCCATGTGAGTCATGGACTTGCACAACCAGTCTGTTTGGGACCAGGCCTATGAGCTTAAATGCCTAATAAATTACAGGTGCCTGCACCTATCCACAGGCCAAGTCCAACCTAAAATCACCATGTATGGCCTCCTGCAACTAGACTGAAACTATAACAAGCAAGAAATGTATGGACATTTTGACTTTATGACATAGCAGTCACAAAGCAATTATATGTATATTCTTTTGTTGGAGTGCTGGAGTTATGTGCTCACAGGAAATATTATTTTTTATTTTTGATAGCTATTATTATGGTTGCTTTTTGCTTTAATTTAGTTGCTGTCTACTTTCTTTCTCTCATCTCATCTCCTTAATCTTTTTCTTTAACTTTAACATCTGTAACAACACTGTTTTCCAACCATATCCTTGTTTCTCCAGGTTCCCAAATTCTTCTCCCCAGGATTTCTTTGCTGAATTTCATGTTCCTTCATATATTTCCATCTTATCTCATATTAACTTTCCGTCCTTGTCTTAGTTACTTTTCTCTCTTGTTGAGACAAAATACCTGACAACCAAAATTATGGAAGGGAAGGTTTATTTATTACAGATTGGAGGTTTGGGCCCATATTCAGTTGACCCCAAGCAGTAGGGTGGCATGGCAGGGCCATTATTCATGAGTGCTACAAACAGCAAATGCAGACTGAAAAAGAGAGAGAGAGAGAGAGAGAGAGAGAGACCTTCTTCCTACCATTATACAGTATATCAGCGCTGATCCTTGGTGGGTGTAACATTCACACCACCAATCCAAGTGCTAAACAAAGAACCAATCAAAAATTCTAGATTCAGCTGTGCCCATGATTGCATTAGGCTTTGAGGCCATCTGACATAAACCATGACAGTCCTATGTATGTTATTTTTTGTGTTTCTTTATTTCACATAACACTTTTTCTTCCATGCTTGTCTTCCAGTGTATTGATACAAAAATACATCAGCAAGTTCGGACAACCATGATGCATTCTTTAATCCAAAGTTATTGAGATCTTACTCTTAATTGAAATAAATCAGACACATATGCATAAATATCACATTGTCTTTCTGGTGTAAGAAATTCAAAGGGAAAAAAAGAAAAAGTGTAAATAAGGACCAAAGAGTATAACAGATATTGTGAAATAGAAAGTAATTATTAAAAGTGAAAGAGCAGTTGGGGGATGGAAATGAAAACAAAAGCTCAGTAAACAGGATAAAATGGAAAAAATCTTTGTAAATAAGAAGGGAAAGAGAGGTTGAAGACAGAAGAGAGGAATGGGGAAAGAGGAGCTAAAATGTATCATGTACAAGTACAAATTCCCTATGATCATTACGCATATCTAAAATATATCACTAAACATAATTATAAAAATATCCAAAATTACCATCCTCCTTCCCATATTCCACAATACTTCTACAAATATCTTCTTAAAACCCTCAAAATTACCACTTCTTTTCAATATAGTTCTGGAAACACTAGCCAGGGCAATCAGACAAGAGAGAGAAATAAAAGGAGTAAAGATAGGAAAGGAAGAAGTTAAATTATCACTATTTGCACATGACATGATACTCTATATAGAAGACCCAAAAAAACCCCATTAAAAGACTACTAGAGGTAATAAACAAGTTCAGCAGTGTAGCTGGATACAAAGTCAATGCTCAAAAACCAATAACATTCCTGTACACAAAAAAAAACTCACTGAGAGAGAAATTATGGAAATATCACCCTTTACAACAACAGGCAAAAAAATGAAATATTTAGGAATCAACCTAACTAAAAATGTAAAAGAACTATATGCTGAAAATTATACTATGCTGAAAAAGGAGATTGAAGAGGATATTACAAAAATGGAAGGATATTCCCTGTTCTTGGTTAGGAAAAACCAACATTGTGAAAATGGCCATACTCCCCAAGCTGTTATAAAATTTAATGCAATCCCAATCAAAACACCATTGACATACTTCACAGATCTAGAGAAAACACTCGTAAAATTCATTTGGAAACAGAAGAAACCTCAACAAAGGCAATTCTAGGCAACAAAAGCAATGCAGGAGGCATCCCAATTCCTGATTCAAAAGAGTACTGTAAAGCCACAGTGATGAAATAAGCTTGGTACTGGCAATGAAATAGAACTGAGGATCAATGAAACAGATTAGAAGATGCAAGCACAACTACAAAGACACTCAGCCCCTGATATTTGACAAAGGGTCTAAATATGTCAACTGGAAGAAGGATAGTCTCTTTAATAAATGGTGTTGGAAAAATTGGCTCTCTACAAGCCAAAAACTGAAACTTGATCCAAGCCTATCACCATGAACAAAACTAAAGTCTAAATGGATCAAAGACCTCAATATTAAAACAGAAACACTAAATCTTCTGGAAGACAAGGTAGGTAGAAGTCTTGGATACATAGGGGTAGGCAGAGAATTCATGAACAAAGCTCAAACTGCATGGGAAACACTTCAAAGAATCAACAAATGGGATCTCATATTATTGAAAAGTTTCTGCACTTCAAAGGAAATCACCAACAGAGTGAAGAGAAATCGCACACAGTGGGAAAGAATTTTAGCCAGTAAACCCTAAGACAAAGGACTTGTGTCCAGAATATATAAAGAATTGAAAAACATCAAGCTCCCCAAATTCAAAGACCCTCTCCAAAAATGGGCATCTGAGATGAACACACAGTTTTCAGAGAAAGATATACAAATGGCAAATAAATACATGAAGAAATGTTCACCATCACTGGTCATTCGAGAAATGCAAATTAAAACACTATTGAGATTCCACCTTACCCTGGAAAGAATAACTGCCATCAAGATATCAACTGATAACAAATGTTGGCAAGGCTGCAGGGAAAAAGGAACACTGCTCCATTGTTGGTGGGAATGTAGACTGGTGCACCCATTATGGAAATCCATATGGAGAATACTCAGAAGACTAGGATTGGAAGCCCCATTCAATCCAGCTATTCCCCTCCTGGGCATTTTCCCCAAAGAACTGAAAACTTCATCTCACAGTGATATATGTGCACCCATGTTCATAGCTGCACAACTTGTGATAGCTACATCCTGGAAACAACCAAGATGCCCATCAATTGCAGAGGGGATGAAAAAGGTGTGGCATTTTTATACAATGGAATATTACTCAGCTATAAAAAAGGATGATCTTGAGTCCTTCATAGACAAATGGAGACTTTAAATTATCCTCAATAGTGAAATAAATAAGAATCATAATTATAAATATCATATGGTGTCTCTAGTGTAAAAGGTAAATAAGAACTACAAGTGTAATAAAACCAAAATGTATAATTGCTATTGTAAAAAAGAGAGGAAAAGAAAGTGCTCTAAGGTATATAACTGCATGTATGTTTGAGTGTGTAAAATAGATGACCATATTACTGAATCTCTGTTGAATCTTTGAGCAAAACTGTTTGTAGTCTGACTGTTTGAATGTATACTATGTACCCTTTTACTTTGTAACTTGAACAACTACATCCTGGATGACAGTATGTAATTTATAAATTACTGATTTCTTAGTGGGGCTTTTTCTCATTCTCCTTTTTCTTTCTTTCTATTCGAATTCTGTATTATTGCTAACTTTTTTTCTGTTTTGCTTTTTTTCTTCTCTTTAAATAAAATTTTTTAAATGTATAATTGCTATTGTAAAAAAAGAGGAAATAGGAAGCGCTATAAAAGTTATAGCTGCATGTATGTTTAGGTGTGTGGGATTGATAACCGTATTTCTAGGTTCTTGTTGGATTGTTGAACAGATCTCTTTGCACTCTCACTGCTTGAGTGTCCACTTTGAGTGCTTTAATTTTGTAACTTGAAAAATTAATTCTAAAAGAAGAATATGTAATTTATCAACTAGTGATTTCTTTGTTTATCTTCTTTTCTTGAAATTCTGTGATATTTCTACTTTTCTGTTTTTTTCTCTTTAAATTAAAAAAACTCTCAACATTAACACTTCACTACAACTATAAAGATTTCTAACAGAATCTGAAATCAGACCTATTTTTTTACCTACTTACACTTCTCTAATCTACTAGTTGTCCTACTGACTTACAGACTTTCACTCATCCACCATCTCTTCCCCTTCCATCTTCTTCAACATCCAGACCAACCACCAATAGGAAAATAATAGTGGATGGAAAGGTTATCGATAAAGGGATAAATTGTAAATGCAAGATTTAACTCATATAAGTGATGCTTAATCAGATTTGTTGATGCTGTTATAATAAATAGCAATTCTCTCCTCACCATACAGGTATAGCTCCAAAACAATTAAATTAAAAAGCAGAAGGTGTAACAAAAAGACTTACAGACATATTCCTGGCAGGAAAAATATAATTTTAAAAATCTTCAATCTCTCCTCCCTATACTTGACCTCAACATTGAGCACAATAGAAGACAAGATGGCCAATCAGTGAGCAACAGAATACAAAGCCTCCTGGGAGAAACAATTCATATGCCAGAATAAAACACCTTGGAGAGACCAAGACAGAGGGAGATGGATCCTCTTGACACAGGAAGAAATTAAAACTTAAAAAAGCTCTTCAAATACTTTGGGACTACAACTAAAACAGCAAAAAACTATGGGACACAGCATTATCGCAATGCCCTGCCAAGTTTGTACCAGGTTGAATCCACACTACCAGGCAGAGCCACCCAAACTCATTCCCACTGCCACTCACAGCAAACATGGCAGCGTTGAAGTCAGGGGTTGGTGAGTCCAACAGAGAGTGGAGCCAGTGAACGGACCTCCATTAATCCATGGTCAGTGCTGGGAATGAGAACCCCCACAGGAAGGGCAAGACCACATGGGTGACATGTTGGAATCGGGCAGGAGGAGCCTGAACTGGGAGTGACAGTGACTTCAGTTGGTTGCTCCCTCCCCAGAGCAGATTCATGCAATTTGCTTGGACTGGCCCACACCCCTGGCCGGGACCCAATAAAACATCCCAAATCAATTCCCTGTGCCTAGCAAGCACTAACCAGGTGATTGCCCCCCGAAGTTTGGCTGGTCCAGTGGAGAGGGGCAGGCATATGCAGCCTGCTTAAACCTCAGTGAAAAGAGCAGACAGGAGAGGGCAGAGTTCCCTTGCCAGCATGCTTTGGAGGAAACTTGGCCAACAGGGAAAGGGGCTGGGACCTGCACTATAACCTGTGTGTAGGAAGCCAGAGCAATGACAGGAGAGAGAGGCAGGAAGAGGCCCCCAGCCCAGAACCCTGAGAGCCCTGATCCAGGAGAAGAAAAACAAGGGAGACTGAGGGTGGCAAACATGCAACATCAGACATGGCTTCAATGGATATTAAGAGATATCTTCAGGACCTTGTAGACAAGCTTAAAACTGAAATATTAAATCAGGTAAAGCAGGATATGAGTAGAGTGATAAAAAAATGCTCAAAGGAAGTATCTCTCAGGATGATACAAGCCTAAGAAGGGAGGAACACAAAAAAGGAGAGAAACATTTGATAAAGAATATAAAGAAAATATAGAATATATAAAGCAGATTCAAAGAGACTACCAGGAAATTAAAAACTCCATTGAAAGCTGGAAAAATGCTTTAAAAGAAACTAAGGATAGACTATCAAAACTTGAAGACAAGTTTGCAATGTGTGATCATGAAAGGAAAGAGCTCTTAAAAATAACAAGGAAACAGGCAGTAACAATACAAAGGCTAGAAGATGACAAGAGAATCTACAATTTAAGAATAAGAAACGTGAATGAAGAAGCAGGAATCCATACAGGCAAACTACAAAGGCTATTCATGGAAATAATTAAGGAAAACTTCCCAATCATGGGAAAAGAAAATGACATTCAGTTATGTGAGGCATACAGAACTCCAGCCACCTACAACCAAAACAGAGCTACACCAAGACATATAATAATCAAGATACCAGAAATTCAATATAAAAACTGAATATTAAAAGCCATCAGAGAAAACAAACAGATTACCTATAAAGGTAAGCCCATCAGAATCATGGCTGACTTCTCAACACAGACCATCAGATCAAGAAGAGCTTAGAGTGATGTCTTCCAAGTCCTGAAGGAAGGTGGCCTCCAGCCCAGATTGATGTACCCTGCAAAACTGTCACTAGAAATGAATGGAGAAACAAGATGCTTCCATGAAAAAGAGGAACTGGGCAAGTTTGTGACCACCAATCCAACCCTGCAGAGAATACTGAAGGACATTCTAGACAGAGAGAAAAAAAATACCAGGATTTTAGGAACAGTGGCAGAAAGGCCTCAATGAGTGGGGCAGGCAGTAGAATGAAGGAAAAAACTAAACAAAGGCAGAAAAGTAGCATAGCAGAAATGAGGCAGAGATGTATTACTAGAAACTCTAACAGAGATGGCCTTGATACGCTATACTGTTAATAGTGCATCAGGCTTTAAATCCCACATTACTCATACTACTCTGCTTAGATGTATTATAATCTGTTCCGGTCTTTCTACCTGTACTAGATTTGAGGGCACAGACAGTAATCCTGAAAATAACAGGATATAGTATGGTAATCATCCTTAATTTCCTATTAAGTTAATCTAAAGCTCTGTAAAACCTACAGTTTTAGCATGACTGATCATAATGGAATCTGGCTTGTTGGATCGCTGTTCTGTATTGATAGATTTTATTCAAAGCTGTTATGATTGATAGTATCAAGTCTAAAAGTATAGGCAACTGAACTGAAGATGACAAGATCCACTAGAATATCCACTCAGGTTTGATTATTACCTGCCTTGGAAGTTTTATACTGTCTACAATGTTTTATTTTACTAATATTGTTATTTACCGCTAAACTCAATTATACTGCTATGTTCAATTATGCCTGATGATATAGACGTTGTATTAAAGACAACAGGAAACAACACAGTAATCATTGTAGATCACCTTGCACTTTGGTTTTATATGACTTTTTGCTTTCATGTTTTTATAAGAATTGGTTTTGTTTTGTCTTACTAAGTTTTGTTTTTCCCTCTAATACAGAAAGGATAGAAATACACGTAGAGATTCATGCATGCATAGCTGTTCACACTCTCACTGTTTGACTATCTACTTTGTATGTTTTAGTTTTGTAATTTGAACAACTACTTCTAAGAAGACAAAATGTAATTTATTAACTAGTGATTTCTTATTGTTTATCTTTTTTTTGGAATTCTGTATTATCTCTACCCTTACATGCTTTTGTTTCTCTTTAAATAAAATCTTTAAAAAAACCAATGAGCACAAAATATGCATGTATATACAAATATAACTTATGCATAAACACAAGAATATGGGAAAACAAGGCAAATAAAAACCACTAAAGTCTGCAAACCCACACAAGACAGAACTACAGGGCACTGATATAGAGGAAAGCAAGAACAAGGTACTGGAGCTTCATGAAATGATGAAGGAGATAAACAAATTTGGCTAGAAAACATGACCCAAATTTTGATGGAATTATAAAGAATGACCAATGTAGATATGACAGAAACAAATAGTAAACTGGAAAAGTTGGACAAAATGTCTCAAAATAAGGACAAATTCACAAAAGGTACATAGAAACCACAAAAAGGAACCAGACAAAATATCATATGTTAAAAATGCATAGAATTCATAAAGTACAAAAATGACTAGTGTGTAGACAAGGTTTCGTGAATCAAGTACAAAATTGTAAATAAAGATTAATTAATGAAAGAAGCCTTAAAAAGAGTAAGTAAACCAGAAAAATTCATCCAACAAATACTATATAACACTAAGATGACCAATCTAAGATTTTTGGAGTTAAATAAAACCAAAATATAGCACATAAAGAATAATGAATTTTGAAATTATAATAAAAAGACTTGCTTCTTTCATCTGGGAACCTTCACTGGGGCCCTCAAGGACAGATAGTCTGTACCCAGTGATCTGTACACACCTAGAAACAATCTTTAATGACTTCAGGGACTGAGAGTCTTTGTTCAGTGACCACCCACACCTGGAAAAACTTTCTGACATCTGCAGAGACTAGCGGTCTGCATCCATTGACTCACAGTCATCTGTGAATCCTTAATGTGACCCTTGGGGTTTGGAAGTCCATGACCAGTGACTTACACTCATCTGGAAACAGTGAGTGAGGCATGCAGGGAATTAAAGTCTGAAACCAGTGATATACCCACACCCAAGAACCATATCTGAGGCCCACAGAGACTGAGAGTCTATGCCTAGTGACCCACAGTCATCTGATAATGCTTGCTCAGTCCTGTGGGAACTGCGAGTCTGCGTTTAGTCTCCTACCCACATACAGGAAGCATCTCTGAGGCCCACAGGGACTGGAAGTCTGTGCCTAGAGATCCAAGCCATCAGCAACCCTCAGTGAGGCCCACTGCTGGATGGGCCACCAGCAAGGGTAGAAATTAGGATGTGGCATCAGGCTAATCTGGAGGAACACAAAAAAATGCCAAAACAAAACAACAAAAAGCAATCTCAAATTTCCAGTCTACCTGAGTCAAGCCTAGGAGTCATATATGGATGAATTTAGAAATACTACACCTGAAATTTCTTAAATGATAATAATGGAAGTAAAGAAACAAATACAGGATACTGTAAAGGAAATCATATCAGCAATAATATCTCAAGCAAAAACAGAAATGACAAACATAATTTAAAATTTGGTAAATATATCCAAAGACATAGAAAAAAATAAAGCAGTATACAAAAGTAAGGGAAACCTTTAATGAACAATACAAAAATCCAATGAGAATACATAACATAGATTCAAAGAGATTTTCAGGAAGTCAAAAATTTCATTAAAACCTGGAAAACCTGCATCAATGAAACTGCAGAAAATCTCTCAGACTTTGAAGAAATCATTGAGAATAATGATCATGAAATGAAAGACCTCTTAAAAATAACACAGAATCTGGAAATAACAATACAACAGCTGCAAAATGTTGCAAAGAGAAACCAACATGATATGTGTCAACAAAAAAAAAAAGAAACAGCACAAATGACATGAAAAGACTATGTGCATAAGTAATAGCAGAAAATTATCCAAACGAGAAATAAACCTGAAATACAGACAAATGAAGCATGTAGAATCCCAATTAGCCATAACCAAAATAAGTCTACACCTCAACAAATAATAATCAAGATCACAGAAATTCAGCATGACAACAGAATACTAAAAGCTGCTGGAGAAAGCAAGCAGATCCCGTAAAAAGGAATGCCTATCAAAATCACAGCAGACTTCTCAGAAAAACATACCTCTGTGTGCTTGCCACCATTGTGGGAGTCTCAGGGTGGACACACAGGCTGGGAGAAGTAGCACTACATTCATGCAGCCCTGATCATTGGGGAAGACCCACAGTAGCAACTCATGTCTGGAGAAGCCTGATCCATGCCCTGCTACTACCCTATAAATCTGGGGTCAGAGGGACCGAGGTACCTGTCCCATTGCTTTACACTATAGATGGGCAGCCAATGTGGGAAATGCCTTGGACCCCCCAAACAGCTTGTTGGGAGGAACCTAGGAGAACTTCAAGATGAAGGAGCAAAAGGGATTTCAGACCTCAAGCCAACATAGTACAAATCTGGGAGATACAGTCATGGAAGAAAATAGAATTCACATACCTGAAATCTTTGAAAGGATAGCAACTGAAGTAAAGAAAAAACTTCAGAAGATTATAGAAGTAATCAAATCAAAAATAAATGTCTTAGGTAAAATAAAATATCATGAACATAATGAAAGAATTGCTCAGCATATCTAAATAAGATATAGATTTTAACAAAGAGGAGCATAGGAAAATGAGGAAACCTTGAATTAATATAGAAAAGAATTACAAGGCATGAAACACATTCAAAGAGAAATCCAGTAAAATAAGAGTTAATCAAAAGCTGGCAAAACCACTTGAAAGAGACTGAAGACAAACTTTTAAACCTTGAAGATAGGATTGCAAGTAAGGATTATGGAAGGTGATCATGATCTCTTAAAAATAACAAGGAATCAGGAAATAAAAATACAATGGCTGCAAGATGATGCAAAGAAGCATAATTTAAGAGTGATAGGTGTTGGTGAAGAAGCAGGGGTCAAAACAAAATAAATCAGAAGGGAATTTATAGAAGTAGATTAGAAAACATCCCAAACATGGGAAATGGATCTGGCATACAGATAAGTGACTCATATAAAATTCCAACTAGCCATAATCAAAGTAAATCTACACCCAGACATATAACATTCAAGATCCCAGAAATTCAGCACAAGAACAGAATATTAAAATCTGTTAGAGAAAAGAAACAGATCACCAATCAGAAAATGAATCAGAATCATGGCAGACTTATCAACACAAACCATCAAGTCAAGAAGCATTTGGAGGCTTCCACTCAGAGTTTAAAGAAATGCCTTTGGAATTGCACTGGTCCTGGGGAATGTGTGATGCCCTGGGACCTTGGCCCATGTAGCCATGTGCTTTCTACATGACTCCAGCTGCCACTGAGGAAGCCCACACTGGCCTGGGATCTTGGCCCAGGCCCAGTGGATGCCTAGACCTGGGACATTTCTGGCCCCTTGGGGACGCTCCCTACCTCCTGGACCTAATACTGCTGTTGTTCTTCAGCTCCTACCTTTTTCCCAGAACCTTGGACTACAGTGAATTAACTGTGCTAGTTTGAAGAGAGATTCAGTAACTGCCTCATCCAAACTGAAGATCTCACCAGGCTCCAGTTAGTGTGGTGAGTATGCCTCTAAAATAGAGGTGTAGAGGGGGTAAATGGGGCCAGTAGTAAAGCTCCCACCAACTAACTGTAAGACCTTGGTGAGTCTGACAAGAGTTTGGGTGACACCTTCCTGTACTCAGAAAATATCAGGTAGGGTGAGGAGTGTGCTAATAAGCACTCACCCAACTTGGAAAAAATCAAAACGGCTTATGAGGCACACAGGCACACAACAGAGACACAGCAGGGCATCAGCTGACACAAACACTATAGACAGGGAGATCTGGTGACCTGGAATAAGCTGAAGATAAAGTAATAGCAGGAACTAAAAGTTGGCTTACATCAATACTATTAGGCTTGTCAGCCCAGGAAGAATATAGGACTCACCCAACAGGGTCTGCAATGGGAAGTCAGGTGATTGACCCACCTACCCATTGTGGGACCCAGCAATTGGACAAACATCAACCTTACATTAGGACCCCAAGATACACATTACCATTAGTTGACATTAGTGGGATTGAAGGACAAAATATTAACTTGAAAGGGGAAAATGTCGGAATGAAAAAGCAAAATACATTCTCCATCATCTAGTCCACCAGGAGCAAGTACAGGAGACATTGAAATAGAGGACTTCAAACGTAAAACACTGGAAATCTTTGAAAAGATAGAAAGTGAAATAAAAAACCAACTCCTTGAGGCTATAGATGAAATCAAATTAGAAGTAATCTCTCATGAAAGATAGCAATAACAACCTTAGTAAAGGAGCTAATGGGCACAGCTAAAGAAGAAAGAGAAAAAAGTATAGGAGCATGGGAACCTGATTGACACATTGACACAATATATAAAACAATGAAAATTAAAAAAAACCTCAAAGGGACATCAACAAAACAAAAAATTATATTCAAAGGTGGCAAACAGTTTAAATGAAGCTGAGGATAGGATTTCAGACTTTGAGGACAGGATTGCAATAAGCAATCATGAATGGCTAGAACTTTTAAAAATAAAGCAGCATGAACTGACAATCCAGCAGATAAGAGATGATGCCAAGGGTAACAACATAAGATTAATAGGCATCAGTAAAGAGGCAGGAGTCAATGCAAATGACATAAATAAAACATTCACAGAACTAAAAGCAGAAAATTTCCCAAACATGGGGAAAAAATTCTGATATGCAGTTAAGAGAGGCATATAGAATGCCAGTCACAACCAACATAAATCTACAACCAGACATATAATAATTAAGATCTCAGACATGCAGTATAAAAACAGAATACTAAAAGCTGTTAAAGAAAAGACACAACTCACCTATCAAGGAAAGCCTATTAGAATCATAGCAGACTTTCCAGCACAAACCCTCAAGTCAAGACGAGCCTGGGGTGAGGCATTTCAAGCCCTGAAAGAAAACAACTTTCAAACCAGACTGATGTACCAAGCAAAACTGTCTTTTAAATTTAATGGAGAAACAAGACACTTCCATGACAAAGGACAATGGAAGAAATACATGTCCACCAAACAAACTCTAGAAAAAATATTGAAAGACATACTACACAGAGAAAAATGGCCACAATCCCCAAAACAACAACAGAAGAAAACCACCAGGTAGGAAAAGCAAGTAAACAAGGGGGTAAAGCAGAAAACAAACAGCTGGACCATAACATCGCAAAGTTGAGCCAGTACATGTCAGTGATATCCATAAATATAAATGGCCTCAATTCACCTATAAAAAGAAATAGGGTTACAGAATGGATCAAGAAACATGATCTCAGAATATGCCATATACAAGAAACACATCTGACCCAAAATGAAATTCATAGATTAAAAGTCAAAGGATGGAAAATAGTATTCCATGCAACAGGAACCCAGAAAAAACCAGGGGTAACTATTCTATTTGCAGACAACGTGAACTTCAAACCTAAAATGAGATAAAGAAGATCACTACATACTCATTAGTGGAAAAATTCAAGAGGAAGTACTAACAACTATAAATATATATGCACCAAATACAGGAGCACCCAACTATATATGACAGATACTAATGGACATGAAAAACCAAATAAGAACACAATTATAACAGGAGATATTAACAGCCCATTGTCACAAAGAGATAGATGAACTAGACAAAAAGTCAGCAAAGAAATAATAGAACTGAATCATACTTGCAAGCAAATGAACTTAGTAGATGTTTACAGAATGTTCCACCCAACCACATCAGATCAGACATTCTTCTTAGCTGCAAATGAGACATTCTCCAAAACAGACCATATATTATCACATAAAACATTGTTAAGAAACTGAAAAGTTATTGAAATTATCCAATGCATAAATCTGACCATAGTGCACTGAAATTGTAAATTAATGGCAAAAGAAATTGCAAAACCTGCATAAATACATGGAAATTAAATACTAAAATTTTGAGCAAATAGTGGGCTACAGATGAAATTAAAGAAGAAATAAAACAATACCTACAATTCAATGAAAATGTGAAAATAACATACTGTAATCTGTGGGATGCAATGAAAGCAGTCTTAAGAGGGAAATATATAGCAGTAAATTGTCATATCAACACAACAGAATGATCACAAAGAAACAACCTAATGCTTCATCTCAAGCTTATAGAAAAAGAACAAGTTAAACCCAAAGCTAAGAGAAGAGATGACATTGTAAAGGTTATAGCAGTAAGCAATGCAACTGAAACTAAGAAAAAAGCATTAGTGAATCAAAATGCTGATTTTTGAGTGAATAAACAAAATTCACAAACCTCTGGCTAACCTTATCAAGAAAATAAAGAAAAAACAAATTCAAACAATAAGGACTAAAAAGGGGGAAATTACTACAGATCCCATGGAAATTCAAAACTTCATGAATGCCTACTTTAAAATTCACTACTCACATAGGATGGAAAACACAGATAAAATGGATAGATTTCTAGAAACATACGAACTACCAAAGGTCAACCAAAAAGATATAGCAATTTTGCATAACCCAATACCAGCTATTGAAATTGAAAACATAATTAAAAACTTACCAACAAAGAAAAGCCCAGGTCCTGATGGATTCACAGCTGAATTCTACAAGAAATCTAGAGAAGATTTGATGCCAGTACTCCTTAAACTCTTCAATGAAATTGAGAAAAAGCAATCCTCCCTAAATCATTCCTAGAGGCAAGTATTACTCTCATACCAAAACCAGAGGAAGACCCAACCAAAAAGAAAAATTATAGGCCAATCTCACTAATGAACACTGATGCAAAGATTTTCAATAAAATACTGGCAAATAGAATTCAGCAAATCATCAAAAAGATTATACATCATGATCAATTGGGAGTCATTCCAGGAATACAGGAATGGTTTAACATATGCAAATCAATAAATATAATACACCACATCAAGAGACCCAAAAACAAAAACCACATGGTCATCTCAATAGATGCAGAAAAAGCTTTTGATAAGGTCCAACACATGTTCATGATAAAAACCCATCAGAAATTCAGAATACATGAATCTTATTAAGGCCATCTATGACAAACCAACTGCCAATATTATAATAAATGGACAAAAACTGAAAGTTTTAACTATAAAGTCAGGAGCAAGTCAAGGATGTCCACTATTACCACTCCAATTGAATATAGTTCTGGAAACATTAGCCAAGGTAATCATACAAGATAGAGAAATAAAAGGAATAAAGATAGGAAAAGAAGAAGTTAAATTAGTACTATTTGCAGAGGACAAGAAACTCTATATAGAAGACCCAAAAAACTCCATTAAAAGACTACTAGAGGTAATAAACAAATTCAGCAGTGTAGCTAGATACAAAGTCAGTGCTCTAAACTCAATAGCATTCCTGTACACAAACAAAAAACTCACTGAGAAAGAAATTATGGAAATAGCTGCCTTCACAATAACATCTAAAAAATGAATTAGTTAGGAATCAAGGAAAGAATGTGTAAGACCTCTATCCTGAAAATTATGTTATGCTAAAAAAGGAGATTGAATAGGATATTAGAAAATGGAAGGATATTCCTTGCTTTTGGCTAGGAAGAACCAACATGGTGAAAATAGCCATACTACCAAAACTGTTACACAGATTGAACACAATCCCAATCAAAACACCATTGACATACCTCACAGATCTAGAGAAAACACTCCTAAAATTCATTTGGAAACAGAAGAAACCTAGAATAGCAAAGGCAATTCTGGGAAACAAAGGCAAGGCAGGATGCATCTCAATTCATGACTTGAAACTATACTACAAAGCCACAGTAATGAAATCAGCATGATCCTGGTGAAGAAATAGACTTGAGGATCAATGAAACAGATTACAAGATGCAAACACAACTACAAAGACTCTCAGCCACCTGATATTTAAAAAGGGGTTAAACATGTTCACTGGAAGAAGGATAGCCTCTTGAATAAATGGTGTTGGAAAGATTGGCTCTCTACATGCCAAAAACTGAAACTAGATCCATGCATATCACCATGCACAAAACTAAAGTCTAAATGGATCAAAGACCTCAATATTAAAACAGAAACACTAAATCTACTGGAAGACAAGGTAGGTAGAAGTCTTGGAGACATAGGTGTAGGCAAAGAATTCATGTACAAAGCACAAACTGCATGGGAAACACTTCAAAGAATCAACAAATTGGATCTCACATTATTGAAAAGTTTCTGCACTTCAAAGGAAATCACCAACAGAGTGAAAAAACCCACAGAGTGGGAAAGAACTTTAGCCAGCAACCCCTCAGACAAAGGACTTGTGTCCAGAATATATAAAGAATTGAAAAACATCAAGTCCCCCAAATTCAAATACCCTCTCCAAAAATGGGCATGTGAGGTGAACACACATTTCTCAGAGAAAGATATACAAATGGCAAATAAATACATGAAGAAATGCTCACCCTCAATGGTCATTCAAGAAATGCAAATTAAAACAACATTGAGATTCCACCTCACTCTGGAAAGAATAGATGCCATCAAGAAATCAACTGATAACAAATGTTGATGAGGTACACTGCTCCAATATTGGTGGAAGTGTACTGAAAGTTTTCACTATAAAACTTTCACTACAAGCACTATGGAAATCAGTATGGAGAATCCTCAGAAAACTAGTATTGGAAGTTCCATTCAATCCAGCTTTTCCCCTGCTGGGTATTTTCCCAGAAAAATTGAAAAGGTGATACCACAGTGGTATATGTGCACCCATGTTCATAGCAGCAAAATTTGTAACAGCTAGATCTTGGAAATAACCAAGATGCCCATCATCCACAGAGTGGATGAAAAATATGTGGTATTTTTGTACAATGGAATATTACTTAGCTATAAAAAGGATGATCTTGAGGCCTTCATAGGCAAATGGAGGCAACTTGAGGCTCTCCTCATTAGTGAAATAAGTAAGAATCATATTTGTAAGTATCACATTGTGTCTCTAGTGTAAAAAGTAATAAGAAATGTAGTAGTCATAAAATCCAAAATGTGTAATTACTATTGTAAAACTGAGAGGAAAAGGAAATGCTCTAAACAATATAACTGCATGTATGTTTAAGTGTGTAGGATTGATAACCAAATTACTAAGTTTTTGTTGGATAATTGAACAGATCTGTTTGCAGTCTCACTGTTTGAATGTCCACTTTGTATGCTTTAATTTTGTAACTTGAACAACTATTTCTAAGAAGACAGTATGTAATTAATCAAATAGTGACTTTTTTACTGTTTATTTTTTTGAAATTCTGTATTATTTCTACCCTTTTTCTGTTTTGCTTTTCTTCCTCTTTAAATAATTTTTTTAAAAAGAAGCATTTGGAGTGAATTACTTCAAAAACCTGAAAGAAAACATCTGACTCAGATTGATCTACCCTGCAAAAATATCTTTCAAAAATGGATGAAAAAAATAAGAAACTTGAATGATAAAGAACTACTGAAGAAATTAATGACTACCAAACCAACCCTACAGAGAGTGCTAAAGGATATTCTAGAGAAAGATAATGATGACCATGGTTCCAGTAACAACAGCAGAGGAAGATCACCAAACAAGACAGGTAATTGAATGAAGGGCAAAAGTGGAGGGCCAACAAAACGAGGATAGCGTGCAGAGACAAATCAACATATGTTGGTTGTAACCATTAATGTAGCAGGCCTCAAGTCAGCAATAAAA
Source organism: Hydrochoerus hydrochaeris (assembly GCA_004027455.1). Taxonomy (NCBI): domain Eukaryota; kingdom Metazoa; phylum Chordata; class Mammalia; order Rodentia; family Hydrochaeridae; genus Hydrochoerus; species Hydrochoerus hydrochaeris. The sequence goes on along the minus strand of PVLA01003931.1, from coordinate 61,542 downwards.
AGAAATAAAGGGAGAGTGGATCAAGAAACAAGATCCATAAATATACTCTATACAAGAAACATATTTAACTGGAAAGAAAATTCATACACTGAAAATCAAAGGAGAGGTAATTGCTCACATGACAGGAGGCCAGAAAAAAAGCAAGAGTAACTTTCCCATCAACTGCAGAATGGATAACAAAGATATGCTATTTTCATGAAGTAGAAAACTACCCAGGTATAAAGTTGAAAAATCCCAAGGCTCCTGTAGGTAAATGGATGCAACAGGAAATCATGGTCATGACCAAACAATTTGAACTCATATGAGTGAATGCTAGCATAAGAAACAGGAGTTAATGGGATCCAAAAGCAAAATAATTATTGAAAGTGTGATAGGGGAGGAAATACCTGGAAAAGAATGTTGATAACTACTGTTAATTTCTTATTTTCTTGTCTTGAATTCTTGTATTGTTGATACAATTGTGTTAGGTTTGCCTTTGTTCTGTCCTGTTTTGTGAAATTTTATTCTGATGGTATGGGCAGTTATTTTGAACATAATGGGATATATTATGGCAATCATGGTTGGTTTCCTATTACATTGTTTTGAAGTTTTATAATGCTTTCATTCGTTTGTGTAAGTGCTTTTATTCTGTTTAGTTTTGTTTGATTTTATTATGTGTGATGATATGAACAGCTATTTTGAAGAAGGTGAGACATTATGGTAGTCATTGCTGATTTCCTACCATCTGGTTTTGAAGTCCTATCATGCTTTTGTTCTTTTGTTTTGATTAGTTCTATTCTTTTTGCATTTTTTAATTTTATTCTTTGTGATGGTATGGGCAAGTTTTTTGAGAAAAATGAGATATTATAGTAGCCATTATTCATTTCTGGTTTTGATGTCCTATAATTCTTTCATTCTTTTGGTTGGGTTTATAGTATTTTGTTATGTTTGATATTATCATGTGTGAAGGTATGGTCCACTATTGTGAAGAAAACAAAATACATTATGATAGCCACAGTTGATGTCCTGTTGTCTAGTTGTGAAGTCTTGTATTGATTTATTTGTTCTGGTCTGATTTGCTTTGCTTTGTCTTGTTTTGTTTCCTTTTTAAATTCTCTTTAAACACATTTTAAAAATCACATGCTTATCTCAATAGGTGCATAAAAAGCTTTTGATAAAATGCAGCACACATTCATGATAAAAAAACAAACAAAATCATAAAACTTGGTCTTTGCCTCCATCTGTTGAGGAGACAAACCAATAGCTGACATCATATAAAGTGGACAAACACTGAAATATTTCAAACTAAAATCAGATACAACACAAGGATGCCCACTAACACCACTTCTATTGAATATTGTCCTGGAAATGTTAACCAGCAATTAAACAAGAGAGGGAAGTAAAAGTAATCAGGATAGAAAGACAGGAAGTTAAATTTTTATTATTTGTAGATGATATGCTACTCTACATAGAAGACTCTAAAAGTTCCACTGAGAGATTTATAGATTTAATAATCAAATTATGTAGCATACTAGGACACAAAATTAACTCTCAAAAATCATTAACATTCCTGTATACAAACAACAAACACATTGATATTGAAATTAGTTAAACCATACCCTTTATGATAGCATCCCCAAAAAACTGAAATGCTTAGGCATCAATCTAAAAAATGAAGTCAAAGATTCACATATTTATAATTACAGCAATCTGATAATGATAGAAATCATAAATGAAGAATATAAGAGGTAATGACAATGTGTGGAACAGGTTTAAAGGGATATTCACAAATTAAAAATTCCATGGAAAGCTGGCAAAACCTCTTGAATGAAACTGAAGATAAACTTTCAGACCTTGAAGATAGGATGGAAATTCACAAACATGAAAGAAAAGATCTCTTAAAAATGACAAGGAAACAGGAAAACACAATTTGACAGTTGAAAGATGATGCAAATAAAAACAATATAAGACTGATAAGTGTCAATGAAAAACAGATCAACACACATGATATACAAACACTATTTGTAGAAATAATACCAGAAAATTCTCCAAACATGGGACAAGAATCTGATATACAAATAAGTGATGCATGCAGAACCCCAATTAGCTGTAACTAAAACTGCAAAAGCTCCATAAAAATATGGCAATTAAATAACACTCTCCTAAACAACCAATTTGTCACAGTAGAAATTAGAAGAGTTTAAAAATATCTACAATGGAACAAAAAAGCAAATACAAATTACTAGAACCTGTAGGACATGATAAAAGCAGTCTTCAGAGGGAAATTTATGGTGGTAAACTCCGACATCATGAAAATAGAATGAACACAAAAATGCAATTTAATGCTGCCCCTCAAACTTCTAGAAAAAGAAGAGCAAGTCAAGCCCAAAGTCAAAAGAAAGGAGGGATTATAAAGATCAGAGCCAAAATTAATGCAATTGAAACTAAGGAAACAATATGAAAAAAATAACTAATTGAAGTGTTGGTTCTTTGAAAAAATAAACAAAATTGATAAACCCCTAGCCAACCTTATCAAACAGAGGAAAGAAAAAGCTCAAATCTACACAATAATAAATGAAAAGTTTGAAATCACTACAGACCCTGTGGAAATACAGAAGATCATTAATACCTACTTTGAAAACCTTTTCTATCACAGTTCTAACAACACAGAAGAAATGGACAAATTCCTATAAACATATGAATTACCAAAGCTGGATCAAGAAGAAGTAAAACTGCTAAATAAACCAATTTCAGTTACTGAAATTAAAAATGCAATTAGAATGTTACCAACAAAGAAAAGCCAAGATCCTGATGGATTCACTGCTGAATCCTACATGAAATTTAGGGAAGACTTAATGCCAACACTCCTCAACTCTTCAAGGAAGTTGAAAGGAAAGAAAGTCTCCCTAAGTCATTTCTGGAAGCAAGTATTACCCTAATAGCAAAACCAGGGAAAGACAAAAGCAGAAAAGAAAGTTGCAAGACAATCTTACTAATAAACATATATGCAAAACTCCTCAACAAAATACTGGTAAATAGAATGCAGAAAGTCATCAGAAGATTATACACCATAATCAAGTGGGATTCATCCCAGGAATGCAGGGATGGTTCAACATATGCAAATCAATAAACATAATACACCATATGAACAGAGCTAAGAATCACATGATCATCTCAATAGATGTAGAAAAAGCTTTAGACAAAATCCAACACTCATTCATGATAAAAACCCTACAGAAAACAGGAATAGATGGTCTCTACCTCAATCTCAATCAAAAGCCATATATGATAAACCAACAGCCCACATCTTACTAAATGGACAAAAACTTAAATCTTACAACCTAAAATCAGAAACAAGATAAAGATGTCCATTATCACCACTTCTGTTCAATATGGTTCTGGAAACATTAGCCAGAATAATTAGAGAAGAGAGAGAAATAAAAGGACTAACAATAGGAAAAGAAGAAGCTAAATTATCATTATTTGCAGATGATATGATATTCTACATAGAACATCACAAAAACTCCATTGAAAGACTTCTGGATGCAATAAATAAATTTAGTAATGTAGCTGAATACAAGGTCAACACTCAAAAGTCTTGTACACAGACAACAAACTCATTGAGAGGGAAATAAGAGAATACATACCCTTCACTATAGCATCCATGAAATTGAAATACTTAGGAACCAGTCTACCAAAGGAAGTAGAAATGTATGCAGTGAAAATTACATTGTTCTGAAAAAGGAAGACAAAAAGGATTTCAGAAAATAGGAAGACATTCCCTGTTCACAGATAAAAAGAATGAACAGTGTGCAAATGGGCATTCTCCTAAAATTGCTATACAGATTTAATGCATTTCCAATCAACATACCATTTGCATACCTCACAGATCTAGAGCAACTGTCCCTAAAATTCATCTAGAACCAGAAGAGACCTAGAATAGCAAAGGCAATTCTGAGCAACAAAGCTAAGGCAGGAGACAACCTTATCCTTAATTTGAAATTATATTACAAATCAGCATCATACTGGAATAAAAACATACCTGAAATCAATGGAATACATTAGACGACAGAGTAACAACTAAAAACATCCTCAGCCAACTCATCTTTGACAAAGGTGCCAAACAAAATAACTGGAAGAAAGATAGCCTCTTTAATAAGTGTTGTTGGAAAAACTGGCTTTCCATAGGCAAAATACTGCAACTAGATCCATGTCTATCACTGTGCACTAAAGTAAAGTAAAAATGGATCAAAAAATCTAAATATTAAAACAGAAACACTAAATCTGTTGAAAGACAAAGTAAGTAGAAATCTTGATGACATAGGGCAGTGTTCATGAACAAAAATCAAACTGCATGGGGAATCCTTTCCAATGTCAACAACTGGAATCTTATCTCATTAAAATGTTTCTGCATGTGAAAAGAAATATCAAACAGAGTGAAAAGAAAACCCATGAATTGTGAAAACATCTGAGCCAATTGTCCCTCAGACAAAGGAATTCTATCTAAAACATATAAAGAATTTTTAAAAATCAGGCCCCCAAAATTCAAGGACCCAATCCAAAACCAGACTTCTGAGATGAATATACACTTCTCACCTGAAGAAATACAAATGGCAAAAGATACATGGAAGACATCATAGTGACGACCATAGATCACCTAGTGTAGTGTTTTTGTATGTTCTTTTCATTTTGTGTTTCTCTGGGAATTTGTATTGCTGACTTGTTTTGATTTGTTTCTCCCTCTAATACGGAAAGGCTGGGTACATGTGTAGAGACTTATACATGTGGAGAACTTCTAAGTAGTTTACGAGAATGGATTATAGTTATTGTAAAGAAAAAAAGGGAAAATAGTATTCTAAAGGATATAACTGCATGTATGTTTGAGTGTGTGGAATTAATAACCATGTTGCTAAAGTTTTAGTTGGATAGATGAGCAAAACTGACTGCAGTCTCACTGTTTGGATGTCCACATTGTGGACTTTACTTTTGTAACTTGAACAACTGCATCTAAGAAGAAAGTATGTAACTATCAACTAGTGACTTTTTACTGGTTACTATTTTTTTTCTCTTTTTCTGTTTTGTTTTGCTTTGCTTTTGAGATTTTGTATTGTTTCCACCCTCTGTTTCAAAATTTTTTCTCAAATAAAAATTTTTTTTAAAAAAAGCAAGAGAAGGAAAAGAAAGTGCTCTAAAATAGATAACTGTATGTATACTTAAGTGTGTAGGATTGATAAACATTTTACTAAGTTTTTTTTGGATTGGTGAACAGAACTGTTTGCAGCCTCACTGTTTGAAAGTCCTTTTTGTATGCTTTAATTTTGTAACTTGAACAACTATATCCAAGAGGATAATATGTAATGTATCAAATAGTGATTTCTTACTGTTTATTTTTTTTTGAAATTCTGTATTGTTTCTACCCTTTTTTCTGTTTTGCTTCCCCCCTCTTTAAATAAAATTTTTAAAAAAGATACATGAAAAATGTTCAACATCAATGATTATTAGAGTAATGCAAATTAAAACAACACTAAGATTGCACCTAACTCCATAAAGAATGGCCAAGATCAAAAAATCAAAAAATAACAATTCTGGAGGGGCTGTGGGTAAAAAGGAACCCTTCTCCACTGTTGGTGGGCATGTAGACTGGTGATTCCACTGTTGAAATCAGTATGGAGATTACTCAGTAAACTAGTATTAGAGGTCCCATTCAGCCCAGGTATTCCTTTTCTGGGTATCCTCACAGAAAATTTAAAAGCATCATACCATAGAGATTTATGTTCACCTATGTTTATAGCCACACAATTTGTAATAGCTAAGTGTTGCAAACAATACAAATGCCCATCAAAAGAGGAATGATAGGTTGTGTTTTAGCTCAGTGGCACAAGCCCCCGCTGAGCAAATATGAGGTCATGAGTTCAATCCTCAGTACCAAGAAAAAAAAAGAGGAATAAATAAAAAAGTAGTAGTTTTGCACAATGGATTAATACTGAGATATTATAAGTTAAATTCGAGGCTTTTATTGGTAAATGCATACAACTAGAAAATATACTCATAAGTGAAATAAATCAGACTTCTATATGGAAACAGCCTTGTGTCTCCATAGTGTAATAAACTGAAAGAGTAAATAAGATCCTAAGTTTACAATAGATAATGTGAAGTGAGAAAAAACACTTCAGAGGGAAAAAATAATTGGGATGGTAATAAAGATAAAAGAAGGAAGGGGAAAACTTTATATACATGTATGCACACACACATATATGTATATACACACATATACATACACAAGATTGATAAGACAATTATGCTGCTATTCTTATTAGTTCATAAAAGAAACTGTGTTTATGTTTTAATGTGTTTTACATACCTGTATCTTATAATCTGAGCATCTGTTTTGAAGATAACCACATGCAATATAGTGACCATTTTGAATTCCCTATCATTTGGATCTGGAATCCTATATCATTTTTATTGTTCTGAGTTTTTTTTACTGTTTTTTTTTCTTTTTATCTCTTTCAAATTAAAAAATTGTTTTAAAAAGACTTCACAATTAGGAAAGAATTCAACATGCAGGTAAGCAATGCTTATAGATCACCAATAAATTCTGATAAATAAAAGAAGCCCTATGACATATTATAATTAAAATGTAAGATTTTCAACAAAATGATGGTTTTAAAAACTGTCTTAGAAAAGTAAGAAAATCACATACAAAGTTAAATCCAATAGAATTATAATTGACTACTCAATACAAACTTTAAAGACCAGTAGAATTCGGAGTGATATACTTCAACCTCCAAAAATAAACAACATCAAACCTAAATTAACATATCCAGCAAAACTTTGTTTCAAAAGAGATGGAGAAATAGCAACATTCCATGAAAAAGAAAAACTCAAGAGATTTGTGAATACAAAAGGGTCACTCCAGAAAACACTCATGAATATTTTAGACATATACAATATAGCCAATAAATCCAAAAATCCAGGAAGAATGAATACTTTGAGCAAGACCAATAAATAAACAAAAAAGGAAAGTGAAAACAATGGTGCCACAGCAGAAAGACAGCACAACTATAGAAATGAATAGCTCTCAACAACTTTCACTAGTAATTCTCCATACTAATGGCCTCAACTCTCCAATTGAAAGACTCAGATTGGTATCCTAGATTAAAACACAGAATCCAATATTCTGTTGCACTAAAAAAAAACTGATCTAATCAAAAAAGGTACTCATTGTCTAAAAATCAAAGGATGAAAAATATTTTATGCATTAGGGTGCCCAAAACAAACAAGCATAGAAATTTTATTCTTAGACAATGTAAATTCAAGCTAAAAGAGATAAAAAAGAGAACAAAAAGGTCAATAAATATTAATTAAGGAAGTAATCTGACAATAAGAGCTATCACATGCAAATATATATTCACCAAATACTGGAACTCCTATCATTATAAAACAAATTCTGCTGCACATTGAACACCAAATGGACACTAATGCAGTTACATCACACTATATCAATAACCCATTTATGCAAAAAATTATATCAACTAAACAAAAACTCAATAAAGAAATATTAGAGCCAAAATACACCCTTAGATATATGGATTTAATAGAAATCTACAAAGTGTTCTGCCCTATTACAAAAGCATACACATTCTTCTCTGAATAATTTTCTCCAAAGTAGACCACATAGTAACCCACAAAGATAAATACATTAAATAAATAAATAAATATCAAAAGTCAAAATTGATTCATGTTTACTATCAGGCCATAATATAATGAACAGAAAATGTATACACATCTGGAAACTTAACATATTCCTGAACACTCAATGGATCACAGAGTAAATCAAGGAAAATTAAGCAATTTCTGGAAGCAAATGTCAATGCCAGTGCAACATACCAGGGCTTAAGAGAAGCAATAAAGCAGTTCTAAGATAACTTATTGCAATAAATGCTTACATTAGAAAAACAGATTGAGTGCAAATAAATAACCTAGTGAGAAAACTCAAGATATTCATAAAACCACAAAAATCCAAGCTGAAAACCAAAATTAAGGAGGAAAATGATAAAAATCACATTGAAGAAGAATAATATTGAGACAAAAAGTACAAAGAATCAATGAATCAATGCTGATTCTTTGAAAAGATAAACAAAATAGATATACTCTTTTATAAACTCATCAGAGAAAGAGAAAAAGATTTACATCAGTACAACTGGAACTAAAAAAGGCAAAATGAACATGGACAGCATTGAATTTCAGAAGACAGTAACTACTATGAAAAGCTGTATTCCAACACTGGAAAATCTTGAATATATGTACAGAATCCTACAAGCATAAGAATTAGTAAAAGTAAACAAAGAAGGTCTAAAATTCTAACAATCCAATTACAAGCAATCAAACTGAAGCAGTACTAAAAAATCTACCAACTAAAAGATTTTGATGGATTCACTATAAAATCTTTAAAAATATTGCATCACCATTTTTCCTTAAACTCTTCGATAAAACCAAAAGGGAAGCACTACTTCAAAACTCTTTTCAGAAGCCTCTATGTATACCTATCTTTTCTGTATTAGAGGAAAAAACAAAACAAAGCAAAACAGATTACTAGAAAAATAAGAAACAAAAAAGACAAAATACAATTGCAAAGTTTCCAAAACAATTATGATATAGGTCTTCAAAACAAGGTGATAAGAACATAACTAAGGTTTTTATTTTACATCGTGATCAGCAAGAGTTTCTCAGATCACCGGACACAAACATGAAAAATTGTTCCAATCCTATAAATGTTAACTGATTTGCTCCAAGAATTAACAGAATTTGTAGGACGATCATCTTAGCTGTCCTAAGTGTGTTTATAGAAATTTAGATATTTTTCTTTTCCCTTATGTTTTCTTTTTCTTCCTTCTCCCTGAGATGTTATTTTTCCTCTTTGAACAGATTCTTACCCTTTCATTGTATTTATTGAGGATTTTGTATCTTATGTACTCTTACTATTTCTTGCACAAGGGGGACAATATGGTATTTACCCATGTGAGTTTGATTTATTTCACTTATGAGTATGATCTCAAGTCACATCCATTTACTTATAAATAACTCAACATGATCATTCTTTAGAGCTGAGTACAGTATCTTTTTTATCCATTCCTCAGTTGATGGGCATTTAGGTTGTTTCCCAGATCTGCCTATTTCAAATTGTGCTGCTATAACATGGTTGGACATATATCACTGTGGTATGATGTATTCATTTCTTCTAGGAATATGCCCAGAAGTGGACTAGCTAGGTCAAATGTCACTTCCAATCCCAGCATTTTAAGGAACCTCCACAGAGACCTCTACAGTGGTTTCACCGGTGAACACTCCCACCAATAGTGCAGAAGAGTTCCTTTTTCCCCAAAACCTCTCCAGGATTTTTTGTTGGTAATTTTGTTTATCCTGGCCGTTCTTTCTGGAGTAAGATGGAATCTCAGTGTGGTTTTAATTGGCATTTCTCTAATGACCAATGAGGATCAACATTTTTTCATGTATTTATTTGCCATTTGTATCTCTTTATCTGAGAACAGTGTATTCAATTCAGATGCCCATTTTTGGATTGGGTGTTTGAATTTCAGGGGTCTGATTTTTTTTAATTCTTTATATGTTCTGGAGAGAAGGACTTTATGTAAGGGCCAGTTGAAGAAGATTTTTTCAAAATACATGGGTTTCCTGTTTACTCTTTTGGAGATTTATTTTGACATGCAAAAACTTTTTAATAAGATTTGATCCAAGTTATTGATTCTGGGAAGTATTCCCATGAGGTTTGATTTTTGTTCATGAATTTTCTGAAGACCCCTATGCCTTCAAGAATTCTACCTACTTTGTCTTCCAACAGATTCAGTGTTTCTGCTTTAATATTTAGATCATTGATCCATTTTGACTTACTTTAGTACATGGCAATAGGCATGTGTCTAGTTTTAGTTTTTTGGCATATGGAGAGCCAGTATTTCCAGCACCACTTATTAAAGAGTCTATCTTCCAGTGAACGTGTTTGACCCCTTTATCAAAGATAAAGTAGTGACTGCATTTGTAGTTGTAGTTGTATCTTCTAATCTATTCCACTCATCTTCAGGTCTGTTTTATTGCAGTACCATGCCGATTTTATTACAGTAGCTTTGTAGTATAACTTCAAGTTTGGGATTGTAATGCTTTGCCTTTGTTTCCCATAATTGCTATTCTAGGTCTTTTCTGGTTCCAGATGAATTTTAGGAATGATTTCTCCAAATCTGTGAGATATGCTAGTGGTATTTTGATTAGAATTCCATTAAATCTATATAACAATTTTAAGAGAATGGCCATTTTCACAATATTTGCTCTTCCTATCCATGAACAAGGAATGTGTTTCCTCTTTCTAAGATCTTATTCAATTTCTTTTTTCAAGGTATTATAATTTTTGCTTAATAGAACTTTTACTTCTTTTGTTAGATTGATTCCTAATTATTTCATTTTTTGATGTTATAGTGAAGGATATGGTTTTCTTCTTTTTCTCTCAGTGAGTTTGTTGTTTGTGTATAGGAATGCTACTGATTTTTGAGTGTTGATTTTGTATCCAGCTACATTACTGAATTTAGTTATTATACCTAGGAGTCTTTCAATTGGGTTTTGGGGGTTTTCAATATAGAATATCCTGTCATCCGCAAATAATGATAATTTAACTTCTTTTCCTATCTTACTCCTTTTATTTCTCTCTGTTGTTTAATTGATCTGCCTAGTATTTCCAGCACTATATTGAATAGGAGTGGTGATAATGGGCATCCTTGTCTTGTTTCTGAAATTGGAGTAAAGGCTGTCAGTTTTTGTCATTTAATATGATGCTGGCTGTTGGTTTTTCATAGACAGCTTTTATCATATTGAGGTAAAGTTCATCTATTCCAAATTTCTGCACGGTTCTTATCATGAGGGAGTGTTGGACCTTATCAAAAGCTTTTTCTGCATCTATAGAAATGATCATGTAATTGTTATTTTTAGCTCTATTGATATGGTGTATTACATTTATTGATATGCATATGTTGAACCATCTCTGCATTCCTGGGATGAATCTCCCTTTGTTGTGGTGTATAATATGTTTGATGATTTGCTGCATTCTGTTTAACAATATTTTATTGAGAATTTTTGCATCTTTGTTCATTAGCTAACTTGGTCTGTAGTCCTTTTTTTGATTAGGTCTTTTTCTGTTTTGTCTATTAGTGTAATACTTGTTTCCAGGAATGAGTTAGGTAGAATTGCTTCCCTTTCAATTTCATTGAAGAGTTTGAGGAGAGTCGGCATTGATTCTTCTTTGAATTTCTTGTAAAATTCTTCAGTGAATCCAGCTGGCCCTGTGCTTTACTTTGTTGCTAAGGTTTTAACTACATTCTCAATTTCATTACTTGAAATTAGGTTATTCAACAGTTTTACATCTTTTTGATCCAGCTTTGTTAGTTCATATGTTTCTAGGAATCTCTGCTTTTGTTCTGTGTTATCACACCTATGAGAGTAGAGGTTTTCAAAGCAGGTATTGATGATCTGTGTTTCTATGGGGTCTTTAGTGATTTCACCCTTTTCATTCCTTATTGCATGAATTTGAGTTTTTTTCTTTCCCTTTTTAAATAAGGTTGGCTATGAGCTTGTCAATTTTATTTATTCTTTCAAAGACTCAACTCTTTGATTCATTTATTCTTTGTATTGTTTTCTTAGTCTCTATTGCATTGACTTCTGTTCTGATATTTATAAATTCCTCCCTTCTTTAGACTTTAAGCTTGACTTGCTCTTCTTTTTGAGATGTTTAAGGTGTAGCATCTGGTCATTTATTTGTGTTAATTCTGTTTTCCTCATGTGGGAATTCACCACAATAAATTTTCCTCTGAAGACTGCTTTATTTGCATCCCACAGGTTCTGGTAAGATGTATTTGAATTTTCATTTGCTTGTAAATATAATTTGTTTTCTTCTTTAATTTCCTCTGTGACACAGTGACTGTTCAGGAATATATTGTTTAATTGCCATGTGTTTGTGGAGTTTTTCAGTTTCATTTATCATTAATTTCTAGTTTCATTGCACTATGATGCAATAACATGCATGGAACAATTTCACTTATTTTCTGTTTATTTAAGCATGTTCTCTTGGCTAGTATATCTTCTATTTTAGGGAATGTCCCATGTGCTGCTACAAAAAAATGTATATTCTGATATTGTTGGGTGGAACACTCTGTATACGGCCACAAATTCCATTTGTTCACAGGTGTGATTCAGTTCTGTTATATTTTGCTGATTTTCTGTCTAGTTGATGTGTCTTATTATGTCATTGGGGTGTTGAAAACTTCCACTATAACTGTGTTATTGCTTATTTGATTTTTCATTTCTGTTAATATTTGGTTTGAATAGTTGGTTGCTCCCGAAATTGGTGAATATATATTTAAAATTGTTACTTCTTCCTCATGAAGATTTCCTCTAATTAGTATGTAGTGTCCTTCTTTATCGCTTTGGATCATTCTTTGTTTGAAGTTTACATTGTCTGCAAACAGAATACCTACCCTTGCTTTTTTTGGTTTCCTACTGCATGAAGTATTTTTTTCCATCCTTTGATTTTCAGTCAATGAGTTTCTTTTTGGGATAGATGGGTTTCTTGTAGACTGCATATGTTAGAATGTTGTTTCTTGATCAATTCTGCCAGTCTGTTTCTTTTAATTGGTGAATTAAGGCCATTTACATTAATGGTTATAACTGATAAATATTGGTTTATTTTTGACATGTTATCTTTCTGCTGTTGATTCTGTATCTTTCCACTCTGTTTAATTGTTTGCTTTGCTTAGTGTTTTTTTCCTTTGTGTATCCAGAAAGTCTTTCTGTATTTTTTGCAGAGTTCATTTGGTGATCATGAAGTTTTTTAGCTGTGCATTGTAGTGCAACTATCTTGTTTCTCCATCAATTTTGAAGGACAGCTTTGCAGGGTACATCTATCTGAGTTAGAAGTCATTTTCCTTTAGGATCTGAAACACTTCACTCCATGCTCTTCTTGACTTTATTGTTTGTGTTGATAAGTCTGGTGTGATTCTGACAGGCTTTCCATTATAGACGATCTGTCTCTTCTCTCCAACAGTTTTAATATTGTGTTCTTATATTGGATTTCTGGGATGTTGATTATTATATGTCTGGGTGTAGTTTTATTTTGGTTATGGCTATTTGAAGTTCTATATGCTTCACATATCTATAAGTCAGTTTCCATTTTCATGTTTGGGAAATTTTCAGCTATTACTTCTTTAGTAGCCTCTTAATATCATCTGGCTTGTCACTTTCCTTTTCATATATACCTATCAATCTTACATTGTTTTTCTTTGCATTATCTTGAAACTATTGAATTGTTATTTCCTGATTCCTTGTTATCTTTAAAATATCTTCCTGTCCACTAGCTGCAATCTTGTCTTCGAGGTCTGAAAGTATATCTTCACTTTCATTGAGGCAGTTTTGCTGACATTCAATGGAATTTTGATTTCCTGTATATCTCTTTGAATCTGCTTCATGCATTCTGTTTCTTATATTGTTCATTCAAGGTTTCCATCTTTTTGCATGGTTCCTCTAATTTTTTAACTATGTCTTCTTTAGATGTGTTCAGCATTTATTTCATTACATTTATCATTTCTTCTTTTGCCTGGGAGATTATTTCTGATCTGAGTTCTTTTTATAGCTTCCCAGAGTTGTCTCTTTCTTTTAGTTGCTATTGTTTCAGGAGTTTCTGGTGTATGGCTTACATTTTTTCTATGTCTTTATCTCCTAGGCTTGCTTGGGATGGGCTGGAGGTTTGAGATTGCATTTTAATTTTGTTTTGTCATTTTCCTATATTCCCTTATGGAAGTTGAAGGCAAGTTCTCAGTTGTTTCTTGGGTTGAGAATATCTATCCCTATTGCAAGTAGTTTCCCAAGTTGAGTGGAGGTCCTTAGATGGACCTTACAAGGTGGCTTCCAGCCACTTGGAGTCACCAGATGTGGTCTTACAAGTCTTGAAAGGATGTGGTAAAGCTCCTCTGTGGTATGGAAATCTCTGGGTAAACTTGCAACTCACAAGATGAAACACAGACAGCTGTAGGCCACTCAGACATCACTAGAAGGGCCCAGATAGGCCCATAAGGACCTTCTGGTGCATCCATTAATGATGTGGGATGTTGGGTGGGGCCCTATCACTCTCATAACCATGTTCCAAAGCTTCTCCGTGGGATGGAAATCACTGTGTGCCCTTTTGGCTCATGAGGCAGAGTGCAGGTGCCCATGGGCCACTCAGGAGTCACTGGGCAGGCCTCAAATATTCCAGAAGGGAACTTCCAGTGCATCTTCCAGTGATGTGGGATGCTGGGCAAGGCTTTACCATTCTTGGTGTGATGCACCAAATCTTCCCTGTGGGCTGGAAATTGCTGTGCGCAATTTTGGCTCATGAGGCAGAATGCAGGTAGTTATGGGCCAATCAGAAGTCACTGGGCAGGGTCCAGATAGGCCCAGAAGGACCTTCCACAGAGTCCTCTAGTGATGTTGGACACTGAGTGGGGCCTTACCAGTCTCAGAGCATTGTGCCAAAGCTTCCCCATGAGTTGGAAATTACTGCATGCACTTTCAGCTCAAGAGGGGGAATGTGGGTGATTGCAGGCCATACAAAGATTATTTACAGAAAAAAATGCCAGAATATTTTCCAAACATGGGAAGAGAATCTGATATGCAGGTAAATGAGGCATAAAAACTCAATTAACCATAACAAAAATAAAACTTCACCAAGACATATAATTAAGATATCAGCAAATTCAGAACAAAAACAGAATATTAAAATCTGTCAGAGAAAATAAACAGATCAACTATGAAGAAAAGCCTATCAGAATCATAGCAGACTTCGCGACACAAACCTTCAAGTCAAGAAGACCTTGGAGTGAAGTATTTTAGGTCCTGAAAGAAAACAAATTTCAACCCAGATTGATGTGCCCTGGAAAACTCTTCAAAAATTGATGGAGAGGCTCCTGGCTGCACCAGGTGGAGTAGGAATGCCAGCCCCAACCCTGCTTGGGCCACTGGGCTTGGCTGCTGCCTCCAACCCCTAGGCTGCTACCCACCAAGCTGCATGGCCACTGGGCCTGCCTGCCACCTCTGCAGCCTTGGCTATTCCCAGCCATGCCATGTTGAGGAAGAACACGGGGCCACTGAGCTCTACCACTGCTTGTGCCACTGGGCCTGCCTGAGCACCTCTGCTCCACTACCACGGGGAGGAGAAACACCAAGCTCAGCCCCTGCTCATGCTGCTGGGCATACCTGAGTGCCTCAGTGCCTCCCTGCAACTGCCACACAGAAGAAAACCACCAAGCTCTCCCCCACTCCAGCTCAAGCAGCCAACCCAGGTTTGCCCACATCAGCGCCCTCCCACTGCCACTGCACAGAGGTTGACCAGGGTGCTCCTTCTTGGCTCAGGCTGCTGAGCTGTGCCTGCAACCCATCAAGCTCCTCCCTTGTGCTGACCCAGAGGACTGCCGCACCCACCTTGGCTGGACCCACTGCCCTTGGCCACCCTCCCCATCTCTTAGACCAAGCACTGTGAACATTTGGCTCCCACTCCCTCTCAGAACCTAATGGGATTGACTGTTGGGATTAAATAACCAGATATTGGCCCATAAGGTGAAAATGACAAGATGAAAAACCAAAATGCAATCTCAAACATCTAGCCCATCAGGTGCAAGAACAGATGACAGTGAAATAGAAGATTTTAAAAGTTATGCACTAGAAATCTCTGAAAATTTAGCAAATGAATTAAAAAAACAAATCTGTGAGGCAATAGAGGAAATTCAAATTAGAAATAATGCCTTATATGAAAACAGAAATAACAACCTTAGTAAATGATTTGCTCAACATACCTAGGGAAGAAATAGACAAAGAAAAAAACACAGGAGCCTGGGAAATTGATTGAAGCTTTGAATGAACAATGTAGAAAACAAGCAGAATCCATGAAACAAATTCAAAAAGATATCGAAGAAACAAAAAATTCTACTGAAAGCTGGCAAATCATTTAAATGAAGCTGAGGATAGAATTTCAGACCTTGAGGACAGGATCACAGATAGTGATCATGAAAGGGTAGAACTTATAAAAACAACAAAGCACCATGAAATGACAATCCAGGAGTTCAAGATGATGCCATGAAAACCAATTTAAGATTAATAGGCATCACTGAGGAGGCAGGAGAAAGTAAAAAAACATGTCTAAGCTGGTCAAAGAAATAATGGCAGAAAATTTCCCAAACATGGGGAAAAATCTGACATACAAATAAGTGAGGCATATAGAATGCTAAACACTCATAAGCAACATAAATCTACATCCAGACATATAATAATTAAGATCTCAGACATACAGCATAAAAACAGAATACTAAAAGCTGTTAGAGAAAAGAAACAACTCATCTATCAAGGAATGCCTATTAGAATCATGCCAGACTTCTCAGCACAAACCTTCAGTTTAAGACAAGCTTGGAGTGAAGTATTTCAAGCCCTAAAACAAAACAACTTTCAACCCAGACAGAAGTACCTAGCAAAACTCTCTTTCAAATTTAATGGAGAAACAAGATACTTCCATGACAAAGAACAACTGAAGAAATTCATGTCCACCAAAACAACCTTAGAAAGAGTGCTGAAGGACATACTAGATAGAGATAAAAATGACCACAACCTCCAGAACAACAGCAGAAAGAAACCACCAGGGTTGACAAGAGATTAAACAAGAGAAAAAAAGCAAGAAACCAACAATAGGAACACAACATGGCAAAGTCAAGCCAGTATGTATCAGTGATAACCATAAATGTAAATGGGCTTAATTCACCTGTCAAAAGAAGCAGGTTGACAGAACAGAACAAGAAACAGGACCCACAATATGCTGCATACAAGAAATACACCTGACCCAAAAAGAAATTTAGAGACTAAAAGTCAAAGGATGGAAAACAGTATTCCATGCAACAGGAACCCACAAAAAAGCAGGGGTAGCTATTCTGCTTGCAGACAAAATGAACTTAAAACCTAAAATGATTAAAAGAGATAAAGAAGGCACCTACATATGTGGAAGTGGAAAACTACAAGAGGAAGAACTAATAATTTTAAATATATATTCACCAAATACAGGAGCACCCAACTATATAAGACAAACACTAATGGACATGAAAAACAAACTATACACGAACATAATTGTAATAGGAGTCCTTAACACCCCACTGTTACAAAGAGATAGATCAACTAGACAAAAAGCAAAGAAATAACACAACTGAATCACACCTGTGAATGAATGGACTTAGTGGATGTTTACAGAGTGATCCAAACAACCAGATCAGAATATACATTCTTCTCATCTACACATAAGACATTCTCCAAAATAGACCATATATTAACTCATAAAGCATTCTTAAGTAAATGTAAAGGGAGTGAAAATATCCCATGCATAATATCTGATCATAGTGCACTAAAATTGGAAATCAACAGCAAAAAACCCTGCAAAACCTGCATAAATATATGAAAATTAAATAGCAATCTCTTTAAAAACAAGTGGGTTACAGATGAAATTAAAGAAGAAATAAAACTACACCTACAATAAAATGAAAATGCATACACAATATACTGTAACCTTTGGGATACCATGAAAGCAGTCCTAACAGGGAATTATATACCAATAAATAGTCACATCAAGAAAAGGGAATGAGCACAGATACATAACCTAAATGCTACATCTGAAGTTCCTAGAAAAGGAAAAGCAAGTAAAACCCAAAGCTCATAGAAGAGAGGAAATTGTAAAGATTAGAATAGAAATTAATACAATTGAAGCCAGAAAAATGATACAAAGAATTAACAAATCAAAGAGCTGTTTTTTTGAGAGGATAAACAATATTGATAAACCTCTAGCCAACTTATCAAGAAAAAGAAAACATCTGAATCCATGCAATAAGGACTGAAAAGAGGGAAATTACAGATCCCATGGAAATTCAAAAGATCATGAACAGCTACTTAGAAAATCTCTACTCAGAGGGAATTTCCAGACCATGTGGAAGCAAGGAAATTTCCAGCTCCCTGGCGATGTCAGGGGAGAGTTTGGGACATCGCTCCCAGTGCTTGGATGCCCGCCCAGCCCCCTAGGACATTGGACTAGACTTGAGAGGGTTCATGGGCTTGAGTGGACCATGCCCAGCAATCTTTATTCAATCAGGGGATGAGGCCAGTGCCAATAGGGGAGTTAGGCACATGCAGTGGTGAGGTGAGTTCCAGCTCCCTGGCTCTGGCCCAGGAGAGTTTGGGACATCCCTCTCAGTGCTTGGGTACCTACCCAACTCCCTAGGACAATGGACTAGCCTTGAGAGGCTTCACGGACTTGAGTGGACCATGCCCAGTGATGTTCATTCAACCAGGGGAGCCAAGGCCTGTGAGTCCCAGGAGCCAAGGGCACAGGAGGTGATTTCCAACACACTCAGGGAAAGTTTTGAAACATCACTGGAAACAAGGAAATATAATAAAATGACAAAATGAAAGACTAAAATGCAATCTCAAACCTCCAGCCCATCCCAAGAAAGCCTGGGAGCCACATACACAGAAGAAAATACTAGTCATACACCGGAGATACCTGAAATGATATCAACTGAAATAAAGAAGCAAGTATGGGAAGCTATAAGGAATCCAAATTAGAAATAATCTCCCAGGTAAAAGAAGAAGTGAAAGAAATAGTGAATGCATCTAAAGATGACACAGCTAAAAAACTAGAGGAACAAAGCAAACAGATAGAATCCCTGAATGAACAGTATAAGAAACAAACCAGAATACAGGAGATATACAGGAAATCAAAAATTCTATTGTAAGTTGCCAAAAACTCTTCAACGAGAGTGAAGATAGAATTTCAGACCTCGAAGATAAGATTGCAGCTAGTGAACAGGAAAGGAAAGATCTAAAAATAACAAGGAATCAGGAAATAACAATTCAACAGCTGCAAGATGATGCAAACAAAAACAACATAAGATTAATTGGGATAAATGAAAAAGAAGGGGGCAACACAAATGATATCAAGAAGCTATTTACAGAAGTAATAGCTGAAAATTTCCCAAACACAAGAATGGAAACTGACATTCAGATTAGTGAAATATATAGAACTCCAAACAGCCATTACCAAAATAAAGCTACACCCAGACATACATTAATCAACATCACAGAAATCCAACGTAAGAACAGAATATTAAAAGCTGTTATAGAGAAAAAACAGATCATCTGTATCATCTATCAGAATCACAGCAGACTTCTCAAAACAAACAATGAAGTCAAGAAGAGCATGGAGTAAAATACTTCAGATCCTAAAGGAAAACAACTTCCAACCCAGACTGATGAACCATGCAAAACTGTCCTTCAAAATGTGTGGAGAAATAAGATACTTCCATGACAAAGCACAGCTGAAGAACTTCATGATCACCAAACCAACCCTGCAAAGACATTCTAGATACACATAGAAAAAAACCAGTAAGCAAGACAAACAGAAGGGAAAAATAAAGATACAACAGCAGAAAGATAACATGTCAACAATAAACCAATACACAACAGTTATAACCATTAATGTAAATGGCCTCAATTCACCAATTAAAAGAAACAGACTGGAAGAATGGATCAAGAAACAACTTCCAACCATGTGCTGTCTATAAGAAACCCATCTGACCCAAAAGGAAACTCATAGACTGAAAGTCCAAGGATGGAAAATAATACTTCATGCAACAGGAACTCAAAAAAAAGCAGGGGCAGCTATTCTGTTTGCAGACAATGTGAACTTAAAACCAAGAAAATCCGAAGAGATAAAGAAGGTCACTATATACTAGTTAGGGGAAAACTTCAAGAGGAAGAGATAACAATCTTAAATATATATGCACTAAATTCCAGAGCACCCAGCTATACAAAGCAAATATTAACAGAAATGAAAAAATCAAATAAGCAATAACAATTATAACAAGAGACCTTCACATGCCATTGACACAAAGGAACAGATCAACTAGACAGAAAATAACCAAAGAAATAAAACAACTGAATCACACCTGTGAACAAATGGACTTGATAGAAATATACAGAGTGTTCCATCCAACAACATCAGAATATGCATGCTTCTATGCTGCACATGGGAAATTCTCTAAAAAGACCATATACTAGCCCACAGAACATATTTATGTAAATGCAAAATGATTGAAATTATCCCACGCATGTTAATGGAAACTAGAAATAAATGGTAAAAGAAACTGCAAAAACCCACAAACACATGGGAATTGAATAATACACTCTTGAGCAATCAATGGGTCACAGAGGAAATTAAAGAAGAAATTAAACAATACCTACAAGCAAAGAAAAATACAAATACAACTTACCAGAATCTGTGGAATGCAATGAAAACAGTACTCAGAGGAAAATGTATTGCATTGAGTTCCCACATTAGGAAAACAGAATGAAACACAGATAAACAACCTGATAATACACCTCAAACATCTAGAAAAAGAACATCAAGCAAAGCCCAAAACCAAAAGAAGGGAGGAAATTATAAGGATCAGAGTAGAAATTGATGCAATACAGATTAAGAAAACAATACAAAGAATCAATGAATCAAAGAGTTGATTCTTTGAAAGAATAAATAAAATTGATAATCCCCTACCCAACCTAATTTAAAAAAGGAAAGAAAAGACTCAAATTCATGCAATACAGAATGAAAAAGGTGAAATTACTACTGACTCTGTGGAAATACAGACGATTACCCAACACATTTCGAAAACCTCTACTCTCGTAGGTACAATAACGCAGAAGGGATGGAGAGATTCCTAGAAACATATGAACCATTAAAGCTGGATCAAGAAGATTTAAAACTGCTGAATAAGCCAATTTCCATTAATGAAATTGAAAATGTAATTAAGTCCTTATTAACAAAGAAGAGCCCAGGGCCAGACGGATTCACTGTAGAATTTTACAAGAAATACAAATAAGAGTT
This sequence comes from Hydrochoerus hydrochaeris, assembly GCA_004027455.1. Lineage (NCBI taxonomy): Eukaryota > Metazoa > Chordata > Mammalia > Rodentia > Hydrochaeridae > Hydrochoerus > Hydrochoerus hydrochaeris. The sequence continues at coordinate 40,568 of PVLA01003931.1, read as the reverse complement.
AATGCCAACACTCCTCAAACTCCTCAATGAAATTGAAAGGGAAGTAATTCTCCCTAAGTCATTCCTAGAAGTAAATATTACTCTAGTACCAAAACCCAAGAAAGAACCAACTAAAAAAGAGAACTACATGCCAATCTCACTAATGAACATAGATGTAAAAATTCTCAATAAAATATTGTCAAACAGGATGCAACAAATCATCAAGAAGATTATACACCATGACCAAGTGGGATTCATCCCAGGCATGTAGGGATGCTTCAACATACATAAATCAATAAATGTAATCCACCATATCTATAGAGCCAAAAGTAAGAATCACATGATCATTTCTATAGGTGCAAAAAATATTTTGATAAAATGCAACACCCATTCATGATAAGAACCTTACAGAGAATTGCATTAGATGGAGTCTCTACCTCAATATGATAAAGGCCATCTATGACAAACCAACTGACAGCATCATATTAAATGACTCAAAACTGAAAAACTTTACCTTAAAATCAGGCACAAGACAAGGATATCAATTATCACCACTCCTATTCAACATAGTACTTGAAAATTCTAGTCAGAACAATTAGACAAGAGAATGAAATAAAAGGAGTAAAGATAGGAAAGGAGGAAGTTAAACTATCATTATATGCAGATGACCATACTCTACACAGAAGACCCCCAAAACTACATCAAAAGACTCCTAGATATAATAAACAAATTCACCAATGTAGCTGGATAAAAAGTCAATACTCAAAAATCAATAGCATTCCTATACACTAACAACAAAATCACCAAGAGAGAAATAAGAGAAGCCACACTCTTCACACTAGCATCCCCAAAAATGAAATATTTAGGAATTAATCTAACAAAAGAAGTAAAAGAACAGAAAAAATTATAATACCCTGAAAAAAAATCGAAGGGCACCTCAGAAAATGAAAAGACATCCCTTGTTCATGAATAGGAAGAATAAATATTGTGAAAATGGCCATTCTCCCAAAATTGCTATACAGATTCAATGCAATCCCAATGAAAATACCATAGGTCTAGGGAAATTACTCCTAAAATTCATCTGCAACCAGAAGACACCTAGAATGGCAAAGGCAATTCTAAGCAGCAAAGCCAAGGCAGGAGGCATCACAATTCCTGACTTGAAGTTATACTACAAAGGTATCATAATAAAATCTACATGGTAGTGGAATAAAAACAGACCTGAAGATCAACGGAATAGACTAGAAGATACAAACATAACTACAAAATACTCAAACACCTTATCTTTGATAAAGGGGCCAAATATGTTCACTGGAAGAATGATAGTCTCTTTAATAAGTGGTGCTGGAAAAATTGGCTATCCATATTGCCACACCAAAAAACAAGTGAAGAAATTCATGACCACCAAAGCAACACTACATAGAGTACTGAAAGACACTCTACAAAGAGACAATGATAACTACAATCTCAATAACAACAACAGAAGAAAACCACTAAATAGGTCAAATAATTAAACAGAAAAAGTAAAAAAGCAACAACAGAAAGTAACATGACAGGGATATGTCAGTACCTATTAGTTATATCCATCAATGTCAATGGTCTCAACTCATCAATAAAAAGAAACAGACTGGCCAACTGCATTAAGAAACAAAATGCACCAATATGCTGTGTACAAGAAATACATTTAACTCAGAAGGGAATTCATAGACTAAAAGTCAAAGGATGAATAACAATACTCCCAACAACAAGAACCCAGAAAAAAAGCAGGTGTAGCTATTCTGTTTGCAGACAATGTGAACTTCAAACCAAGAATGAGCAAAACAGATAAAGAAGATCACTACATACTGGTTAGGGGAAAACTTGAAAACATTACAACCATAAATATATATGCATGAAATATGGGAGCATTCAACTATGTAAGACAAATCTTAATAGAAAAAATCAAACAAACAATAATACAATTATAATGGGAGACCTTAACACTCCATCAAAACAAAGAGACAGATCAACCAAATGAAAAATCAGCAAAGAAATAACAGAAATTCATCAAACTTGTGAACAAATGGACCTAGTAGATGGTATCAAGTGTTCCACCCAATGGCATCAGAACACACATTCTTCTCAGCTGCACACAGATAATTCTCTAAAATACATCATATACTAGTCCAGAGAATATGCTTAAATAACTAAATGCAAAGGAATTCAAATACAACCATGCATATTATCTGACCATAACGCAACAAAATGGGAAATTAATGACAAAATCCACATGAAATCAAAAAACATATGGAAATTAAATAACACTCCTAAAACACCAATGGTAACAGAAAAATTAAAGAAAAAATTAAACAATATCTACAACTGAACAAAAATGCAAACACAAATTACCAGAACTTTAGGGACACAATGAAAGCTGACTTTAGAGGGAAATATATAGCACTAAACTCTCACATGAGGAAAAGTAAATGAACTCAAACAACCTAATGCTGCATCTCAAACTTCTAGAAAGAGAAGAGCAAGTCAAACCCAAATAAAAAAGGAACAAAATTATAAAGATCAGAGCAGAAATTAATGCAATTGAAAGTGAGAAACCAATGTAAAGAATTAATGAAATTAAGAGTTGGTTTTTTGAAAAAATAAATAAAATTGATAAACCACTAGATAACCTTATCAAACAGAGAAAAGAAAATTCTCATATCTATGCAATAATAAGTGAAAAGTTTGAAATCACTACAGACACTGTGGAAATACAGAAGATCATCAATACCTGCCTCAAGAACCTTTAGGGAAATTTAGGGAAGCCAAGGGCAACACTCCTCAAACTCTTCAATGAAATGGAAAGGGAAGCAATTCTCTCTAACTCATTCCTGGAAGCAAGTATTACACTAATACTAAAACCAGAGAAAGATACAACAACAAAAAAAGAAAATTACAGGCCAATCTTCTTAATAAATGTAGGTGCAAAAATCTTCAAAAGAATACTGTCAAATAGGATGCAAAAGTCATCAAGAAGATTATACAGCATGATCAAGTGGGATTCATCCACGAAATGCAAGGGTAGTTCGATACATGCAAATCAAAAAACAAAATACATCATGTCAACAGAACCAGGGACAAGAATCACATGATCATCTCAATAAATGCAGAAAAATCATTAGGCAAAATCCAATTCTCATTCATGATAAAACCCTACAGAGAGTAGAAATAGATGGTCTCTACCTCAGTCTATTAAAAACCATCTATGATTGAAAAAAACAGCCGTCATCTTGCTAACTGAACAATAATTGAAATCTTTCAACCTAAAATCAGAAACAAGACAAGGATGTCCATTATCACCACTCCTATTCAATATAGTTCTGGAAACATTAGCCAGAAAAATTATACAAGAGAGAGAAATAAAAGAAATAAGGGTAGGGAAGGTTATCATTATTTGCTGATGATATGATGCTCTACATAGAAGACCTCTGAAACTTCATTGAAAGACTTTTAGATGTAATAACTAAATTTAGCAATGTAGCTAAATACAAGATCAACACTCAAAAATCAATAGCATTCTTGTACACAAATAATAAGCTCACTGAGAGAGAAATAAGGGAAACTACACCCTTCACTGTAGCATCCATAAAAATGAAATACTTAGGAATCATTCTAACAAAGGAAGTAAAAGATCTATACAGTCAAATTTATATTACTCTGAAAAATGAAATCAAAGAGGATTTCAGAAAATGGGAAGACATTCCCTGTTCATGGATAGGAAGAATAAACATTGTGAAAGTGACCATTCTCCCAATATTGTTATGCAGATTTAATGCAATTCCAATTAAAATACCATTTGCATACCTTACAAATCCATAGAAAGTGTGCCTAAAATTCATCTGGAACCATAACATACCTAGAATAGCAAAGGCAATTCTGGGCAACAAAGTTAAGGCATGAAGCATCACCATCCTTGACTTAAAATTATATTACAAAGCTACTGCGATTTAAAAAAATCAACATGATATTGGACTTAAAATGGACCTGAAGATCAATGGAATAAATTGCAAGATATAGCCACAAAAACGTGTTCAACCACCTCATCTTTCACAAAGAAGCCAAACATGTACACTCAAAGAAATACAGCCTTTTTAACTGTGCTGGGAAAATTGGCTTTCCATATGCTGAAAACTAAAACTAGACCCTGACTATCACCATGCCCTAAACTAAAGTCAAATTGGATTAAAGATCTAAAAACAGTAAATCTGCTGAAAGACAAAGTAGGAAGAAATCTTGACCACATAGGAGTGGGTAGAGAATTCATGAATAAAAATTAAACTACACTAGAAATACTTCCTAAAATCAATGACCAGGATCTCATCTATTGAAAATGTTTTTGCATGTCAAAAGAAATCTCCAACAAAGCAAAAAGAAAACTCAAAAATTGGGAAAATATCTTAATCAACTGCCCCTCAGACAAAGGACCTCTATCTAGAATGAACAAAAATTTTAAAAATCAGGCCTCCAAAATTCAAGGACCTAATCCAAAAATGGATATCTGACATGAATACATACTTCTCAGATGAAGAAATACAAATGGAAAACAAATATATTAAAAAATGTTCAACATCAATAGTCATTTGGGAAACACCAATTAAGACAACACTGAGACTCCAACTTACCCCAGGAAAAATAATCAAGATTAAGAAATGAACCAATAAAAAACGCTCAAGGGTCTGTGGGGAAAAAGGAACTCCTTTGCACTGTTGTTAGGAGTGTAGACTGGTGCAACCTCTGCTTAAATCAGCATAGAGCTTCCTCAAAAGCAAGGATTAAAGATTCAATTTGACCTAGCTATCCCACTCCTGGGCATTTTCCCAGTAGAACTGAAAACATCATATACTGCAGTGATATATGTGCACCCATGTTTATAGCAACACAATTTGTAGTAGCCAAATCATGGAAACAACCCTAGTGCCCATCAGTGGAGGAATGGATAAAAAGATATGGTAGTGTTATACAATGGGGTACTACTCAGCTATAAAAATTATATTGAGACTTTCATAAGTAAATGGACACAACTTGAGACCATACTCATAAGTGAAATAAATCAGACTGTCATGTGTAAATAACATATTGTCTCCCTAGTGTAAGAATCTGAAAATGTATCTATGATCCAAAATGTACAATAAATACCGTGTAAGGATAAGAAACCACTCAAAGAAGAAAAGTAATTGTGTTAGGGGAAAGGAGGAAAGAAGGAAGGGAAAAGGAAAAGACATATTTGTGTATGTATGTATGTGTGTGTGTGTATATATATATATATATATATATATATGATATCAAAATGACTGAATAATACTTATTGTATTAGTTATTGAAAAAGAACAGTCAATATTTATATGACTAGGATCAATTTTAAATGTCTATATCTGTTATTCCAAGCAAACCTTTTGGAGGTAACAATATGCAATATTACAACCATTGTCAAGTTACTATCATCTTGTTTTAGAAACCTATACTGTTATTGCATTTGGTTTGTTGTTGTTTGTCTCTTTTGCTTTTCATTTTTCTTTTCTGTGTCTTTTTTCTCTTAAACAAATAAATAAAATTAAATGAAAAAATAAAATGTATCTATATGCTATGGAATACTACTTGAGTATAAAGAAAGACAAATTTGAGAAATTTGTATAAAAATGAATACACCTGGAAAATACAATGTTAAATAAAATATGTTGGACATACAATCATAAATACCATATAGCAGTGGTGGTGAATATATGGCTCACATTCCATAGTGGGCTGTTTATGTCTTTGAAGGTTATAATAGGTCAGTCATCTGTGTCATATATCTATCATTTGAGTAATTCAAAGTGTAAATAAAGAGCAATATTAAAGATTGATAGAAGAAAACAGGGAGATAGATTGTTTAGTCATGGAAAGAAATCCAAGAGACAAAGAAAGGATGAGGGGATTAGGGAATGTAAAAGAGAAGTAGAGAGACTTAAAGTGTTTGTTGTACAACTGCAAAATGCCCACAATGATTGTAAACATTATATGTAGTAAACATGAACTAATTATAATAATAATAGTGTCAAAAGGGCATCTAGAGATAGAGAGAAGAAGATAGCTAATAAGGGGAAGGGGAATACAAAAGAAGCAAATTGTATTATGAACATGTGCCTACTCCCTAAAATGAATGTAAATTTCATATACTGAAAACATGTACTAATAAAAATTAAAATTAAATATATACACATGAAAATTTGTTTGGTGTAATTGTTTCACACACACACACACACACTATATATATATATATATATATATATATATATACACACACACAAAAGCCTTATATTGTGGCCCTTAAATGTAAGCAATTATGATTTATTAATTACAACAATAAAAGCCAGGTACAATCACATACACTTTTAATTCTAGCTACTAAAGAGGCTTATGAGGGAGGACCACATTAAATGTGATATGCCTAGGCAACATAGTGAGACTCCATTTAATAAAAGAAGGAAAACTTGTGTAAATCAATTTTTCAGCAAGGAAAAATACTGTAAATATCAAAAGGCAAATGAGAAACTAGGAAAAAATTTAAAATATATCAAAGATTTATTTTTCTTTATATGAATTTGATAAGGAAAATAACCAAGCGAACAATAGCAACTTGTTACTTTAACATTCAGTGCTAACACTCAGAGTATATACAAATGACTTTCACATGGATGAAAAGGCATAGTTTCATTATAAAACAAATGTAATTGCAAACTACTGAGGTATACAATTTTGACCTGTTCACTATCAATGATTTTAATGAGTAAGAAAATGAGTTCTTTTTTTATTGCTGAGAAAATAATCCTTACAGTGTTCAGTTTGGAAATATATAAAAAAAGAATTAAATAATATATATGCTTTTTAAAGAGAAAAAAACATAAAAATCAAGACATAAAAAGCAACAACAAACGTAAATTAATGACAACACCAGAAAAATTGGCAACATAGGACAATTACTTTGAGAATAACAATATGCAATGCAAGAACCATTGTTAAATTTCTATCATCTTGTTTTGAAATCCTATAAATCACATATATTGAGACCTAGAAATGTTTAAAGATGCAGTCCAATACATTCAGAAAAGGTACTTAGAGGATAATTGTAGCACAATTTTAACAATTATAGAAATAATCTAAATGTCTATTCATAACAACACATATGAATAAATTTCATACTATTGAATACAACATAGCCTTCTAAAATAACTAATCTTAGTGCAGATGACTATTTCTAGCTGCTCTGGAGGCTTACACAGAAGAAACACTTAAATGCACAAGTTGGAGACCAGTTTGGGCAACATAGCAAGGCTTAAGTCTGAAGAAAGAAAGAAAAAATCCAGTGCTCTGTGCAATTACACAGAAAAATCTCCACAAAAGAAAAATTTATTTTTTTCTTAGTTGCTTTTCTAATTTCTGAGACAAAATACTCAACCCCTGAGCTAGCTATAGTGGCACACACCTGTAATCTCAGAACTCAGGAGGCTGAGGCAGGAGGATCATTGCGAGTTCAAGGTCAGCCTGGGCTACAAAATGAGCTGAAGGACAGCCTGAACTGCATATCAAGACCCTATCTCAAAAAGAAAAAAAAAATACTCATCCTCCACAAGTTAAAGAAGGAAAATTTTATTTTGTCTCATAGTTTATAGAGGTTTCAATCCATAGTTTTCTGACTTCAAGGCAGGGCATCATGGCAGAGGAGTATCATAGAGGAGAAAAAGTCTGTGGCAGAGGAGACAAGAAGTAGGAAGCAGCAATCAGCCTCACTTTGAATTTTAGCCAAGGCTGCAAGTCTTATGGATACTGCAACTCACACCTAGAGTAGACCTTCCTATTATCCACACCCTGAAATTTACTAAATCGTTCAGTGGGCTAATGTAGTATCACACATCATTAATCCCAGTATTAAATACCCTAGATTCAGCCATTCCCAAAAAGCATCACCTATGAAGACAACAAAGCTTTGGGGGTTACATGTAGATACAAGCCGTAACACTCAAGTTTGCTTTTTAATATCCTAATTTTTTCAAAATGCAATTGACAAATTCAAGACATATGGAATGATGATAACATATGTTTACACACTGTAAAATGACAATTTAGATCAAATTAATTGACATATCCATCACACAGTTACCTTGGTATATGTGTGCATGGGGCAGGATAAGGACACATGTGAGCTAATTGTAGCAAATTTCAAGCATACAGTGAAGTATTAGTATTAACTATTGTCACCATTCCATGTATTAGCTTTTAAGAACTTATTTTAGAAAAGTATAAAACAATGTGAAGACCATGCCAATATTTATAGATTGATAAATCTTCAAGAATGATTGCACTAAAATATCCCATTCAAAAATTTTTAAATGAAAGTATTTCTTTACAGAAGAATGGTAGTGAAGAAATGCAGGATTATACATTTAGAAATTCTCATGTAATAATAAATTTAGCATAAAATCATTAATGGATGCTAAAATTATTGGGTGAAAATTGTTAGAGAAAAAAGATATAATGTCTCAAAGTATCACCCTAGTGATAATTTACTGGTTATAAAAAGAAAGATTTCAGCCAGGCATGGTTGCTCATGCCTGTAATCCCAGTACTTGGGAGGCTGAGGCAGGAGGATTGTTGCAAGTTTGAGACCAGCCTGCACTACAAAGTGAGCTCAAGGCCAGCCTGAATTGCATAGCAAGACCCTGTCTCAAAAAGATAAAAAAGAAAGAGAAAGAGAAAGAGAAAGAAAGAAAGAAAGAAAGAAAGAAAGAAAGAAAGAAAGAAAGAAAGAAAGAAAATATTTCATCAGGTATAATGACAAATACCTGTAATCCTGGTCCTCAGGAGAGTGAGAGAAGAGGATTGTAAATTTGATAATGAGAATTTGCTTCAAAAAATGAAAATAAATATTTTTTGTTAACAGAGAAATCTTAATGAAATGATCAAAATTATCACCACAATTATCAGGATAAATTTAAATTATTATATGACTTCCAGTATTATACAACATGAAGTATAGAACAGTATCTATGAGAAAAAAAGGTAAAAGGGGCATCTATGAAATATTGTTGCTAAAAATGTTTAATGAAAATCTTTTTTTGAAAAAACTTTTTACATAATAAAACGTGACAATTTTTCTATCCATTCTTTCGTTAATGAACATTTGGTTATTTGACTAACATGAACAAAGATTCTGTGTCTTTTTTAAAAAAAAAACATATTTACTGTTTAACACAGTGGTATAATTTTAGATAGCATAGTTTGTTTCCCTCTTTTACCATCCTATTCTTCCATCTTCCACCATGACTGCAGATTAAGTTTCAGGGGTGAAGACTGATTAGGGCTTTCAGTACTAGCAAGTCGTAATAGCTACTTATAACCACATTCATTTTCTAAAGGATGATGCAGTTATGGTGGTTCTCCAAGAAATGTCACAGCTTGTAAGGCTATTAAAAGCAGTGTATTATTACAAGCTCTTGAATTGGTCACAACTGTTAGATAAGCTTTGATCCTAGTTGTATGTTTCAAAGACCCAAAGATGCTGAGTTTTACTGGAAACTAAACCAAGAAGTTCAACAGTCCTACTGCATGGGGTATGTGACTGCTTATAGGATTGAATTGTCAGGGACAAATGAAATCTATTACAACAAATACAAAGGAAAATATCAAAACAAAATATCAAAACTAAGAAAATTCTGCAGCAGTGGTAATGCCTTGGCCTAGAGAATGTGGTTGGCACAGCAACATCCTAAGGACTTTGGCAGCAGGCAGAGCAACTACAGTGTATTTTAAATTAAAACAATATCAGCCCAAGAGACTGCCATAGCTTTGTAAAATCAGAAGGCAAGCCAAAGAATTATCAGGAAATGGAAGTAGAGAAGACATAAAATCTTAGAAGTCAAATTCATACAATGTGAAAGGAAAAATAGTGATGTAACCCCCAAAATATCTCTAAACTTAAAAGCAGTGTGCATATGTGTGGGTAGCATACAGATTGTTACATCATTATATTAATATATGCTTATTCAAATGTATGTATTATTATATATTTAAGGTAGACAAATAATATTTTGACCTGACACTAAGGAAAACAAGAGTATATTTTCTGTTATTTGGTCCAGGAAAGTAACTCAGACTCAGATTTAGTGGGACAAAGGAGACAAATATGAAAGCAGGCATGACTTCCCATTTCCCCACCCCCTACTTAAAAAAAACTCAGATTTAGAAAACTATTGAGGTACTATTTTAAAATTACAGGCTGTGTCAGTAATAAGATCAGATTACAATCCTTCTTTTAATGACTGATTGCAAAGCATTCAGAAGAAATTAATGGGGAGAAAGAATGTTATGAGCAACTGGAATATATGAGGCATTATTTAGTGGCTTTCAGGTAAAACCAACTTGTCATTTGAGAAGTAGAACATCTAACACCAGGAGGGAATATATCTATAGCTGTTAGTTAGGGCTTTAAGAAAAAGGGAGAGAAGAAACTTAGTAAAGGTGAATTTTAATATATGTAAATTTGTTCTGGGTTAAATAATAGAAAGAATCAGATAACTCCCAGAAGAAATTATCATACTGAAATGTGTGAAGGTAGATAAAAAAATTTATTAGAATAGTGAATATTTTCTGCAGATCTCAAACTTCATTCCTTTAAAGCTCTTTCTATAAGAATACAATAATGCAAAACCTGAAGGACTACAGTGCGAAAAAAATTGTCAAGACCACAAAACAAAAAGAAAGGAAAGCTGGGGATTTAGCTCAGTGGCAAAAGCGCCTGCCTTGCAAGCATGTAGTCATGAGTTTGATCCCCAGTACCAAAAAAAAGAAGAAAAGAAAGGAAAACAAAGACAAACAAGCAATTAGTGTAGTGTAAAATCTACACAATTAGGGAAGACATAAGACCTTAAAAATAAATAGAAGAGAAACAGAAGGAAATTGAGAATCTCAAAGCATATGCCACTGTTGATGAGAGAGGGGAAAACAGTCAAAAGAACATTGTACTACAAGTTACACAAGACCTAGAATGTTTGAAATTCAAGAAAAGGTAAGGTTTGAGCAAAGAACATGACTGAATATACACTGACATCCATTGAACTACACAAACTTAGGAAATATCAACAGCAGGAATTAAATGAGGACGTTTTACTTATTGGGTCAGTTGTATGAAAATAATGAATGAATATGTCCCAAAAGACAGATTTTGGAAACCCAAGGAACCTATGGTAACAACAGCAGTCACTGTGGCACAGAACAAATCCCTTAAAATCTTTGTGTGCAGGGTCAGAGTAGACTATTGGTGATTGAACAAGATATGTAGATATCAGAAAATCAGTAAAATTATATAGTCAATTGTAAAACAATTATATAGCCAGTTTTTTATAGTCACTTTTAAAACAACTTAGTAAGTCCTCAAAAAGTAAGCATAGAGGCACCAGGTGGTCCAGAAACTGCAAAAAAATGAAATTCCAAGTAATTAAAACACATCCATGCACAAAAACCTGTATAGTGTGTTTGTAATATAATTACTCATAATAGCCAAAAAAGTAAAAACAATTATATTTTCTACCAACTGATGAATAGTTTTCTAATGCAATGAATATTCATCTATACAATAGAATATCATTCTTCCCTAAATGTAAATGAAGTGTTGATATATGGTGCAAAATGGATAAACCTTGGGTCTTAGTTATTTTTCTCATTGCTGGGACAAAATGCCAACAGCCAAGCTTAAATGATGAAAGGTTTATTTGAGCTCACATTTTGTAGAGGTTTCAGTTTATAGTCCATTAGCTCCAAGGCAAGACGACATGGCTATGTGACAACACAGAGAAAAAACAGTTCATGGCAAGACAGGCAGAAGACAGCAGCAGCAAGTAGCAAATATGCCTTATTCTTTTCCCCTAAATTATATTCATGCTATAAACCTATTGATTCCATCCACAACAAGGGTAGGGCTTTCAACTATACATACCCCAAACTATGTTATACCAATCAGCGGACTAATTTAACATCACACACTTTTAATCCTGGTATCACACATCCTAGATCCAGCCATCTCTAAAAAGCCCCAATTATGAATGCATGAGGTTTGTGGGGACATGTAGGTACAACCCACAACACCTTTTAAATATTGTTAAGTGAACAAAACTAGATACAAAAGACTATATATTATGATTCCATTTATATTAAGTAGCCAATCAAGTCCATGAAAATAGAAAGTATATTAATGATTGCCCCAAGGCTTAACATTTGCAAGAGTAAATATGTAGAGGTTTATAGTCAGTATGGTATTTTTTTGGGGGGGGGTGATGAAAATGTTCTACAATTAGTGATTTTAGGTAAGCAAATTTGTGAATATAATGAAACTTATTGAATACCTGAAAAGCATGAATTTTATAGTATTTGAATTCTATTTCAATATGGTCAAAGCACAAAGACATTTTAATTGTGGTGAGTTTAGTACTACTCCCTATTACCAAAATATCTAAGTCATAATCTGTAGGATTTTTAAATATGCTACTTTACAATGAAAAATTAATCTTTCATATGTGTTTAAATTAAAGATATTAAGCTGGAAAGATTATCTTGGATTATCTATATAGGCACAATATAATTTTAAGAAGGTGGCCAGAGTAGTGCAGTTAAAAAAAGATGTGACAACACAAGCAGAGGTTAGAGATAAAAGCCATATATGAGCCGGAGAATGTAGATGGCCTGTAGGAAATGGAAAATTAAGAGATAGACTGGTCCTTGCAACCTTCAGAAGGAACAGGATACTGCCCACATCTTTATTTTAGCACCCCAAGATTCACTTTGAACTTCTAATTTCCAGAACTGTAAAACAATCAATTTGTATGCTTTGAAGTCATTAAATTTGTTGTTATTCATACACAAACAATAGGAGTCTAATACATTGTTATTGTATCCAATAGTTAGATAAATATCTAAAACCAAAAATGCTGACCATAAGTGTGGTTGAGGACATAGATCAACTAGACATCTCATATACTGCAGATGGGAATGTAAACTCATGTAACCATTTTGGAAAACAATCCTGTAGCTTATTAGAAAGGTAAAACTCATGCTAAATTGATTGGTACATACATACAGTCCCAGTTACTAGGGAGACTGAAGCATGAGGATTGGAATTTCAAATCCAGATGGACAACATAACAAGAATTTGTTTCAAAATATAATTAAATTACTGCCTACAGCCATCATAGATCAGAGGGCTGATTATATTTTCCATCTAAGACTGGGAGCAATGATTTTCCTTGGATTGGATGGTAACCACAGCTTTGAGTGAGTAGACAAGAGGCCTCTGATCCTGCAAAAGCACCCCCAAAGCTTACCACAATCCACTTGACCCTTGTGGTTCCTTGGAAGAACTGTGAGAAGATGAGAAAATAGGGCCAGGGTTTAGCTCAGCTGCACAAGTGCCTGCCTGGCAAGCATAAGGTCCTGAGTTCAATCCATGGTCAAAACAGACAAACAAACAAACAAACAAAAAAAAAAAAACCACTGGAGAGGATGAAAAAATAAAGAAGAGACAAAGCAGGGCTGAGGGTTTAGCTCAGTGGCATAAGAGCCTGCCTGGCAAGCTTGAGGTCATGAGGTCATGAGGTCATGAGGTCGTGAGTTTGATCCCCAGTACCAAAAAAAAAAAAAGGGGGTGAGACAAAGTTGGGGTCAGATGGAGCCCTTACTCTCCTGATGGGAGGAAAGGAACTGTCCCCTCACTGCAGGAGTATTTTTTTATACCTTTCAGCAGATTAATGTCACATGACACCCCATTGTCCTAGCAACCCAGTTTGGATTACCTTGGGGCTAGGTGTTCTCTAGATTGAAGCAACTTCTTCAGGTGGCTTGCCGCAGGCTCTCTTTGTTCTTGGGATGACCATGCCCTAGCCTCGCAGGTGTGGTCAACTTCTAGCTTCAACAGCTGCAAACAGGAAGGCACCTCAAAAACCCATAAGTATTGAAGCTAGGCAGAGAAAATTGTAATTGACTGGATCCCCAAGGCTGCTGACCATGTAAAGGAATGACTCATTCAACTGTACAGGACTGTTTTCTTTTTTTATTTTAAAGAGGATAAAGCAAAATAAAACCAATCAAAATATATGAATGTAAATGATACAGGACTTCAAAATATTATGAAATCAGCAATAGTTACCATAATGCTCTTTGATGTCTTTAAAATAGCTGCAGATAACTTCAGACATAGTAAAAATCAAACATAACAGAATAGAATAGATGGGCTGGGGATTTAGCTCAGCAGCCTAAGCACCTGCCTTGCAAGTTCACAGTAGTGAGTTCCATCCCCGGTACAAAAAAAAAAAAAATAGAATAGAAACAATAAAAACAAGACAATGAATGCAATAAAGGAGTTCAAAACAATCCAATAGTAAATCCAAAATTACTACCATAATATATCTTATCATTGAAATAGCTGCTCTTGTCATCAGATTTAACATAATCAAAACGAGAATAAAATCCAAACCAACAAAACAATGGAAATGATATATGACTTCAAAACAAGACCATATGGTATCAACAATGACTATAACACTCAGAAAGAGATCCCACCTAGATGCTACACTGTATACCACTATCCTTTGACCCTATGATCAGACCACCGGCCCTAGACTTAAAATGTTAGCAAAACATCAAAGCACCACAGGCATCCAATTGCATTTCAATAGCTATCATCACATCCTGTGTTTCCCCAGATAAGCTCCTTGCTTACTGGGGGGATTAGTACTTCTTGTTTGCCAGTGTATGTGCCAGAAGGGATTGGGTTCTGGCTGTTTCCAGTCTGGTGGCAGCCTGCACATGGTGCTGGTTCCCAGACTGGGATTGCTTCCTGGTGTGGCCTTCTTCTCTCTCTTGTCTGTGAATGGTGCGGACTCATGGGGAGAGGGTTGAGTCTGGCTTTTAACATACCAGTGGCCACCTGCACATTGCACTGGTTCCCAGACAGGGCTGTTTACTGGTAGGACCTTCTCTCTCTCCCCCAGTCTGCAAATCCAGGACTTTTTTCTTTGACTCAATTTTTTTGGATTTTCCTATTGCTTTTATCTTGTTTGCATTGAGTTGTTGTGAAGTTTGGCCCCCCTCTTTTCTTGTCAGTTTCTTTTCTCTCTTTTATTCTATTCTCCTTATTTCTGTTCTTGTATTTCTCTTATTCCCTAAATCTTGCTCTATTTTTATACTTCTTTTTGTTCATTCTGTCCTGAAACTATTTCCTAACAATATTAATTTTCTTTTATACTTCAATAGGGCCCCATATCTCATTGTATTTTCCTCCTTCTCATATTTCATTCATTAATTTTTTAAATTTTGCTTTTTTAATTCTCCAATTCTCCACCCTCTCTACCTTTAGTTTTTTAACTATTAACTTTTATGAATTTCTAGATATCAAGTGAACATTACACTATTGCCACTGAATATTGTTCTGTAATTAGTACAGGTAATCTGTATCATTTAGTAAATATTTATTATAGAACCATACTATGTCAAACTTTGTTTTCAATTAATGTTAAAGCCATAAATGTACATCTCTTTTATATGGTTATGGGTGGTACATTATTGGATCTTAGGGTTAGTCAGTACTCAGTTTGTTTTAACATAATGGTGATGATTTATTGCTACAGCCGAGGTGATATAACTCTTGCTATTAATTGGTTTTCAATGGATTCATATTTCAGGACTTCTTTGGATCATTAACAACATTGTGGCCCATTCCTGGAGAACTGAGTACAGGGCCAAATACACTGTAACTGCCCATTCCACATAAACAGCAGTGGTTAGATCCTGCAAAGAGGCAATGGCTAATTTTTAACCATTCTCAGAGGACCCATTGAAAAGTATACATCAACTAAAGAGGTCTCCATGTTATAAACAAACATTTCCATTACAATCAAAGTACAAGATTCAACACAAATCAATCAAACAAACAAAAATAGAAACATGAGACGAAAAACCAATAAAATGCCTCAAAAATCTAACAACTCCCACAAAGTTAATCAATTGGGCACCAAAGGGAAGTAAACCAAAAACCATACATCTTAATTAATAGAGATATCAAGGGAGATTTAAAAATAGGCCAATAAGATATTTGGAAAGTTTGAAGAAGATATAAGTGGACAGATATTGTGTGAAACAATCAGTTCTATAAGAGACAGAAATGCAAAGCTAACAACTAAAATAAAAAGTGATGAAAACTTTGAGTAAGCAGCATAGAAGAGAATTATTGTCCATGAAAGGCTTCAAAAAATTCAGGACAATAAAATTCTATCAAAAGTATAGGCAGCATATGTGACCACTGTGAGGACACAGTGTCAAAACTAAAACACAGGATGTTTGTCAGTTACCAATTAATGAGAAATACCCTAAAAATAACAAAAGAGACAACCCAGTTGGGACCCCTTTTTTCTCTTTCTCAGACAGAAGCTTTCTTTCCCCCAGTAAGTACATTCTACTCTTAACCTCTATTGTTCCCAGAATTTATTCTTCAATTTTAGAGAACACAAAATCATACCAGACATGTAGCAGGTTGGGAGTTTCTTTCCCCTTTATCATTTGGAGGTCTCCCACTGAGATCATTGGATGGAAGTAATAATTTGCTTCTGTTTCATAGATTCTGGATTGGGACTCACACAGGTAATCAAAATATTTTATGCTTTAAATTTTGTTGTTTATAATTCCCCATGCTTTGTCTCATATAGATTTGTTAAAATAATGCTGAAATTTAAATTTAAAATGGGAAAGTCATAAGGCTATGGCTTTTTGTTGCTGTTGCTTGTTTTGTATTTTGTAACTAGGAATTGAATGCAGAATCATGCATGTGCCTGGCAGGCATTTTGCTGCTGAGCTGTATCCCTGACCAGGTTATGATGCTTCTTTAATGGGACATTGTTTAATTCCTGTTTTGTGTATGTTGTCTTTGCCAGTATTACTTGCTTGACTTTTGACAATGGCGCTGGAAAAAGTAGCCTCAGAGTGACCCCTAGTGGACTTTAATATAAAATTCTGTAAAATGGGTCTTTTTATGAATTCTAGCTCATATTTAGAAAACATACATGCCTATTAATACACCATTGGATTCCTTCTACCAATTAAAAGATGACAGGTCAGTGGCTGTTCTTAAGACTGGATCTGATCCTCCTGTACACTGTAGAGGAAATGTCAAGCCTGTTCTTCAGTGTCTTACCTGGTGTGATCTCTCCCTGGTGAGGGGCCAATCTTAGCTCTTGAGATTTCCCATTCTAGAATTTCCAGGATCAGAATGATGACTCATAGGCAAGTTATTTCAATAACTCACTGTGATCATGAGAAGAAAAGACTTCTTTTCTCTGATCTTATTTCTGATCTTTTCCTGCCAATTGTATTTTCCTTTTTGGAGGCATGTAAGATTAGAGAGACAAGAACTCTAAACTGTTCCAATCTTTTCCTCCTATCCCACAACTAAGTTAAATCTATAGAAAATGAATGTTTGATAACTACAAAGATAGGGAAGTTATCTTAGATGAGGGACATATACTCTACCTCTGGTTCAGTTGAGACATTAAAATTTTGCCCATCCAGGAAAACACACATAAAAACTGTGTCCTGGATTCATGGGTTGGGTAAGGGTCTTCCTTGTGAGACTGAATGTCAGACATAGTGGAAAGAACCCACTTTCCACATAGTGGAAAGAGTTCTTTCCTCCAGAAAAAGCTATAGAATCTATTTCTAAAGCATCACACTTAAGATACCAGAACACATTTAGCCTAAGGGAAAAACTCTATCTTAGCTACTTTTCTTGTTGCTGGGACAAAATAACCAACACCCAAAATTAAAGGAGGAAAGATTTATTTAGATCACAGTTGGTACAGGTTTCAGTTCATAATCAGCTGTCTCCAAGAAAAAGTAGCATGGCAGAGGGTTAACCATTCATGGCAGCAAAAAATACCAACAACAACAGGAAAAGAATGAGGTTGAACCTCTTTCCAGCCCTTATTTTGTATGCAGGCTATCTCCCCTAGGGTGGATATAGTACACATGCCCCCAATTCCAGGACTAAACAATGAACTCCAGTCACAAACTCTAGATTGAGCCAACTCCAGAAATCCCACTCTCATGACCGCATGAAGCTTTGGGGGGACTTTCCAGGCATAAACTCCAACCTTTCTTCTCCCCTTCTAGATCTAGTTATCATTTATGTGTATAGGAGAAAAAAATTTTAGTAATAAATTGTGGACTTTGAAACCTTTACTATAAATTTATAAAATGATAGGTTATGATTTTACTCAGGTTTTTACCTATCCCTTATAGAACTTTGACAAATAGTGGCTACCTTGCCAGCTAGTTAACTGTTCTTAGAGCAACTGCCACTCTTAAAGCAGAGGACAGATTTTCCTTTCATTTCTTTGGTGAATCCCCATTGAAGCCAATGGCCAATGCAATGTTGACCAGACAGACAGATAAATTATTTTTGGGAGCTAGATCTGTGGTTGAAGAGGCCAATAGAAACTGAGAGCAACTGAGGTGTTGTTGCAGGCAGCTGAGTTAGTTAGAAATATTATAGGCAGTCAGACAGGGCTAGGTCCTCAAAGGAGCTGGTGCAAAAGCCCAGATACCTTGCAACTGTGGGAGAGACAGACACCTCCTGCTGTGGGCCAGGCCTCAAAAAAAAAAAGATCAAACAAATGCATCCATATCCTAAGGACTGATATTCTAAATTGTTCCCTATCACTCTGAGAAAGTCAGGAGTTACCATTCCAACCCCCTAGGGAAGAATCACTGCTCTTTAAGAATGCCTGCTTTCTACATGACTTGCTTCCCCATTTGTCCCTAATGTAATCAATTTTACCTGAACTATTAGTCTTATTGGCTAACTATAGTTTTGTCCCACCTTATGCCCATCTGCCTTGTGAGTTCCCAGTTTCCCCCACCTTGAACATGTCTCACCCCATGATTTTGCTCTATAAAATTCCCTGAAAAAGACAGAATCCTTGGCAACCCACTCAGGACCCTGTCTGTCTCTCTCAGACAGAAGCTCTCTTTCTCTCAATAAATATATTCTACTCTTAACCGTCATTGTTCCTAAAATTGATTATTTGATTTTAGAGAACATGAACTCTCAGACATAGTAGGTTAGGAGTTTCATTCCTCTATATCGGTGTCATGACCAGTGCTGCTCTGTGTTGGATACACAAAATTTGCTCAGGGAAAACTGAGTCCCAACTACAGAAAGACCTCCATTTATCTTCCATACCTATTTCTCTCTATGATCAAATTCCCCCTAAGCTGTTCAGTTCACTTTAGAACTACTTTGTCAGCAGAATTCCCCTCCAAAATTCAGGCCAAGTCAGCTTACAACTATTTGCCTTTCATAGAAAATATCAAGAGAATGATTTACATTTGTGCCTTACATATACTAACAGTAAGAAAGTGATTTTAGTCAGCCTTTTTCTTTCATGTGTGCATAGAAAACTAATAAACGTACCTTCACTAACATGTAAAATGTGATTGCTAAATGACAAATATAAGTTTAACCAGTGAGTTTCAAAGATATAAAAATCTAAATAAAGCATAGCTTTATCTTGCTGTTAGGAAAGGTTGCATAGATTAGATAGATAGCACGAGTGTTTTGGAGACTTCTTTGCCTTAGGACCCGAGACAGAATTCCTCAAGTAAATTGTTGCTTCTGTCTTTAGAGGTGATCTCCTTTGTAACCAGAGAGTTTCTCTACTTCTAACTCACTTTTGTTATGTGCTGTCTTTCAAAGACCAAAAATAGTTTAATACAAAGCAATGCTTTCTTCTTTAAACATTACTGTCATAGTTGAGACCAATTATAATTTTTGCTTTGTACAGGAGCAAGTACACAAGCTCCCTGGGAAGATGAAATCATGCCCCAGTGTGAGAGTGGATAACTTGTTAGAATTTGTCTTCTGGTCTCTTTCCAGAGAGCATCGACCTGCCCTGGAGTAGAAACAACTCAGGAGATGGCAAAATGGTATAGAAATTAAAGGAAATTTCAAGTTCTTTCTTTCTTTTTTGTTTGCATGCTTGTTGCTGAGGAGTTCAATGTCAAAATCTCTTACTCATTTGGAATGTGTTCTAAAGCACTGATGGAGGTTTGACCTTCATGTATTAAAAAAATTGTTTACCCTCTAAAGGCAAAAAAATACAAAGGGAAGCATTAGTTATGATGCTCTTTTACAATAAGAATCATACTGTAGGAAAAAAACAAAATGATCAAAATTATCTTGTGTTCAAACTTTCTTTCCATTAAGAAAGAATTTTGAGCAATTCACTTGAGAACCCTTCTGTCTCTCTCTCAGACAGTAACTTTCTTTCTCTCAATAAATACATTCTGCTCTTAACCTCTGTTGTTCCTAAAATCCATTCCTCAATTTTAGAGAACATGAACTCATACCGGACGTCTAATAGTTTGGGAGTTTCTTTCCCCAGTATCATTTGGAGCTCTTCCATGAAGATCATTGGAGAGAGGTAAGAATTTCCTTTTGTTCCATAGACTCTGGACTGGGACTCATTTAGGTAACAAATTATTATGCTTCAATTTTTGTTGTGTCCCTGCCCATTGCTTATAATTGCTTATGTTTTGTCTGTTACTGTTTTTTGAAAATGATGATAAATCTAAGAACCAGTGCCATTCATGGCCCACCAACACAAGGAGATAGCAAGACCCAAGCCTTTCCCCATGAGTCAGAGCCATTTGCAGCCTGGGGGAGGGACAGGAATTCACCAAGAAGTAAACCCCCCTGCGAATCAACACCATGCATGAGCTGCTGCTAGCAAGGGAACAGCCAGAGTTTAGTCACTTCTGGTACAGGGGCTGGCAAACAGAAAGAGCCAATTCCTCCCCACCCCTTATCCCTGTAAGCCACAGGCTGACCTGGAGAAACATAGGCTGTAATCATGGCTATTGAAATGAAATGCTATTTGAAGCTTGTGTTGTTTTGGTGTTTCATTTACCTTGCAGGTCTAGGGCCAGTGGTCTGATTATCTGTTCAGAGGATAGCAATACACAGTGTGGCATCTAGAGAGGATCTCTTTCTGTGGGTACTGGTCATTGTTGATTTCCTATTGTTTTGTTTTGAAGTCCTGTATCATTTTAATTGTTTCACTGGGTTGGGTTTTTTTCTGTTTTATTTTGATGTTGTTATATTAAATGGTATGAGCAGCTATTTCAAATATAGCAAGTTATATTACGGACCCATTTTGGATTTAATACTATCTTGTTTTGAAGTCCTTTACTGCATTTGTTGTTTTCATTTTATTGGTTGTATTCTGTTCTGTTCTGTTTTTTACTGTGCCTGAAGGCATTTGCAGCTATTTTGAAGACAGCAAGAGGCATTATGGTAATTATTGCTGATTTTGTATTGTTCCAAAATCTTGTGCCACTTACACTGGTTTGTCTTAATTGGTTTTATTTTGTTTTATTTTCCTTGGTTTTATCCCATTAAAATAAAAAAAATTTTAAAACTTTAGGTAAATCTAAGTTAAAACATGGGAAGGTTATAAGGTTATGATACTTTTTTAGTGGAACATTTTTATTCCTGTTTTTTCTTGTACATGTTGCATTTTAAGTAGTTACTAAATCTACTGGTACTCCTTGTTTGATTTTATTTAGACAATAGCATTAGCAACAGTAATGTTAGAACACCCCAGTAGACTTTAATATAAACTTCTGTGAAACAGATCTCCCTAGATAAAATCTAGATCAGATTTTTAAAAATACACACATGCTTCTATAATAAAATGTGGAACTCCTTCCACCAGTTAAAAGGCATTTGGTTGGTGGCTATTCTTAAGACTTGGAGAACAGGTTTCACTGGAACAGACTGGTTCTGATCCTCATCTCCAATCTAGAGGAAACCTCAAGCCTTCTCTGCTTTAGTTTCCTTTCTCTGGTCTTACTTCTAATCTTTTCCTGCCACTTTGTACTTCCTTTTCAGAGACATGTAAAATTAGAAAAACCTCTAAACTGTTCCGGCCTTCTTCTCCTAAGTTGTCTATAGACAATGAGTGTTTGCTAATGCTGAAAACAGGAAAATCATCTCAGATTATGGATACATAACTGTCTCTGGATCAGATGAGGCATTGGAGCTTTGCCCATCAAGAAGAACACACATAAAAGCTGTGTCCCAGCATAGTGTTCTGGGCCAGTTTCTTCTGGTGACTGAACTTGAGACACAGTGGAAAGAATCAACTTCTGGTTGAAACCAGAAGGTGCTATTTCCAAAAGCACTACAGTTACAGAACCAAAATACATTTAGCCTAAGGGAGGCACTCCAATCTTTCATTTCTGTGTGTACAAAAATACTTTGATGATATGTTGTGGACTTTAAAACCTTTACTGTAAACTTATAAAGCACTGGGTAATGATCTTGCTCAGGCTTTTAACTATCCCTTATACAACTTTGACAAAGAGTGTTTACTCTGCTCGTTAAATACTCTTAGAGCAGCTACCACTCATAAAGCAGAGGACAGGTTACCCCAGAATCTCTTTGGTGAATATCCATTGAAGACAATGGCCATTGGAATATTAATCAAATAGATAGTTGGATTCCTTCCTGGATACTGATACCTGGTTTTCTGGGCTAGTAGAATCAGAACAACTGAGGGGTTATGGCCAGGACTAGTCTCTGGTGGATATTCAAAGGTTTCTTGGTGTAAACTAACTCCTGACCACAAAAAAATCTCCATTTGTCTGTTGTACATTTGTCTCTCTGATCATAAACTAAAAATTTTTCCTAATCTTTACAGTATATTTTAAAATCATTTAGACTAACCCTCAATTCAGAGATTAGGCTGAGGTGGCTTGCAACCACAGTTTACATTTCATAGCACCTAGTAAGGGAATGATCTGCATTTCTGCCTTACATATGTTAATTAAGAGTAAAAAAGCCTTTTTTAAATGTGTTCATAGAAAGATGGGCCTTTGCTGCCATGTAAAATATGATTGCTAGATGATAAACATAATTTTGCCCATGATGTAAATAAAACATAACCTTGTCCTGTTGCTAGGAAAGGTTGCATAAGTGTCTGGAGATTTATTTGCCCTAGTGTATGGGGCAAAGCTCCTTCAGTCAGTTGTTATATCTCTACAGGTGAGCTCCTTTACAACCTGAGAAGCACTCTAACTACTTCCAACCCTCTGTTTTACAAATTACTCTTCCAATGAACAAAAAGCAACAGTTGATTACAAAGTTATGCTTCCTTCTTTAAACATTACCTTCAAAATTAAGACAAATTGGAACTTAAGCTTGTAAATGTCCTATAAGAGTAAGTTCACAAGCTCTCCAAGGTGATAAAGTTGTGTACCAGTTTGAGGGTGGATAGGCTGGCCGAATTTTGTTCTCTGCTATCTCCAGATGGCATCCACCTGCCCTGGAGTGGAGTCTACTTGAGGAACACCTTGAGAGTATGAAAATCAAATAGAAATAAGAAGGGGATACCCAAATTATTTGTCTTTGCATTGCAGACATTGGTAGCTCAATGTCAAAGTCTCTTACTCCTTTGGAATGCATTCTTAAGTGCTGGAAGATGTTTGACCCTGTCTTGGTTACTTTTCTTTCATTGTTGGAGCAAAGTACATGATGCCCAAAATGTAGGAAGGAAAGCTTTATTTAGCTTATGGTATTTGGAGGTTTCAGTCCATACTCAGCTGGCTCCAAGGTAGGGTGAAGTGATTAAGGTACAGCTCTTCATGTAGATGCAAGCCACAAGACTGAAAAGGACAAAAAGAGGGGAATACTTCCTTCCCTCCCTTACACTGCATACTAGCTACTCATCCCTGGAAGAGTACAGCACTCATACCACCAATCCCAGAACTAGGCAACAAACCAATCACAAATGCTAGATTCAGCTACCTCCTTGACTGCATGAGGCTTGGTGGGCCATCCAAACACAAACTGTAACATTCCAACCCTGAGTCCCCAAATACTCATGCACATCCTTTATGCAAAATTTAATCCATCTCCAAGAGTTGCAAAAGCCCTAACAGTTTCAACATTGCTGAAAATTCTGAGTTCCAAGTCTCCTCCAAAATATAAGGCAAACTTTTTAACACACAAAATAAATGAAAATAGAGTTAAACAATTCCAACTCAGTGGCACAAGATAAACATTACCAATCCAGTGGGTACAAATGGAGATACAAAGAAATGGGACCAAAGGTAGTCCAAAATCCAGCAGGGCAAATATTCAGTCCTAGAGTTCCATGCTCAGCATCTAAAGCAGTCTAGTTTTGAGTTCCAAAAGGCTTGAATGACTCCATCCCCACAACACTTCTGATGGTTTTGGTACTCCAGATTGTTTCTTAGGTCCACTTTGTTTCCTCTTTGCAGGTTTTCTTAGAAGACCCATGCTACTGGCTTTCCAAAATTCTGGATTGATTCTCCTTTGTACCTTTGACTTCACACTCACAGCTTCACATACTGCCCTCTTAAGGGCACACTCCCTGCCCTGTCAGGTCTTCTAAAATTGGAGGGAAGCCTTCTTAACCTCAGAACTTGTGCTTTAGTACCATGTGGATGCTGCCAAGGTCTGCTGCTAGCTGAAGCAGTAGGCAGGCTTTTGTCTCTCTTGGCTGTATGGGCAAATTGCCTGGATCACTGAACACCCTGAACCTGATTGTGAAGAAAAGATTCTCTATGTCACTACTATTTTGGAATCTGGTATGGCCACCACCATTTTGGGACCTCATGTGGCTCCTACTGCCATTCTGCAACATGGCACTCTGCAGATTTCTCCTCCAAGCAAATTCTTTCTCTTTTATATTTTGGGGGGCTGCTTCACATGATGCATCTTTTTATTTATCTATTCCTTCTCAGAAATTGAGGTCTGAGCTATATCTCTACAGTTCACAGCTTTCTTGCCAAACTCAACATTTCAAATCATCCTGCTGGGGTGGGGATTTAGCTCAGCAGCATAAGCACCTGCCTGGCAAGTGTGAGGTCATGAGTTCAATCCCCGGTACCAAAAAAACAAAATCAAACAAACTAAAAAAAGCAATGGACAAATCATCCTGCTGAGCTCTTTGCTCTTGATTCACAACATAGATCTAGCTAAAAGTCCCTGATAATAGCTATACTCAACATTTGAAATTTCTTCTGCCAGATTAATCAGTCCACTACCCTTAATCTTAGTCTTAGGCAAAGTCTCTAGGCATGAGCAAAATGCAAATAAACTTTCTGCTAAGCCATAACACACATCAACAGGAGTCCAACAACCATTGCAGTCCTTCTTCCCAGCAGAAACCTCTTGAGCCTAGATTTTACTGGCAGGTTTTCTATCAGCCTTCTGGTCTCCTGAACTCTGACCAGAATCTCCCATACAGAACAGTCTAAGGCATTCCAGAACCACTCTTTCAGGGGACATCTCCAAACCTTTCCAAATTCTTCCCACTGGCCAGCATCCTGAACCACATGGTTTCAGCCCATACTCAGTTGGCTCCAAGGCAGAATGGTTTGGCTACGGGGAAGCTATTCATTGCAGCCACGAGCCACAAAGCCAAAAGGGACAAAAAAAGAAAAATGCATACCTCCTTCCCTCCATTACAGCACATGCTGGTTACTCACCCCTGGGTGGTGAAACACACCACCAATCCCAGTGTTAGGTAACAAACCAATCACAAATTCTAGATTCAGCCAGCTCCATGACTGTATGAGGCTTTGGGGGGCCTTCCAAACACAAACCATATCAGAACCTTACATGTTAAAAAAGAGATATTTGATATTTCTCTGCATGTGTGCATGGTCTACCCCAAAGAGCCAAAATAGAATGCAGAGGGAAGTATTAATTATGATGCTGTTTTACAATGATAGGCATATTAGTAAAAAAGAAGGAAAATGGTCAGAGTTGTCTTATGTTCAGACTTTCTTTGCATTGAGAAATACTCCTTATTTATGTTCAAAAGGTAAATGTGAGCCACATTAAAACCATACACATTAGGCTCTTAAGATATTCACTACCCCAGAGCTTGAGACTACTCCTTCCCAACCTTTGGAACCTGAGGACAAGGTAGCCTTAATTTAAACGTTGCCCACCATTACTGAACCTATGATTTCCCATAATTACCCTTCCAGTCTTGATGAGGCTTCTAGCCCAGCTGTATTCCAGGCCACCTCAGGGCCATACCCAACCTTAGCTTAGTTTATGCAAACTCCTCTAAGACAATATCTTTTACCAAAAGTAAATGAACATTTCACAACTTCCAAAGTTCATGTGCCTTTTTCTCTCAGTGACCTAAAATAGATAAAGTTGGATCTTGGGAAATTTTCATATGATCTACGATAAGTACATTGGTACTTAGCAGACTTACTCAGACTTACAAGCTAGATTGGAAAGATGTAATGTTACTCTTACATAAAATACTGACATTTAGTGAGAGACAAATAAAATTGCAAGCTGAATATCATAGTGTCAATACTGACAAGAAGTTAGACAGTCAGGAAAACTACCAATTCCAACTGAAGCCCTAGCAGTCCCTATCCAAGATCCCTACTGGCCTAGCAACAAGATGGGAGATCAGAATAGTAAACATTTCCAGACATATGCTCTTGAAGGGCATATGTTCTAAAAATGATAAGAACTAAACCTTTCAATTATTTTAAATTATCAATTATTCAACAAGAAAAAGAAAGGAACACCCCTCTGACTTCTTAGATATTTTATGAGGCATTGTTAAAATCATACTTCCCTTGATTGTGATTTGATAGAGGAAAAATTAGTCTTAAAGATAAGTTTATTACCCAGTCAGCCTCAGATATTAGAAAAAAGCTATGAAAGATGGCTTTTGCTCCAGATAGTTCATTTGAAAATTTAGTGAAAATTGCCTCCCTGGTATTTTATAACCATGATGAGGAGGAAGCCAAAGAGAGACAACCAAGAGACTTGGAGAAAGCAATTGCTTTTGTTGTGGCATTAAGAAAAAAATATCTTAAGTCTGATTCTCAGGGCTTGAAAAAGAGCTCAGGGACTACACTTACCTTCTACTGCTCCGACAAGCCAGGCCACATTAAGAGAGACTGTCCTAAGAAAATCCCTGAGCCATGCCCCAACTGCAAAAGTGACCAGTGGAGGTTGGGCTACCCTCTGAGGCCAAGGACCCAGAGTCCACACCCATCCTATCAGCTGGTCCAGCAAGACTGAAGGGTAACAATGCATTCTCTACCCTCTCACTCTTGCCAGACTGTCATCTCCACATAGGAGCCCTGGGTAATCATAACTAAAGAAGGAAAAGCAGCCAGTCTATTGCTAAACATGGGCACATGTCTCTTGGTCCTTCTTTTCAATACTGGCCTTCCTTCCAACTATCACACCACAGTGAATGGAGTCACTGTGGAGGAGGTAACATGCTATTTTTCACAACCCTTAGGCTGTAACTGGGATGAATGTCTTTTTCCACATTGGTTTTTTATTATGCCTGAAAGTCCAGTTCCACTCTTAGGGAGAGATAATTTATCTTGTTTAAATACTGTAATATATATATATATATATATATATATATATATATATATATATGCACCCAGATCAGATATGCTGCCTTACCCTCATGGAGACAGAAATTAATCCTGAAGTATTGGCAACTAAGAGTAAAATAGGTAGGGCAATAAAAGTTGCTCCAGTACAAACACATCTCAGAGATTCTACTGTTTTTCTCCAGCAGCAATAATATCATCTAAGGCCTGAATTTAAGAGAAAATTACTACCTATAATTGGTAACCTAAGGACCCAACGTTTGCTTGAACCCTGTAACAGTCCATGAAATACTCGAATCTTAGGAATTCAAAGACCCATTGGGGAATGGAGGTGAATACAGGATCCTAGATTGATCCACAAAGCAGTACTGACAATTCACACAGTATGGTACCTAACCCATACACTCTCCTTTCTTAGATACCAGAATATGCCAGTTGGTTTTCAGTATTAGATTTAAAAGATACATTCTTTTGTATTCCTTTACACAGAGATCCCCAGTTTCTTTTTGCTTTTGAAAGCACTCATGGCCTGACCTCTCAATTGACATGGACAGTGCTTCCCCCAAGGGTTCAGGGATACTCCAAATCTTTTTGGACAAGTACTTCCCCATGACTTAGCATGCTTTGAGTTTCCCCAAGTCATGGTCTTCACTATGTACATGTATATGTAGAGTATACTGTTATGTACCTCCTCAGAAGATCTCTGTATCCAAGGCACTTGTGTGCAGCTAAATTTTCTAGCAGACAGAGGTTATAAGGTTTCTAAATCTAAAGCACAATTTTGAAGTCTTGAAGAAAAATATTTGGACCTCATCATATCTGAGGGAACCCTAAGGCTATGGAAATAAAGAATTAAACCAATTCTTTCCTTCCACAGCCTAAGACTTTAAAATAGATAAGGGGATTCCTATGGATTACAGTCTTTTGTCACCTTTGAATATCAGGATATGGAGAAATTATTTGACCCTACTGCCAACTTGTAAGACATGCAAAAGGCAGATATTCATATTTTAACCTGGGAACATGATTCCCAAACAGCATTCCAGAAGCTTAAATAAGCACTTCTAAATGCCCCATCCCTAAGCCTACACACAGAACACCATTTCAATTTATACATTCATCAATGTATAAAGGCAAGTCATAGCTTTGGGAGTGCTTACACAGGATCAGCAGCCTATAGAGTATCTGAGCTATGAATCAAACATTGTAGCAAAGGGATGGCCTGCTTGCCTTGGAGCTGTGGCAACTGCAGCCCTTTTAGTGCCAGAGGCATCCAAACTGACTTTAGGCAAATTTCTCATTGTATATATACTTCACATTGTGACAACTCTTTTTTATTCCAAAGATAGTCTATGGACCAGGCTGTATTTTCAGAAGGACCAGCCATTCAAATAAAGACATATTCCTCCTTAAATCCTGACACCTTTTTGCAAGAAGAGGAGCAAATTGAGGCTGACAGATGTGACTATGACAAGACTATATTGATGAGATTTAAATCTGTACACCTTCCCAAAATGAAAATGCCTGGTGTCTATTGAGGAACTTTAGGTAGACCCTCTGTAGATTATCTGATTGCTGATCAACAACTATGAACCTCTTCTGAATGAAGCAGCCAGATTGATCATCACCTATTACTACCTCAAAGCAGTTTGAGGTACTTCTTCAGAATAGGGAATGCTATAGGAAGCTAAATTATGTAGAAATATAGGCAGTCAGACAGGGATAGGCCCTCAAAGGATACAATGCAGAATGCCAGATACCTTGCAACTGTGGGGGAGACAGATATGTCCCATTACAGGCCATGCTTCAAGACAAAAGTTGAAACTAATGCACCCACATACTTCCCAAGGATAAACACCAGGGATTGATATTCTAAGTAGGTATTGATGACTTTGAGGAAGCCAGAAGGAGGCACTAAACCAGTCTCCTACAGGAAAATGCCCTGTTCTGTATTCATGCCCACTTGTTATGTGACCCTGCTTCACCATTTGATCCTAATTTAATCAATTCTATTTGAGCAATTATAGCCATAATCTTATTGATTAGCCATAGTTCTGTCCCATCTCATGCCCAATTTGTGATTTCCCATTTTTCTTCACTTTAGACTCACATCACTATGTGTTTTTGCTGTATAAAATCCCTAGAAAAGGCAAGATCTTTGGCAACCCAATCAGGACCCCTCTGTCTCTCACTCAGAGAGAAGCTTTCTTTCTCTCAATAAATATATTCTGCCCTTCAAAAAAGAAAGAATTATTATTTGTGCTCAAAGTATAATTGTAATCCTTATGAGACTAACCATGTTCATGAGTTTTCCACTCAGTGACCTAAAACAGTAGATCTAGAAAAATTTTTAAATGAGCCTGATCAGTACTTTGAGGTCTTCAGAGGACTTACTCAGAACTATAATCTAAAATGGAAAGATGTAATTTTAACCTTCAATCAAAAATTGACTTTTAATGAGAGACAAGCAATGTTACAAACTGATATTGCATTTGGGGATGAAAATCATATTAATGCTAGACAGTCACAAGGTAGAAAGCCAGGGGAACCACCAATTCACACTAGATCCTAGCAGTCCCTATTCAAGAACACTACTGGCCTATCAGATAGATGTGAGGTTGGAGTAAGAGAAATTTTCAACTATGTATCCTTGAAGGTCTAAAAGGACAAATGCAAATCCTCTAATTATTTGAAACTGTCAACTATTTTACAAGAAAAAATATGAAAACAACTCTAACTTCTTAGGTAATTTATGATAGATTTGGTAAAATATATGTCCATAGCTCCTAATTTGATAGAAAGAAAGATTATTCTTAAAGACAAGTTTATTACCCAGTCACTCCCAAATATCAAGAAAAGTTACAAAAGATAGCATTTGCTCCAGATAATTCACTTGATACTTTAGTTAAAAACCTTCCTCTTTAGTGATCTACAATTAAGACTATGGGGTAACCAAAAAAAAACAGAGAGAGACTGAAAATGGCTGCATTTGTCACAGCCTTGAAAATGAGCAGACCCTCAATCTGATTCTTAGGACTCCAAAAAAAGCTCAATGTCTAGACTCAACTACTACTGTGGAAAACTAGGTCACCTTAAGAGGGACTGCCTTAATGCCCCCCATTCCATACACTTCCAGCAAAGTTGGCCAATGGAAAGGAGACTACACTCTGAGGTAGAGGTATCAGAGCTCAAATTCATCTTCCCAGCTGGTCTAGCAAGGCTACAGGACCCTGAGGAAATATGCTTTCTCCCTCTGGCCAGACTGTCATCTCCACTTGTCATCTCCATGAAGGAGCCCTGAATAATCATGACTATAGAAGAAAAACCAGTCAATTGCTGGACATTTGGCACATGTCTCTTGATCCTTCTCTTCAATCCAGCCTTCCTTAAATCCATATACCTCAATAAAAAGACTTACCAAAAATGAAAAAAGGTAACTCACTTAAGCTTTAACTGGGATGACTTTCTCTTCACCTATTTATTTTGATTATGGCTGAAAGCCTAGCTCCCATCCTAGGAAGAGATATTTATCCTGTCTAAATGCTACAATATATGTACCCAGGTGGCCAGTTAATCAAAATAATGCTGAAACTGATTTTACAAATACTTATTGTTTCAATACAGTAACCTGAGATTTTCATTAGTCAAAACTAATATGCTAATTGTCATAATCTGGTTCTTATAAGTCATCAAAATTTTAAAAATAATTACAACTAAAATTAGAAGGACTTACAAAAAAAGTCAGGTTCTACCAGTGCAGAAGTCTAAGAGCTAGTGGATTACAGTTGCTATTCCAGTCCCTTAAGAAAAACTTCTGACTTATCTGTCCACTCTAGTGTTCATGCCTTCATTATACATGTTCTATTTTTTTTTGGAAAATTTCTCCATTCTTGCCTAGAGGCTTCCAAAGCCCAAGTTATCATACTGATGAAACTAATGATAAAATGCTAAACTCCTTTTACCAGGATCCACCAGATCTACCATGTCAATCAAGGATAATATACAGCATACTGAGGCCTTTAACTATACTCAGCAGACCTTAAAAAAGACTGCAACTGATTTCTCCTAAAAAAAACTAAAATTAAAATAAGACAAGCCATCCTCCAAACTTAGATGGAATTAGACATTTTTTGGGTTTTTTTTTTTATTTGAAGAGGGGGGAAGCACAACAGAAAAAAGAGTAGGAACAATACAGAATTTCAAAAAAAAATAAACAGTAATAAATCACTATTTGACACATTACATATTGTCTTCTTTGATATAGTTGTTCAAGTTACAAAAATAAAGCATACAAAGTGGACATTCAAACAGTGAGGCTGCAAACAGTTCTGTTCACTGATCCAACAAAAAGTTAGTAACATGGCTATCAATCTTACACACTTAAGTATACATACAGTTATCTCCTTTAGAGCACTTTCTTTACTTCCTCTTGCTTTTTTAAAAAATTTTTTTATTTAAAGAAAAAATTTTGAAACAGAAAGTGTCGAAACAATACAAAATCTCAAAAACAAAACAAAAATAGTAACCAGTAAAAAATCACCAGTTGATAATTACATACTTTCCTCTTAGATGCAGTTGTTCAAGTTACAAAAGTAAAGCCCACAAAGTGGACATCCAAACAGTGAGACTGCAATCAGTTTTGTTCATCCATCCAACTAAAACTTTGGCAACATGGTTATTAATTCCACACACTCAAACATACACGTAGTTATATACTTTAGAATACTCTCTTTTCCTTTTTTTTCTTTACAATAACTATAATCCATTCTCATAAACTACTTAGAAGTTCTACGCATGTATAAGTCTCTACACATATACCTAGCCTTTCTGTATTAGAGGGAGAAACAAATCAAAACAAGTCAGCAATACAAATTCCTAGAGAAACACAAAATGAAAAGAACATACAAAAACACTACACTAGGTGATCTATGGTAGTCACTATGATGTCTCTTGATATTTTTAATAAAATTGTCTATATCATCAAACATAATATAAACTTAGCATTGCTTTACACTATTAATAAAATCTTAACATGGAGGCATTATAGGACTTCAAAGGCAGTTAACAGTCAAACCAAAATGGGAATCCTATTGAATCCTGTCATCTTCAGAGTAGTTGCCCCTACTCTCAGACATGATACTCTCAAGCATACCAGATTCAAATAAAATCAGTCAAGATAAAACAGTGATATAACCAATTTTATCTGTCTTATCTCTGCCATGCTATTTTTCTGCTGTTATTTGTTTACTTTTTTCTTTAATTCCACTGTCTGCCCCTTTCTTTGAGGCCTTTCTGCCATTGTTCCTGGAACCCTGTTAATTTTCTTCTCTCTCTCTAGAATGTCCTTCAGTATTCTTTGCAGGGTTGGATTGGTGGTCACAAACTCCCCCAGTTCCTCTTTGTCATGGAAATATCTTGTCTCTCCATTAATTTTGAGAGATAGTTTTGCAGGGTACATCATTCTGGGTCAGAGGTTATTTTCTTTCAGGGCTTGGAATATTTCACTCCAAGCTCTTCTTGATTTGATGGTTTGCATTGAGATGTCTGCTGTGATTTTGATGAGTTTTCCTTTATAGGTAATCTGTTTCTTTTCTCTGACCACTTTTAATATTCTGTTCTTGTGATGAATTTCTGGGATCCTGATTATTATATGTCTGGGAGTAGATCTGTTTTGGTTGTAGCTGGCTGGAGTTCTATATGCCTCATTTATCTGAACTTCACTTCCGTTACCTATGTTTGGGAAGTTTTTCTTAATAATTTCTGTGAATAGACTTTTTATTTCATTTGTATTTGTTGCTGCATCTTCATGCACATATTTTATTCTTAGGTTATAAATCCTCTTATCATCTTCTAGCCTTTGTATCATTGCTTCCTGGTTCCTTGTTATTTTTAAGAGATCCTTCCTTTCATGATCAACTTTACAAATCTATCTTCAAGTTTTGAAAGTTTGTCTTTAGTTTCTGTTGAAAGGTTTTGCCAGGTTTCAATGGAGTTTTTAATTTCCTGATATTCCCTTTGGATCTGTTTCATATATTCTAGATTTTGTTTATATTCTTCATCAAAGGCTTCTCTTTCTCTGGGTTCCTCTATTCTTTCATTTGTGTCTACTTGAGGATTACCCAGGACTTCTTTCATTAATCTTTTATATCTTGCTTCACCTGAGTTAGAATTTCAGATTTAAATTTGACAATGAGGTCACAGATGTATTTCTTTATTTCTGATGAGGCTGTCTGTGACATTACAGGTTTGCTGCTCTCAACCTCCTCTGCATTTACCTCTGTTGGACTCTTTCCCTGGTTCCACAGTTGGGGACCTTTTGCTCTTTCTCTGTCTGGTCATGTTTCTGGCCCCCTTCAGACAGGTGGGTGGTGGAGGTCTCTGGGCCTTTCGTATTGCTTAGTTTTTCTGCAGTGCACTTGCTTGGGAAGTACCGCCCCCCAGTCCACTGTGAATCTGCGAGTTTCACGCTGAGAGCTGGCTCCTCCCCCTATGCCAGTCAACCAGTTTATGCTTCAACAAGTTTGTGTGTTCCCTGGGGATGCCACTGGCCCAGATAAGCCTCGTCCCTGGCTATTGGGTTTTAACCAGGGGAGTGGCCCTGCCCGAGCAGATCCCACCAATCTGCTTTGGACTAGGAGTCATCAGCGGACGCTGCCTTGGGTTTTGATTCAAGCCAGCCCTGCCCAACTCCAAAATGTCACCCAGACAGTCCTCCCAGTTTGGAGAATCCAGTTCCTGTCACTCACCAAAGTTTGTGCAGCTTGACTGACTGTTTCCACTCCTTGTCTCAGCACCTCCTCCAGCTGAGGGTCTGGAGCTCACCAACCTCCACTCTCAGCAGGGCTGTGACCTCAGCTGGATCATGATTCACCTGACTTTAAGACATGCCAGTACAGCAACACGGGCTTGCCTAGCTCCAGCCCTCTGTCCATGCTTCTTTTTCTTCTTTCCTTTTTCTTTTTTTTTTTCTTTTTCTTTTTCCTCATTTTCTTCCTGGGTCATGAGAATTCCTCTCCTTTTGTCTGGCTTTCTCTATGTTGCCAGATTCCAGCGTCTGAGTATTTTTTTTTCCTCAGAGAGGCTCTCTTATCCTGCTGCCACTCAGTCAGCCATCTTGCAATCCCCAGAACCAGCATTAGAAATTTTAACAGCAGTATAGAGTGGAACTTCCACAATTGTAAAAGTTTAATGTTGTACATATGTTCTTGATTCTTCTGCTAATACCTCAATAGCTATTAATGATGTTAGAAAACAAATTAATGACATGTCAGACTCTGAGATTCCCTGGACTTTGTCTTGATCTTCTTTTCAGGAAGGTATTACTGGGTTTTCCTGATGGAAATCTTTAACTGTATTCATAATTATCCTGTTGATATTATTTTACTCATATATACTTAATTGTTTCTTTGGCTTTGTCTCCTCCTGACTTAAAGCTATATGCTTATCCAAGATGATGATGCCTGACATCTACAAACAGCCTTTAGATAGACCCTCTGAATAGTATATCTGATAATCACAACTACTACCCCCTTTAGCCTGAAAAAGCCATATTGTTCATCATCTGTTGCTCCATCATGGCAGTTTGTTGTTCTTCTTCAGAAGGAGAAATGTTACAGATTGCTAAGTTAGTTAAAAATACTATAGTTAACCAGACTAGGCCCTCAGAAGAGACAACACAGAAGATAGGATGCATTGCAGCTGTGAGGGAGACACAGCTACATCCACTTAAGGCCAGAACTCAAGGCAAAAGATGAAATGATTGCACTCACATACTTCTCCTAAGGATAAACAACAGTGATTTTTATACTTTTTTTTGTACTGGAGATCAAACTAACAACCTGTCACTTGCCAGGCAGACACTTAAGCCATTGAGCTAAATCTCCAGCCCCAGGGATTAATATTCTAAATAGTTATCAATCACCTTGAAAAACCCATGAGTTTCCCCTGACTCACCCCTTTCCAGGAAAATCCCCTTTTCTTTTTCATGCCTGCATGCTAAGTGACTAGCTTCCCCATTTGATCCAAATTTAATCAGTATTCCCTAAACTATTATGCTTATAATCTTATTGGTGGACCATAGTCTTGTACTACTTTATGCCCACCTTGTTATTTTCCATTTTTCCATACCTTGGACCTGCCTTACTCTGTGGTTTTATTCTATCAAAACCCCTAGAATGCAGGATTCTTGGCCACACATTAAGGATTCTCTCTCTCTCTCTTTCTCTCTCTCTCTCTCTCTCTCTCTCTCTCTCTCTCTCTCTCTCTCTCTCCCTGTCTCAGATAGCTCTCTTTCCCCAATAAATATATTCTCTTCTTAAAAAAAGGAGAAAATGAAAAATGAATCTAACAGCTCCTAGATGATGAAAAGAATGCTAATGTATTATTAAGTGGAAGTAATGAAAACTCAAATGACAGCACAAATGGCATAAAAAACTGTTAACTGAAATAATAGCAGAATGTTTTCCAAATAAGAGGAAAGAATTTATAAAAAGATGAGTGAAGCATTTAGAACTCTGAATTGCTATGATCAGAAAAGAATTTCTCTGTGAAATATCATAGTCAAAATCTCAGAATTCCAGTAGAAGAACACAATCTGAGGTCTGAAAAAAGTAAGAAATCATGTATAAATGAAAACCTGTTAAAATTACAGCAGAATTGACAACACAAACCTTAAAGGTCAATAGAGCTTGAAGTGTTTCAAGTCCTAAAATAAAACAATTTCCAGTCCAAGCTGATACATAGTGCAAAACTTCTCAAAGTTAATGGAGAAGCCAAGCATGTGCATTACAGGTGCATACCTGTAATCCCCTAAACTAAAACATCGGTGCATGCTTGTAATGTCAAGACTTGGGAGGCTGTGGCAGGAGGATCCTTATGAGTTAAAGACCAGCTTGGCCTACAAAGTGAGTTTGAGGCCAGCCTGAACTGCATGGTGAAACTCTGTCTCAAAAAGACAAAAAAAAAGTTAATGGAGAAATAAGATATTTTCAAGGTAAAGAGTACATAAAGAAATACATGACTGCCATTTGCAGGATTGGGGGAGAGAGAAGGCCACACCAGGAAGCAAGTCCAGTCTGGGAACCAGTGTCATGCATGGGCTGCCGCTGGACTGGAAACAGCCAGACCCAAGCTTCTCCTGGTTAGTCAGTGCCATTTGCTGACTGGGAATAGAGAGAAGGCCACACCAGGAAGCAAGATCAGTTTGGGAACAAGAGCCATGTGTGGGCCACTGCTAGACTGGGAATATCCAGACCCCAATCCCTTTTGCACATAGGCTGGCAAACAAGAAGTACCAATCCCTACCACCACCATAATTAACAAGCTTATCTGGACAAACATAGGCTATGATTATACCTATTGAGGTGAAATGCAGCAGGATGCCTGTGGTGCTTATTTAGTGTTTCACTGACATTGCAGGTCTAGGGCCAGTGGTCTGGTCATAGGAACAGAGGATAGCAATACACAGTGTGGAATATTGGAGAGGGGTCTCCTTCTGAGGTTTGTAGCCATTGTTGATTCCATAATGTCTTGTTTTGAAGTCCTATATCAGTTCTATTATTTTGTTAGGTTTGGTTTTATTCTCTTTTGTTTTGTTTGATTATGATAAATCAGATGACAAGAGCAGCTATTTCAAAGATAGAAAGATATATTATGGTAGCAATTTTGGATTTACTATTGGTTTGTTTTGAACTCCTTTACTGTATTCATTGTCCTGTTTTTACTGTTTCTATTCTATTCTGTTATGTTTGATTTTTACTATATCTTAAGTTATCTGCAGCTATTTTGATGATATCAAAAGGCATTGTGGTAACTATTGTTGATTTCATAAAGTTTTGAAGTCGAGTATCACTTACACTGGTTTGTTTTGATTGGTTTTATTCTGTTTTAACCTCTTTAAAATAAAATTTAAAAAATTTTTAAATGAAATAGATGACCACAAAACCAGCACTCCAAAAAAATCCTGAAAGGTATCATAGAAGATATAATGAGGCTAAAAGTTACAAAAGTTCTAATAAAGGGAATCTGAAACAAGAAAATAATGTAATGACATGAATAAGTTAATATAGTTCAGTAATAAATCTCAATGTGGATGTCTCAATACCCCAATCAAGAGACAGATGGGCAGATTTGATAAAGAAATAAAATCCAGTAGTATGATGCATACAAGAAACACATTTAACCCAAAAAGGAATTCATAAACTAAAAATTAATGTCTGGAAAGCAATATTCCATGCAATTGATACTATATATGTAGGGAACCGCAATAACCCATTACCACAAATAGACAGATCAACTAGACAAAATATCAGCAAAGACATATCAGAGTTTAATAAAACCATTGAGTTAATAGATATCTACAGAATGCTCACCCAAAAATGGAATTTGCACTTCCTCTCAGCAGCACATGGAAAGTTCACCAAAATATACCACATACTAGACAATAAAGCAATTTTAAATACATGTAAAAGGATATAAATTATGTCATATATGTTATCAAACCTGATGAAACTAGAAATCAATGACAAAGGAAAACTGAGAAAATATGCAAATGAAAATTATGCAAATTAAAGAATATACTCTTAAATAAGCAATGGGTAGGAGAAGAAATAAGCCAGTTTCCAAAATTAAATGATAAGGTGACTACAAAATAGTAGAATATATGGTACAAACAAAAGCAGAAGTAAGGGAAGAAAATATAGCTCTGAATGTCCACATCACAAAAACAGAGTCAGCCTAAAAAAGTAACTTATTGGCTGCCAGCCTGGGGAGAGTCAGACCCAAACCTCTCTCCAGGAGTCAGTGCAATTCATGGACTGAGGAGGAAGAGAACCAGGCTCCAGGGGAGGAGATCCCAGCCTGGATGCCAGCACCATGCATAGGCTGCTGCCAGCCTGAGAATAGCTAGACCCATGCCTCTCTCTGTGAGTCAGTGCTATTTGCAGACTGAGGAGGGAGAGAGCCAGGCCCCATGGGAGGAGATCCCCACCTGGAAACCATATCATTTTCATTTTGAGGGGGTTGGGTTTTTCTTTTCTTTTCTTTTGTTTATGTTAACTCTGATGGCTTGGGTAGCTATTTAAAATATAGTGAGATGTTATGGAAAACATTATGTATTTCCTACTGGCTTTTTTGATGTCCATTACTGCATTCACTCTTTTGTTTTTACTGTTTGTATTATACTGTGTTCTCTTCATTTTTTAATATGTTTGAAGTTGTTATCTGCAGCTATTATAAAGACAACAAAGGCATTGTGTCAACTATGGCTGATTTCATAAGGTTTGGAAGTCCTGTAAAACTTATTCTGGTTTATTTTGATTGGATTTATTCTGCTTTATTATCCTTGGTTTTTCTTCACTAAAAGAAATTTTTAAAAATAACATATTTATATGCCTCTAGATCTTACAAAAATAAGAATAATCCAAACACAAATCAAGTGCAAGAAAAGAAATAATAAAGATCAATGCTGAAATCAATGAAACTGGACTTAAACATACAAGGAAACAATTAATTAAAGAGTTTGTACTTTGAAAGAATAAACAAAACAATAAAGCCTTATCAGTTTACCAAAGAAAAGGAGAGAAAAAACTTCCAAAGAAAATAGAAATTAAAAAGGCACAGTCACAATGTACACTGATGAAAAAGAAGATTATAAACTACTACTTCACAAACCTATATGCCAATAAATTAAATTTAGAAGAAATTAATAGATTCCTATATACATACAAATTTATTAAACTGAGCCAAAAATATATTTTTTAAAATTTTATTTAAAGAGGAAAAAAAAGCAAAAGAATAAGGGTAGCAACAATACAGAATTCTAAACGAAAAAGGAAAAAAAGAGAAAAAACTTTAAGAAATCACTAGTTGATAAATTACATATTGTCACCTTGGATGTAGTTGTTCAAGTTACAAAATTAATGGATGCATAGTAGACATTCAAACAGTGAGACTGCAAATAGTTCTGCTCAAAGATACAACGAAGATTTAACAATATGCTCATCTATTTTACACAATCAAACACACATGCAGTTATATCCCTTAGAGCACTTTCTTTTCCTCTCTTTTTTACAATAGCAATTACACATTTTGGGTTTTATTGCTCTTATAGTTCTTATCGCCTTTTACACTAGACACACAATGAGATATTTATAAATATGATTCTTATTTATGTCACTAATAAGAATAGTCGCAAGTTGTCTCTATTTGCCTATGAAGGCCTAAAGATCATCCTTTTTATAGCTGAGAAATATTCCATTGTGTAAAAATACCATATCTTTTTCATCTGCTCTGCAGTTGATGGGCTTCTTGAATATTTCCAAGATTTAGCTATTACAAATTGTGCTGCTATAAACATGGGTGCACATATATTACTGTGATATGAACTTCTTAGTTCTGGGAAAATACCCAGGAGGGGAATAGCTGGATTGAATGGAACTTCCAATCCTCGTCTTCTGAGAATTATCCATATGGATTTCCACAGTTATTGCACCAGTCTCCATTCCCACCAACAGTGGAGCAGTGTTCTGTTTCCCTTCAGCCTCGCCAACTTTTGTTATCAGTTGATTTCTTGATGGCAGCTATTCTTTCCAGGGTAAGGTGGAATCTCAATGTTCTTTTAATTTGCATTTCTCGAATGACCATAGATGGTGAATATTTCTTCATGCATTCATATGCCATTTGTATATCTTTCTCTGAGAACTGTTTGTTCATCTCAGATGCCCATTTTTGGAGAGGGTGTTTGAATTTGGGGAGCTTGATAGTTTTCAATTCTTTATATAATCTGGACACAAGTCCTTTGTCTGAGGGGTTGCTGGTTAAAATTTTTTCCCACTCTGTTGATTTTCTTTTCACTCTGTTGGTAATTTCCTTTGAAGTGCAGAAACTTTTCAATAATGTGAGATCCTATTTGTTGATTCTTTGAAGTGTTTCCGGTGCAGTTTGAGCTTTGTTCATGAATTCTCTGCCTACCCCTATGTCTCCAAGACTTCTACCTACCTTGTCTTCCAGTAGATTTAGTGTTTCTGTTTTAATATTGAGGTCTTTGATCCATTTAGTCTTTA
>PVLA01003930.1:133021-193708 GCA_004027455.1 Hydrochoerus hydrochaeris | reverse complement strand
TTCATTTCTCTCACATTATTCACAGAAGGCAAAACCCCACAACCAGTCCTCACAAAGGGGTTATCTAGAGGGCCTCCAGCAACCCCCCTGGAGTCTCCACCCTCGACTCCATATTGAGCATTACATAAAAACATACACATGTGAACTACACAAATTACAATTATCAGTACAAAACATTTCAAGATCCCCGTGCCCAATTTCCACATGCAGTGTCCTTTTCCTGGAGAAGCGATTGTCACAAGGCGTGGATGGACTAGGATGCGGCATGGACAGAAAAGGGCACCGCACCTTTCTCTAATGGCCAGTGATGTTGACTATTTCTTCATGCACTTACTGGCCACTGTACTCTTCCCACTGTGAAGGATTCTCCCAGTTCTCTTGCACGTCATTACCTGTGTGTTCTTGTTGGAACCTGTCACCAGGTTCCTCCTCTGCGTCCACAATGACTCTGTGTTCCGCACACAGTGACAAGCAGGCTGCTGCCACAACTGGCCACAGCTAGCCCGCTTCTGCTGCTGTGGGGCTTTCAATCTAGTAGCGAGATGGGTCCTTCGCTACACACAGATGCTTAGATTTACAGCCCAAATGGAGTGACCAAGTTCTAAAGAAAGGAGTCGTGCAAGCTAAAATTTAAGACTCTCTGCTCCTGAGGAATCAGTGATGTTTACTTTTTATTGGAAAATTCAGCTCACAAGCATTTTTCTTTTTTAACTGATCAGTCACCAGAAGTTTCACTTGCAGTCGATCGGCACGTAAAAGGGCTGCCTGGCGCCCAGTTTTAATCCTGCATTTCTCCAGTTTGTCATACTGGATGAGGACATTCAGAGGAAGCTCCAGCCCACTCTCTGGTTCCTTTCTCTTTTTTCCTTATTTTTTAAAAAGAATTTCTTTGTGGGAGGAGCACTTAACACAAGCTCTGCAGCCTCCATGAGATTTTACCAAGAGGATAATGCGGAGTGTGTGACACTGCGTCACACTGCAGAGCGAATCACTAGCTCGCCTCACCTCGCTTAGCTGGAGCTATGCCCTTTGCTAAGGACTGCATTTCCTGTCCCACCAAACCTGGCACTGCCACTCGGGGTTTTGATTCTATAAAGTTGAGTGTTTTAGAAGCCATGTGTATGTGTGGAATTATGCAGTATGCATCTCCCCTTCCCTGTGACCCATGAGAATTCAGTGATCAAAAGATCTGTGCGACTGGTTCAATGTCCCTTGGTTCTGAACTCTCGATCCCATCTCTGGGACTCCTGTTCACTTACCAACATCGATACTTTCTCTCAATTATTTGTACCTTTTCTTTTCTTCCTTTTCACTCTGAGTCAAGATTACTATAAACTGCAAATCCTAATTTATTATTTCTTTGTTGAAAATTCTAGGTGGCTTTCCTTAAATATAAATATGTACATAGGATAGTAAAAGGCTGAACCACAACTAACAGAATGAGGCAAACAGAAAGAAAGGAAGAAAGAAAGAAAGAAAGAAAGAAAGAAAGAAAGAAAGAAAGAAAGAAAGCAGATAAATGGAATGGCAGATAAATTGCAAAAATTTTCTTTGCTTTTCTTTCTTTTTCCCTTTCTTTCTCTTTCTTTCTTTTGTTCTTTCATTCTTTCTGTACCAAGAATCAAACTCAGGACCTTGCACTTGACAGGCCAGCACTGTGCTGCTGAGCTACATCCCTGCCCAAATTTTTCTTATATATTGTTGACTTAAGGAATTTGTAAATTTTCTTATAATTCAAAACATGCCAAACAAAAAAATAATCATGAAAAATTGAATCCACACTGACACAAGATTAACTGTGCCAACTCATAAGCATAGCTATAGAAAACAATGACTTTGAATGACTTTGTCTAGTGTGACGTAGTGCAAGGTCAGAGAAAAAAATGAACAGGTACCTAACAGCACCCTTACTCTTTTTGTTTTTAGTAATAACATCAACATCATTTTATTGGAAACTATCATTGGTATACTGTAGAAAAATAATTAAATTATCATTAATAATCAAGATTTTCAACATGAGAAAATAAGAAGTTGTGAGGAAATTCTGTGTCCTCACATTTTATTTCAAAGTGGTGTAAACATGTGGTGTTTTAGGCTTTCATGTTTTTGACTCTATTTGAAAAGCTCAGCACAGCGGCAGTTGACACCTTTGCAGTGTGCCTTGGTCTCCAAATAGCATTTCCCAACCAAAGGAACAAGGATTCCCCCAAGAAGTGGCCAATCTCAGATGTCACACAAGAAAGAAGTAAAATTTACTTTAAACATTTTTACACCTCAAGCAAGAAGCTATCAAAAAGTCCTGCTGGAACAGACCTGCATATTGATGCACGTAATGATCTGAAATAAAGAATTCATGTACCTAGGATCTATTTTTAAATATTTAACAAACTAAAAAAGAAACAAACATGTAGGGGCCAGGGAAGAAAAACCAACATTGTTAAAACAGCCACGCCCCGAGTTCCAGGCTCTCGAAAGGGGAGGAGGTCGGCGTTTCCAGAATTGTTTCTCTTGCACGGTTCTGGGTTTGTGTGAAAAAGAGGAATCACCTAGAGCCAAATTTGGGGTGCAGACAGTTGTCAGGGTCACACGCTCCTCACCCTGATGTCCCTGGGGACAGCAGCACGGTGCACATGGTCACTCATCTGGTGGCCTCCTCGTGGGGATGGGCACCAGCTGCCTCAGCCTCTCCCCATGGCCTGCTGGATGCATCCAGTCCCCTCCTCTGGGCCCAGTGCAGTGCAGCTCGGGAGCAAGGACAGCAGCTCCCAGGCAGGTGTCAGCACCGTGGCTGGAGAGGAAGAGCTGCAGGGCCCAGGGCTAGGGCCGGCTCCAAGGTGCTGCTGACCTGCTCCCTCAGTGACCTTTACCTCCGTGTTTACTGATGAACTTTTAATGATACACGGGCGGGCAGAGGCTGCAACTGGCTGACACAGTCTCTGTAGTTTGCATTTGAAAGTTTTCTTCAGAGTCAAAGAGAAAACAATTGTTTGTCGACACTTACAGTACTCATGTGTTCTAATCTAATCCAAATAGCTTTTCCTCCCTCTTTTTTCTCTCCCTCCCCTCACCCCCCATCCTCCCCATCCCCTGCTTCTAATTTAAATCAGAAATGTCCCAAAATAGCCCTTTAACTAGACTGGTAAGATTGCAAAAGTCTTGTCACCATCACAGAGAAAACAAAAGAGATAAAACATTAAGACATTTCTCATAATGCCATATATACTCTGTTAAAAGATTTGTTTTTTCTTAATATCCTTGCATGACCAACTGAACAGTTAACATTCTTGTGTACATAACCAGAATTTATTTTGTAATTTTTGTATTTCTATTGATCTCTAAAACTTTCTATTAACTAATAGTAATATTGCCCCAGCCTAGCTGTATTGTCAGTTATTAAAAATCTTACACCTATGGGCTGAGGATTTGCTCGGTGGCTTAAGCGCCTGTCTGGCAAGCTTGAGATCATGAGTTTGATCCCTGGTACCAAAAAAAAAAAAAAAAGCCTAGATTAAAAAAAAATCTTACAACTGATTTTTCAGGACATGTATTAAATGTTGATTTTTAAAATATTTTTGGGGGACTTTTTAAGGTCACTTTGATTTATTTGCTCTTCTGTTGTACAGCAAAACCTTTCTATTGTTGTAAATATTGGACTATATTGTGATTCTAGAGTTTGTGAGTTCTTCAAGAGGAAAATACTCCTAG
This sequence comes from Hydrochoerus hydrochaeris, assembly GCA_004027455.1. Taxonomy (NCBI): domain Eukaryota; kingdom Metazoa; phylum Chordata; class Mammalia; order Rodentia; family Hydrochaeridae; genus Hydrochoerus; species Hydrochoerus hydrochaeris. Next base: position 190,003 of record PVLA01003930.1, on the reverse strand, counting down.
TTTTCTTTAGTTGCCTACCACTCTCAAATTCCCTTTGTACAAGGAGAATTTGTTAAATGAGAAAATGAACACTTCTGATTTATTCTGTACTTGACTAGAAAAGAAAAAAGTTATATTCCATTTAAAGTTTTTGCAAAGCAGTTAATAGCAGAAGTAGCGTGGGAATTTCATTAATTCAATTTCACAGTGTCCCAGGAGCGTTCCTTAGGGTAAAGAGAACCCACTCTCGGTGAGTTCTGCGCCTGCCTGTGGTCTGCATGGTAATAATCTAATTGAATGAAAGTCTATTCAAAAACACATGATTTTGAAGTGAAATCACTTAGTAATTCATTGCAAGTGTACAACTTCTTAAATGTCCTACCTAAAAAAAGAACAAAAAAGGTAACATCTAGTCTTAAGCAGGCAACATCCTGGTATTCACTCATCTGTAAAAGAAGACCGTTAAATACGTGAAAATAGATTCTTATCACACATTCCTCTTTACAGAAGCATCTGAAAGATGCTTGCTAGGAGTACTGCACAAATTAATCTATAACCTAATCACCAGGCTGGAGCTAATTGAGCTCACGTTTGTATTTTTTGCAAAGTCATAGTGTTAAATAAGTAAAAAATTATTCTAGCGTACGTTTTCAGTTTCAGAGAAATTTTCAGACTTTTGTCCACATGTGGAACCTTGGAAAACTATTATGTCCTGGAAAGGAAGTTATTCAATATGATGCATAAGCTATAGCACTTGCACTTAATTTTCATTCGCTTTTATTTTCCCATTTTTGGTTAATTCTTTTATTTATTTCCTCCCAAAGTCCTATCCAGTCCACTCCAACTATGCCTTTAGTGTAAATAATTTGAAAGAGATTTCTTAGGAAATGAGCCTTCCTTAACATAATTCTTGGGTGGAAAGGCCATTTTTATAAAAGCCAGAAATTAGTGCTATTTTGGTTGAAACCAAAGTGTCTTATCAAGTATCAAAATAGCAAACATTATTTCTAGAACAAAAGCAATATTACAAACATATACCTGTCTTTCTGTCTTTTTCAAGAAAAGCATAACAGGCTGATCTGTAATCCCCACAGAGTGCCTTTCCATACTTGCACTAGCGGGCTGTAATTCCATTTTAGGGTTTGCGTATAAAGGAATAAAGGTGTTGTGTCAAGATTTCTTAGATCTTTCGCTGCCTCAAATGTGTTATTTATTTTGCTAGTTTTCACTTTCACATTCAGTTTCAAGTGACATAGAGAATAAGAAAGCAATAAGGTCAAGGGAGGAAGAAAGACACTTGACGCTAAGAAGCTGAAACCATCCCCTGAATGGTGATGATACAAAGCAAAGACCACAGCGCTAAGATCACTGACATCAACCAAACGTTCTCAAGACCAGTGGACCAGCCCATGAGGAAGTGTTCCCAGTTACACCAGGTGCCCTGAGAAACTTTAAAAGCATCTTGCATAAAAACCACTTTGATTAAGAGAACCAGTGTCCTAGTGAGTGTAAAATCACGTATTTCTGTTTATTTCTTCTTTAATCTCTACAGGAAACAACAAGGCTCAAAAGCTCCAGGACCATTAAGCTCACTGTCAGTGCTTCTCTTGCTTCTCTTTGACACACAATTAAATTAAATTAAATTAAATTAAATTAAATTAGCATTTCTAGCTTATGTCCTTAGGAGATAGTTGACGATTATGAAATTATGAATGTTGCCAAACTCCGGGCCCCAAGTGCTTCATAGGCATTAGCACACCCTCGGCGTTGTTTTTCCTCCTTGTCTGTTTTTGTGCCTCCAGGAGGGAGCTCAGGGCCTCCCACATACTAGACAAGTGCTCCTGCTGAGCTGCGCCTCCCTCCCAGCCCCCGGCTCTGCTTCTGAGCGAAGGAAAAACATTGCCTCAGTGGAGATCATCAGTACTTCATCCACAAGCTGGTGCAGCACTGGGATGTTTAAATACCTCTCTGTTTTATTTTTATTTTCCTGCACTGATTTCCTCTCTTCCCACCTGCGAGGGAACGGTGAGAATGGGGAAACACATCTGAACCTTCTTGACCCTGGAAAAGTTCTAGGAAAAGACTAACTTTGTAGAAATTCAAGCAACAGGACAATTATTTTTTGAACTTCTATAAAAGCATAGTTCACCAGAAGAAGAAAATATATCCATTGACTTACCAGCAATAAGAGGGAAAAAATACACATCTAAAGTAATGATGAAAGCAGTGTGTGAATTAATACACTCTGCCAGGTTCCCATGTGAGAAAGTAGTGAATTCGGAGACATGTTGATAGTTGCACATATTTATGAAGCAACGTCGTTTGTCCGAGTGAAAGGATGATTAGAACCAAATGCATAATTCTTAGCACGTGCTAGCTCCTCTGCTCAGCCTCCGGCACTGTGCTCTTGCTGCCCATGCATGGTGTGGACAGAAGAGGTGGGTTAGGTGCCATGTTCACCACCCCTGCTGCTGCCTTGCCCCCTGCAGGAGGTCAGCGCTGTGCTCCATGGCTCCGGATGCCTCCTGTCAGATCTCCAGGGCGATGCTGTGCAGCGCTGAAAGCCCTAGGGTGAAATTTAGAGCAGGGGCAACCTGTGGCCTGCTCTCCACGCCCAACAGCCTGGAAGAAGCTTGGGGTCACACCATCAAGTGTCACTCCCCCGTGTTGACACGCACTCACGGCCAGGGGCTGTGCCTGTGCCTTGGATGTGTTTTCCCGGGCAGTGCTCATACCCACCTGGCAGTGGAAGGAGTGTGACTCCTACTGCCGCTTTCCAGCTGGGCAAACTGGGACGCAGTGCCGCATCCTCTGACCCACTGTCTAGCACTGTTTGCCGTAGCTGGCCACGCTCCCAGGTGGTGTCCGAAAGGCTGCTGTGGGTGTAGCAGGCCACAACAGTGGAGGAGGGCCTCCTCAGACTCCTGACTTTGGAAAGGCAGAGGTGCAAAACCATGCTTCCGGCGTGGCAAAGGGTAACGGCCCCCGGGGCTGCCAGCACCCTAACATTAGCTGGGGGAAGAACTAAGATGGCAGAGGGGAGAGGCCAGGGGCGCTCTCCTTTCTTGAACAGTTTCAGGCAACCAGAGATCTCAGAGATTAAATAATACTCAAATGTAATATTTCAAAATCTGAAGACCAGTGGAAAAAAAATCTATGAAAAAAATATCAAAATTTTAAGAAGGATGCCACTATGGTGCCTTTGCGCTTTTCCTTTCGTCTCCAGAGCCAGCGAGGCTCGGCGTGGCACTGGACCGGAAGGTGGAGTGTGGAAGTCTTCAGTCCGAGCTGCAAGCCCAAGCTTGCCTCTCTATTTTCTGGTGTCTCTCAGGACATGGAACATTTAAAGAGGAATCCAACGTAACCTTAGGAATGTAGCACTGATGGCCAAAGTACCAGAACTACAGAAAACAACCAATTTGACACCCCACTTTAAGTTCTATTTAGAAACGTAGGTATGAGCTGTGTATCGCTTTGGCTTCTAAAACAGGACAAATACAAAGCTTATATAAACTTCAGCTCTTCTTGGCCTCTCTCGGTACTCTTTCATCGTGCTGAAAATCCAGGTATTGACCTCAAGTGACCCTGAAGCCATTTACGCTGCATACAGTGGTGCATTTTTCCATAAGAAACATAAGATGAAGAGTGAGTTCCGCACCGATAACCGCCGCTGGTGTGGCGTGGTGGAAGGGCCAGAGCGGTGTGGCGCCTCGGCAGGGCCATGACGGACTCAAATGCGTTGTTTTGTTTTTAGCCTTTGCCTCCCTCAATGAGCTTCTGTCCTCCGGTTCCAAGGTGACTGCAGCAGCTGCAGACATTGTCTCCTCGTGGGAATAAAGTCCTTCTTCCCAGGTGCAGGAGCAGGAAATCCCCTCTCAGAACTGACAGATCCAAAGCCTCCTCTTAGGAGCAGCTGCAGACTCAGGGCTTTGTTTGCTGGACGGCGCAGCGCAGGACGGTTTAGACCTTGCACCTAAACAGGCTGCAGAATCCGCCTGTAACTTACAAGCTGTGGAAAGATGGGCATATTTTAAAAAATAATTGTGTTTCAATTTCCGTATACAATTAAAAATGTGCCTACTTTACTGGGTTATCGTGAGAAAAACTGACCTGTGAGATGTCAGAGCGGTGCCTGGTGGCTGTCGTCTTTAGGGAGCGCCTCACAGCTCACATGCACACACGCGCGCTCCTCTTAGGCAGATAGAGTGTATTTAAGCATAAGTGTAATTAAACTGATAACTTTTTGTTGGATTTTATTAAGTTTCTCAGTTAACACTTTGGAACAAGAGAAGGAGAAAATGGTCTCTTGTCTATTCCGGTTGTAAAAATCCCAATTTGTGCTTCTCTCGCACTCGATATAAACCGTATTAGTGCTGAAAGTGCCTTCGGTGCTGCCGATACAATCCCCGTCCTAAAATATAATTCTTTTAAAATTCTCGATTGCAATTATAAAGTGCTGTCTCATCTCCTTTCTTGAAGCTTAAATCTCACCATTCAGGCTATTTTCCCTCGCATGAAACCCTCTGGAACACAGTAAAACAGAGTGGAAGGGGTGCAGTTGCGTTTTCAGTGACAGATAGACGGGCCCCCCGAGCCTCACACTTTATGGTGGGTCCCTGGACCAGCTGTGAGGTTCAGTGAGAGCATCTTCAGCAGTGCGCCGTCTCTCTCCGACCGCTTTCCTCCTCCCTGCGCTCACACACGCTTGTGCCAGCTTGGACAGAGTGGCCCCAGCCCGTGCAGCACCGCTCCGTCTCCATCCCGCACAGAGACATGCGCCCCTGCCTGTGCGGGGTGGGATGCAGGCCACCAGCGCTGCTTTTGAAAGTCCAGAGTCCGCGAGCCGAACCTCTTCTCCAGCTTCTGCACTGATGGGCCCCCTGGGCCATTTGATCACTTTGTTCTTGAAGTGATTCCTGTTTTTTTCAATGTATATATTTTTATTTTATGGAGTAAAAAACCCAAAAGTTCCCAAATGACTAAGGGAAATAACAGTAGGTGTCAACCTGTGTATTCTTACCGTCAGAGTAGTTTAGTGCACTGCTGTCTCGGTTCTTCCTCGGGTTCCACTGCCTCGCCTCTCTCCTGCTTAGTGCTCATTGCTGGCTTCTCTCCATCTCCCTGCTGTCTGCCTCTCCTAGCTATTGGAGCTTTCCTCAGTCCCCTCCTTGGTGATCACTTTCTGTGTCATGGTTTTGAGCGCTGTCTGTGCTTTGTTTAATCCCAGGTTCCTGCTGCCAGCTCGTTTCCCCTCTGTAGGTCACACTGACAGGTCCAAATGGCTACGGCTCCTCCCACATCTACTACGCAGTGTTGGCTCAGAACTGTGGAAGTCAGCTGCTTTTCTACCCCAAACTCTACCTCCCAAATAGCAGCTGTTTCTCTCCGGGCTCTACCATCTCAGTAGATGCTGCTTCTACTCAGAGCCTGGGCAGGTATCCTGGATTTCACTACAGGGAGAGCTGTCACTTGCAGTGTGTTCTGGGTCTCATCCCATCTCTGTCTCCTGAACGATGTCCGTTGGTTCCCTCCTGTCTCCTGTTTTAATCTTTAGCACAGAACAACAGTGACAAAACAAAAAAATTCACAATCAAATCACTTCACTCTTCTGCTGAAACCTTCTAACAGTTTCCTATTCCAATCAGTGAAAGCCTCACTTGGGGGTACTTAACCTTTAGATGATATAATACATTGGTATAATTCTGATATTTTAGATACTGAGAGGAGGGATTCCTGAACATCTAAAATAGATTTTAAAATGAGGACAAATATTAGTCCTTTGTCTGACAGATAACTGGCTAAAATTTTTTTGTGGGTTGTCTCTTTACCCTCTTGTCCTTTTTTCTGTGCAAAAGCTTTTTAATGAGATCCCAGTTGTTGATTCGTGGTATTATTTCCCATGCGATTGAGATTTTGTTCATGAAGTCTTTGCCTATACTTCGGTCTTCAAGAGTTACACCTATTCTTTTTTCCAGCAGGTTTAGTTTTTCTATTTTAATATTTAGTGCTTTGATCCATTTTGCCTTTAGTTTAGTGTATGGTGATAGACTTGGGTCTATTTCAGTCTTAAGCATGTGGAGAGCCAGTTTTTCAGCATCATTAAAGAGGCTGCCTTTCTTCCAGTGCACATGCTTGACTCCTTTCTAAAAGATAAGGTGGCTGAGTGTGTCTGGAATTGTTTCTGAATCTTCTAATCTGTCCAATCAATCCTCAGGTCTGCTTTTTAGCCACCACCATCCTGTTTTTATTATGGTAGCTTTGTAGTATAATTTCAAGTCAGCGATTTCGATGTCCTGTGCCTTACATTTGTTGCCTTTGATCTTTCTTTCTTTCTTCCTTTCTTTCTTTCTATTCTATGTCTCTTCTGGTTCCAAATTCATTTCAGGAACATTTTCTTTAGTTCTGTGGTGTATGCTAATGGTATTTTGATTGAGATTGCATTAAATCTGTATAATAATTTTGGGAGTATGGTCAATTTCACTATGTTGGTTCTTTCTACCCAAGAGCAAGGGATATCTTTCGATTTTCTGATATCCTTTTCAATCTCCTTTCTCAGTACTGCAGCTTTCCATGTAGAGATCTTTCACTTCCATTGTTAGATTGATTCCAAAGTATTTTATTTTTTTCCAGTGCTATTTGAGAAAGTGTAGATTCCCTAATTTCCCCCTCAGTGAGGTCTTATTCATATGCAGGAAGGCTATTGATTTGTGAGTGTTGACTTTGTACCTAGCAATGCTACTGAACTCAGTCATTAAATCTACAAGTCTAGCAAGGCTTAATCTGATTGTATTTAGCTTCCAGATTTTTCCAAGTATGTCACAACTCATAATACACTGGTCAGTACTCATTTATCTGTGGCTACTTTTGACGGCTTGCAGACCTTGTTGCCCTCCAAGAATCTACAGAGCCACCTTCCCTGTGACATTGCCAGTGTACCATGAGCCCATGCTGGCTGCTTCCATGCATGAGCACCCACAGTTTAGGGTTTATTTGCAACCTGAGTAATACAAAAATACACTATTCTGATTCATTCCTAATTTTCCCCTGTCCTAACTGTAAGCTTTTTGTAGACAATTATCTCCTGGTAATTTTGTAATGTTTTGTATAACATTGCTGAAAACTTGCATTTTTAATTGTGTACAGATGCAAACTGCAGCAAGATATTATTTCTATTTCCCAGCTTTAACCAAGAAGTGTTTATATAAAAATCAGGAAAAAGATTGATGAGCTTCTTTGGGGATGATTGTGATTTCTTTTTGTTTTATTTTTAATTGTTTCTAGCAAGTTCTATTGCCAAGATCGGATCAGATCCTTTAAAACTAGTGCACGATGCTGTGGAGGAAACCACAGACTGGATCTACGGTTTCTTTTCTTTGTTGTCTGACATCATCTCTTCCGAAGGCGATGAAGAAGATGAAGATGCAGAGGAGGATACTGACAAAGGTACAGAGAAGCATGGAGCCATCACTGGCTGCTAGGACTGACAGCAGAAATGTGTCACCGGGGCTTGCTTAGGGTTTAGTCCAAATGAGCACTTGGGTCGGGCTGAAGCAGAATGAGCACACTTCTGAATGTTCTAAGTATTTCAATAGGCTTCAAATGCAGTAAATTGGTCTCTGGTTTGCATCTTGGAGTTTATCTGTCATTGCGGCAAAAATACCAAAATTAAATGTTGCCATTATGATATCATTATAATGAAGTGAGTCTTACAATTTACACTATAAACCTACAATAAACCTTCACATTTATATGCTTCCTAAGAAAAAGTAGTAGCTCTATTTCAAGTTTATCTCCAAGAAGATTGAAATAAAAACAGTAAAACTAAAAATCCATATAAATGTTTTATGCATGAGACATATTCAAAGTCAAATAGCCAAAAGTAATCTTACTAAACGGGCAAGCAAAGAAATAAGTTTATGGAATAAAATGAAGATGTAGAATGCATACAATTTAAACACTAAGGCAATTATGCAGCTAATGTATATGCTCCCTTGTATATTAAGGAATAAAAGGAAATATCGAATTTAAGCCATACATATGCTTGCACTGAATGGGTATGAAAAGAACAAAGTACTGTGATTCTGTCTTTTAAATGACATTTTTAAGATTGTTCTAGTCACCAGAGATTATGTCTTCAACCTTGGCTAATGAAAAACTCTATTTGAGTCCCTGCTATGTCTTTGTCTGAATTTATATTTGTTTTGGCTCCAGAAAGATATCAGGATGAGCAAGAGAAACTGAAATTAATTTGATAAATGACTGATAATGTATAATTTGGACCATTGCCACAGCTTTATTAAGCTTATAAAAATGAAGCTATCTCAAATAAATGTATGTGAACAATGTTTATGCTTTGGAATCTGGAATTAGGGAAGCAATATGATATACTAAATATGAATGTCAAAAATAACAGATTTTTAAAAAATAAGAGAATATGTTTAAGTTGTAAAGCCTTGTTATGCCATGTAAAAATTCTAATTTATATTTTTGTCTTGGTTTAGGAGAAATACAAGAACCTCCTTTGAAAAAAAAAGGTTGGTTGTTCTTAAAAATATTTTCTCTGGACTAATATTAATTTTCACTAATACTCAAATATATTTCAAATGTGTCTCCATAATTTATCTTTGATATCAAGGTTTTGTTTAATCATTAAATAAAAATCTATAGTCAGGAAAAAAATAACTCCTAATGAAAGAACTCATATTTTTCAGTGTATTATTAAATGGATTTCTTCCATAGACTCATGCAAGTCTGTTCGTACAGAGAGCAATGGGAACTGATTTCACAATTCTAGAAAGAGCCCAGAAAATGATGAAGCCAATGATCTTTTTTCTCTATGGCCGGATGTACTGAGTAAATTGTGGTGCTTGTCCTTTTTCTTATTTTTGGTCAGTCTTATTTTCCTGACACTTTAAGTGATGACTGTAGTTCACAGTAGCTGAAATACCATGGAGCACATGAGCTGGGAGGCCAAGGTGTGCGGTCAGCTTGTGTCACGCATCATACCAGAGGCGGCGTCTCCTCCTCAAGTGCACACGGGCAGGGCTTCAGGGACCGGGAGCAGTGGTCATGAGCCTCAAGCTGGGACAGCAGACCTGGGAGCAAAGGGGTTCAGCTACATAGCAAGGACCTCAGCGGGGGCAGGAACTTTACAGAAAAGCGTAAAAGGTGAGGTGACGGGCAGCCGGGGCACCATTCTCAGGTTCATTCAGTGTGAGAATAAACCAACCAGCTCTTACCCCAGCTTGGCGCAGCTGTGGTGCTTCAATCCCACTGCAGGCGTGGCAGGTTCTCACACCACCTGCTCCAGAGGAGCTGGCTTCTGTCCTCTCTCCTAATGGACTCAAAGAATAAGGTGCAAACATGAAGCTTCAGCCTGGTGACTTCCCCACCAGGTGTCATAAAATCCCATTAATGCACACAGGGTACATTCATTTGGAAATTTTCATTATGCAATACATGTAATAATGACAACATGACAACAGGAGCCGACCAGGGAGATTCAAGTGTGACAAAGCCAAGCAAAAGTGAATGTGCTAGTGAGGTTCTGGGAGTACAACATTTTCCTGGCCCGTAAATTCAGGATGAGTACTGAAGAGAGAAAGAATTCAGCCAGTAAGTTCAGGTCTAGATCCTCTTGGTTCGTCTGTAAACTTCTGGAGGCCATAGGCAGAGTCTTTGTATAGCTGGTCTCCACTGGAGGGGAAATGAACAAATCCGCGCTGTAAGCTCATGAGCTCCCGGTGCTTGCCTGGGAATTGCGGCTCATATGTGTGCTGGTTTCATCTGGAAATGAAAGAAGCCGAATCGGTGCAAAGGTTTTCTCACGTGCTTGTGAACGGAACCCTCCAGGAACACCGTGCGGTTACATGCTCCCTTAGGTGCATGTCCCACTTACCGCCTTTCTTTTTGACTTGAATTTCCCTTAGGAATCATCTTAAAATTAACTTCCATGTAATGATTAGTATAAATTGCAAATCCAAAAAGTTGTTGAACTATTTTTTTCTTACATTATTGCCTCTACTCATCAAATCAGGAAAAAAAAAAACTCTCACATTGCCTAGAATACTATTTTTTTAGTGTTGTTAATACCGTTAGTCAAAACAGCCTAAGGAAGGATGGGTGGGTTTGACAATCACGAACACTTGTGTGTTGAAGGAGCACACGTTTGAATGTAATGATTGCTTTTTATGTCTAAGCTTTTCTTATAGCAGAGTAACAGAAGCAATGTAAGTTTTAAAGCAGTTGTAATACTTTACAAAAAATTTATTATACACATTCTACATTGAAAGTTATTCTTTTAATATTATTGTTAAGGAAGAGATTTTATGATTTTTTTTCTTTTTCGGTTGTTTTATATTTATAATTTTGGTATAGGCCATAATTCTTAGTAATGTAGGCTGATGATTTCTTCAAAATTTAGCTTTTGCTCCATCTAAATAGTCATTAATAGTCTTTTTCTATTCATATATGTGGAATCTTTAGCCATCTTATATTCCCTAACTTAGCAGGCTGCAGCATTTTTTATTCAACTACCCCGTACCTACCTAAGGCATTTTATTTGAATCAACTTGAAATTTTACTTCTCTTTGCCCAGATATTTTTGTTCTTATCAAAATAAAAATTTTACCTCCTTATTATTTATAGGTAATGTTTGCAGTTCTAATCTGATTTGGAAAAATAGCCCATTCTACTAGTGGCTGGCTTGCAGGATTAATTACTAAATAAATTGTTAATTCAGATAAAATTTTTGAATACAATTCAGTGACTCATTTTGTTATATATGTAAGATAGCTTAAGGGCATTATGTGTAGTGTCTCATGTCTATATTCATCATGGATATTTAGTTTTAAATTTGTCAAATTCTAAAATATTAACTTCTATTATTAAACATTCCATGATGAATGCTGAAAGGATTTAACCATTAGATGGTTAAATATTACATTTTTAACACATAATTGTCTAAAAGTTTTTCTGTGAAAACTGAATAATTTCAGTCATTTAGAGCTATGCACAGTCCATTTTTTTGAACAGTGAATCCTGGTCTTCAATTTTAGGTGCAAGGTGACCTCCTGAGTTACAGATTTATGTTTTTCCTTTGAGGAAAGCACCTAAGGGCCTTCTCTATTACATTTAATTTCCTTGCTTCTTAACTGCCTGCTCTTTTGAACAGGAAAATATTCTTAAGGATAAGCAGGCCCCAGATATGAGGTCTGATGTTCTGTGAGATCACACATAATGCGTGTCATTGGCAGAGGAAGCGATTCCTCCACTTAGTGCAAACAAATTGCAGTCCCCTTATAGTTATGTGTTTAAATTGCCCTGAAGCTCGCAGGTTGAAAGAGCTGCCTAGTAAATTTAAACTTAGTCCTTTTACTGTGCATTTTTCTTCCTTTATTGAAAACCACAATAGCTCTTTGGAGTTTGAGGGAATGAGGAAGAGCCAGGACATCTGAGCATCTTAAATATGTGGGCTTTAGGAGGCGGGCATTGGAGGTTTGCATGGCGTCACTGGTGGTGGATGGATGGGGTTGTGTGCATGCCAGAGTTCTCACCGTATCCATCTCTGCTGGCAGCTTCAGTGGTTTAGACCATGCTGAGCGCTGAGTGTCTGAAAAATATAGGAGAAAGGAGGGTGAATAAAAAGATGACTCAACCTCTTAAACTTCACAGGCTAGGAATACCGGTTACTAAGTTGGCTCTACTCAGATTGCTAAGTAGTATACAGAGCTGTCCTTGGTTCTTTCCTCCAAAAGAGTCTAGACAGAAACTGAGCTGTTTGCAGAACTTCTGCCTCTTTCTCAGTGTGAATCAGACCTGTAGCTACAGGGGCACATGGTCCAGAGGGAACAGAGAGCAAGCTTGCAGGTGGAGTCGGAATGAGAAAGGTGAGGGAGGCTGGGGGAAAAGGAACACTGGGGAATGTCCCAGAGAATCACTTCTTTGTCTCTGAAGACAGAGTGTAGTCTGCTTGTCAGATTGAGGGGATGTCTTCATTATACTTACTTGGCTCACAAGAGACCAAAATCCAATTCAAACAAAATAGAATTGACCCTCTACTGGTTCAAGAGATGGGAAGATATGAAGTCCACTGAGTGAAGGCATAGCTCCATACAGATCTTTGTATAATGTTAGAAAAAGCATCTTATTTTCTATTCTGCTTTTCTTTCTGTTCCATTTGCTTTTCTTTCTTTGTGACAATCATGGTCACTAGAAGCTTGAGACCAAAGTTTTTTTTTGCTTTAGTGACCCAGGAGAAGGACCTGGGCTCTTTTCCCAAATGTTCCCAATGAAATAACTCAGTTGACTCTCACTGATGGGGACTGAGCACCCTCACTGGGACCAATCATTGGGACCAAAGAGATGGAGCATGGACTTTGTCAAGGCCTGGAGAATGGAGGACTAGAGAATGAGGTAGCATCACCACAGCTTCTTCAGCTGAGATGGGAGGAGCAGCGATTCCTGAGCCCGAAAGAGAGAAATTATGGCAATAGTGGAATCTACCCAGAAGCCATGGATGTCCTGATCTATTTTAGGTTTTTAACTCAGAATCCCAGGTCACCTCCCACCTCAGATTAATGGAATCAGAATCATAAAAGTTGAGCCTGACTGATTTCTGAGGGGTTAAGGGAGGGAGGGGACAAACTGGGAGGGGGGATCGGGAATGACTGCTAACCACGGTGGAGAAAAACACCCTAAAATTGATGGTGGAGATCATTGCACATCTCTGTGAATGACTGAAAATCATCACATTGCGCAGTTGAAATGGATGAATTGTATGATTTGATTTAAAAATATGTGGAGCAATAAAACTAAACAAGCAATTACCCTCCCTCCTATCAAAAATTTTTATAAAAAATTTCAATAACTCATCTAAGTCCCTACCAAAGTCAGAGCCAGAGCAACCCAAAAAAGTGACTGTAAAATTTGGGAATTGTAAACACTGGGAGGCAAGTGTGGGAGACAGCGAGGAAGTTGGATAGCAGTTGGCTCACATGTTGTGACTGCTGTATATAAGTTATTAAAATATAAACTAAGCTAATGTCACTGCTGTCCTGACCTGGACTATTGGATGCCCACTGACTGCCTCATCCTCTGAACTTACTGGAGGTGGAAACACAGCTGGAGTAAGCTCAAATGAAGGCAGGGAGGAAGTGGCTGCCTTGGTTTCCCTTTTGATGTTTACTTACTATGGTAAAATTGTAAACCTTGCTGGCTTTCAGTTCTTTCATCTGTAAAACACAGATGCTGGACACACTGATGTCTAGGTCCTGTCTGTCTGTAACATGTTTGACTCTATGAAGAAATTATCTTGTGGTGTGTTAATAGTTTTATCAAGAGTTTCATCTGGGCTAGAGCTTTGCACCTCGAGGAGTCTGGGCCCCTGGCCCAGTGACGTTAGCTCATGGGCGAAGTTTACAGAGCCAAGCTCCATCTAGACTAAGTGAATCTGAGTCTGCATTTTAAGAAGATCCCTGGGTGATTCACATGCACATTGAAATCTGAGAACATCGATCTGGACAGTAGTTTGCACTTCCACCTGTGATTCTGAAATTACCTTAAAGCTCATTTAAACTGTGGATCCCTAAAAGTTTCTTCAGCCTGAGAGGCTAATTGATTAAGCTGGGTTGCAGCTCAGGAGCATATTTAAAAATTCCTGCAGCTGGTAGCGGCACATAGCTGCATCGATCTGGTGTAGAATATTGTCAGCTATGGAACACACGTATGAACACAGCCAAAACCCCATCCAATCTGATGATCTAATAAAGCATTATTATCTGTAATCATTTTCACTTGTCCGGTTTACACACACCTGGGAATTAGTATACCTGCTATAGGTGGAGAAAGCAGAACCCAAGAGGAAATGGATTAACCTGAGAGTGTACAGTTTATGGCAAAAATGAGGTTAGGTCAATAGCACCTTAATGTGTTTAGTTTCAAAGTTTTTGTGAGAATCAATAGTATACAAAGTTGAGGCTTATTTTCCTGGAAAAGGGGAGCTTCTCTTTTCATGTAATGAAATATAATAAAATAAGGCTCCAAACTATTATACATTTACCAACTTATCCAGCCCTGCAGGGCATTCTCAATACCTGCTCACCCCTATTGTTGGAGCATGTGCCCATGTACAAGCAATAGGGGCTTTGAGGAGGAGAAAAAAATTCTCCTACTTATACTTTTTATTTATGATGAATAGTGTCTTTTACTAAAAAATTTTTTCAGCAATATTTAAAAAACTATCAGAAAATACAGAAACTTACACAAAATTTGGTAGGTTTATGTAAAATATTGAGTTTGGTAAAATATGCTCCATTAGCATTATTTAGCTACCACATAGATAACCATGTTTGTGTAGTAGTTTTCCATAATTAATCTTTTGTGCTCTAATAACACTTGGCAAAATCTTATAAATAATATTACATTCAAATAAATAATTTAAATTTTAATATTTAAAATGGGAAAATTATACAGTGACATTTTATATTGTTTGATTCTTTGAAATATCTAGAGAAAACAGTGATAAAAGGCAGTCTTTAAAACCTACAATCCACATAGTAATTTAATAAACTGAATTGTCATCTTGAATCAAGAGAGTTGCCATGGTGACAGAGATTATCCTTTTAACTTCTTGAGTCTGTCACTTAAAAGTCTTTAATTGGTTACATTTTGGATTTATTAATTTATTAATTGATAAAGAAAAAATGTGTGCCTTAAACTGACCATATTCATCTATGACAAAATTATAAAGTACTCAACAATAAATTTTGCCATGATTATAAGTAGACAAATGCTGTCCTAAGCAAAAACACACGTGACGTAACAAATAACTTAGAGACACTAGGTGCAAGGGAGCTCAGTTTTCGGAGTCATCCAGTCCAGTCTACTTTCACCAAGTCTGACCTCACCTACTGTTGTTGCCGCTATCAGCATTTGCATCTCTCTTGGTGACCTTGGCTTCTCTTCCCAAGTTCCATATGGAAGTCAAACTAAGAGATTCTGGTAAAAATTTGTTGGTCCCATGATGACCTTTGGTCCTGTGGTGGACAGTTTAGATAAGGAGGTTGACAGTATGCAACAAGCTAGAGAGGAAGAATGACGGCCGCGCAAGCCGGCAGTTCCAGAGGCTTTCTCTTGGTCAGGCCTGTGCTTCTAGGAGGCCTTTGACTCGCCCAGTGAGAACCAGGAAATTCCTCATTCCACCTGAAAACTGCAACTTACTCCCCAGTCTTTGTTGTTTTAGGTGTCTCACATCAACATATTGACCAAATGCCCAGATTTTATAATTTCTACATTAAAAGTGCCACACATAGAGAGACAAATCCTATTAGAAAAAAGGGAATGCAGAAATCACTGCAATGTCCTAATCCCTGATGGGATTGCTGGAGGAAAGTTAGCAGGAGGAAACCTGGGGGCAAAGGTGGGGGGGAAGTTTTGGACTCCTTTTTTTTTTTTTTTTTTTAATTGTACCAGGAGTCACACTCATGACCTCACATTTGCCAAGCAGGCATTGTGCCACTGAGCTAAATTCCCAGCCCACTGGATTCCTTCTTTAAACTGGACAAAATAACACACTGAAGTCTAAAATCTTATCTCCATTCTTTTTGTGTTGAACATGAGGTTTAATTGTCAGCATTTTATTATACCATACTCACTTATAGTTTACTTAATTTTGTATAAATATTAATGAATAAGTTGGAAATACTGTAAGACATGGCATTGAAAAACATGTTTATTGCCTTTAGTTACTTTTTTGGTATGGCAAAGACCCCTGTAGTATGAAATTTTTTTGAAAAAGTGTTGCAGTTTATAAACACATTTCAGATCTGTTATTTTATTTCTGTAAAACTCTGCAACAGTTCATAGAGCAGTAAAACTCCCCAGCACTGGAAGCTGAATGTGGACAGGTTTGGAAATCTAAAATTTTACTTTCTGAAAATTGATTTTGCTATTGTGTTTAAAATGTTTGGAGAGTTATACCGTCTAGAGAGGTAAGATATAATTTATTTTCACCTTCTGTATATGCAAAAGTACTTTCATTTAGTAGGTATTTATCAAGCAGTTATAATATATCTTCTGTTAAGCATTGGAAATTTAATGTAGAAAGCAACAAATGATTTTTGTCGTTACCAATTTGGTATTTAGTGACAAAGAAAGACAATATTACTGCTACTGGTAGTCGGTTTTCGCATGGTGCTTAATTGCTGTCAGTTGCGGCTCTCAATCTTGTATACTTTTTCCTGTTTGGATCCTCATGTGAGTTTTTGAGGTGAGCCCTATGTCATAGATGAAGGAATGCAGTTCTCCTAGCTACTAAAGTGAGAATCGGGTTTGAACCAGGCAGGTTAACTTGAGCTACAGTTTAACATGAGATATATTTTAATGATTGACGGAAGTGAAAAGACTTTTGTATAGATCTTTTAATAGATTATCTACATTTTCCAGTGAAAATTCATGATATTTTAATTGTATTAGAATATGATAGATTTATGGCATTGTTCATAAAATTATTAAAATAATCATTTAAAGATCATTGAACTTCAGAAATGAGTAATCTAAAAGACAAGTAATTTTTATTTATTCTCAGCATCATAAAAAGTTAGTACGTCTGCTCCTCTGTTTCCTCGCAATTCACAGCTTGCACACACTGTTTGATGTACTTTAGAAAATCAGTGTAATTGAGGATGGTGAATTTCATTTTCTCCACTGAAGAACAAATTACAAAAGTTACAGTCTAAGTTCTCTGAGTTATTTAAGTGGAGGAAAATTGTCCATGCATTTAGAGCTGAGCCTCGTGAAGCTTTCTGGGAGCTTTTACTTCAGGGTAGGAGATGAATAAGAATCTCAGATGAGACATCGACTTTCTTGCATTACTCATTTTTGCATGTACCTCTTAGAGAAAGTTGTCAGATGGAAGTCAGGAGCAGTAAAAGAAAAGCAAAATACCATCCACATTCTGTAGAATTAGCCCGCCCTTCTCTTGTTCCTTTGGGGCTCTCAGTACCATTTCTGACCCAGTAGAACACTGCAAGTAGACAGGGTCACTCGTACCAGTCCCTCATTGCTCCTAACTTGCGGAGGGAAACAAGGGTCAGCTTTGTTCATGTTAGTTTTCCTTTCTTTAATTCTCAAAATTCGAATCAAAACTCATCCTTTAAAAACTGACAAGAAGTTTCACACCTGCACTGAAATACTTGTCCTCTGTACTTTCTAAGTCAAAAAGTCTTTGGATTGTTCAGTTTAAAGAATGGTTTTTGACTTCGCCTGGCATCTGGGGCTAGACTTATGCCTTTTCCGAGGCATTTGACTTTCACCCAACTCTGAACCACGCAGCGGTTAATAACGGCTGCCTTGACCTTCTTTGCCTTTTGTATTCAAATTTAGTTCAGGTTTAAATAAACTGTTCCTTAAAGTGTCATGTTATTAAATTCAGCTCTTTGCCCTTATAGATCATTGTTATATCACACAAAACAGAAGCATGTGTGTGTTTTTGTGGAAAGCCTTAAATATGTTTGTTTTCAGGTACTGTAGGAAATTTTATTCTTTAAGCTATTTTAACAACTGTAGGACAATGCATTTCCGTCTCTAATGACTTCATTCTTTTGAGTTTAATTTACCAAAACCACAAAAGATTCTTGGCTGGAAAGGGCAATTGAAAGTAACAAATCAGCCCACTCTGTGCAGGAGGAAAAGGTCTTTCCGAGGTCTAAATTGGTAGCAAGCTGTTGCTCAGCCGAGCAGGGGTGGAATGGTCATCGTTTCCTGGCACAGTGTGAGGGGACAGAAGGCACATTAGGCAGAGCCCTGGCTTGACCCTCTGAGGCAGGACAGCTGCAGGCAGGGACACAGTGAACCAGGTCCTCCGATAAAATGTAGTGTGGTTATAAAGAAGGTAGAGACATATTTAATTTCTCCTTACATTTGAATCATAAATTTCTTTGCCCTCTGTGAGAAAAAGTAGATGTCAATGTCCCTTTGCTCACTTAGCTGTGTTTGCTGATCTGTCTCTCTAGAATACTGGTGGTGCTAAAATGCATTTTTATTTAAAAGTTTAATCGATGATACACCTGCAATAAGCAAGCAAATAGAAACAAAAACAAACAAACCTGCTCAAGCAAGGCATCATTACTTCTGCGTGCTGTAAACTGAAGAGATTGATTGTCCTGGGCATCTTTTTTATGTCTGTGACTCTAAGTTGAAAGAAAACTGGTGGGACCTTCCCAGATGAGCGGTCTTTATCTAGGTAAAGCCGCAGAGTCAGGGAATGTAGGAACAGCGGCTTCAGTCTTGAGCATTGTCTGGTTACCAAACGGTGTTCTGTCTATCACAAGCTGCAAAATAAAAGTCTCTGAAACATATTGCCATTTTTCAGATTGATTTTCCATCAGTTTTTTAAAAATTTTTTTGCTTAGGTAAAATATAAACTATATCAACCAACCCACAAGTATTTACTTTCTCTTCCATACATTCAAAATGATTCAGAAAATGAATTTGATCTTGGTCTTTCCCTTGTATTGTGTATTTATTTACTTATTATTTATTTATTGATTGATTGATTTTAAACCTTACAATTTTAGGGATAGGGGTACAGGGAACCGAACTCACGATCTCACAATTGCCTGGCAGGCGCTGTGCCTCTGAGCTGTATCTCCAACCCTTATTCATTTGTTTTACTAGTGCATATGTGTAATACATAATGCCTACATTCCTTGAGGGGGTTAGTACATGCACACAACACATAATTCCTTTTCAAAATCCCTGTTCCCTTTCCCTTCCGTGCCTTGAACCTCCACCCATCTGCTGAGTTTCTTTTTTGGAATGTATTTGTAGCACATAATGTTTACATTTCTTGTGTCAAGTGGGTGCATGTACAACATGCAGTTTAATTCCTTTCTTTCATTCTTTCTCTCCTTCCTTCCATTTCTTGATTCTCATAGTAACTTTTAAAAAAATTATTAATGCAGATTAATTGTGCATGTTAATGGCGTTCATTGTGATATTTTCATACATCCCCACAGCATGCATGGACCACACCCAATCACTCTCTTTCTACCCCTGCACCCCTTCTCAATCTCCTGCAATGCCTGTTCTACTGTTCAGGTTGACAGCTTTTAGTTTCCACATATGGTAGAGAATAAGTAGTACTTGTCTTTCTGGATCATGGCTTATTTCATTTAACAGGGTCCTCTAGATCCATGAGTTTTGCTGAAAATGGTTGGACTTCATTCTCCTCACAGCTGCATAATAATTCTTAGTGTAAATGTACCACATTTTCTCTATCCTTTCATCCACTGATTCAGCATCTTGGCTGTCTCAAAAAGTCTGGAATGCAGAATAACACTCAGTGACAGCGCTAAGTCCTGAACAGTGTTCTAGATCTCAGGCTTTTTGAGCTGTATCTTCTTTATCTTCCCTCCACTCATTCCATGTCTGCTGCAGTGTGGCCCCCACTTCCTTTAATGGGATGCAGCTTGGTGCACAGAAGTAAAGTAGTGCAATAACTTTAGTAATTAATAGATAAGGCAGCAGGTGCCAAAGCAGTTTGGGCACTGCTGCCTCATCTATTCTCTGATGCACAAATTTCCCCGTCTTCCAGGAAACTCTAGTATAGATCCACAGGGTCTGTACGGACTTCTCATACCCCATCATCCTGCCCCAATCCCCCCAAATCTATGTTAGCCTGACATTCTGAGGGCCTCTGACAACGTTCTTCACACAGATGGCTTCCAGCACCAAATCCTGTGGAAGAGCCTCAGTCACGACTGAACCTCCCATATGATTTCCAGGATGCTTTGCCTGTTCTTTTGAATGGATGTCAGTTGTCTGTGGGATACATACATGTACACACATGCACACACCTGCTTCTAAGGGAGAAAGTTATTTCATATGACAATCTGAAGCCCTCATACCACATGGAATGTAGCATTTCATGTAACTTTTTACTGTTTTATTAAAATTTTAATGAAAAGTTTATCTTACCAACATATTCAAATCCTTGCTGACTAGGAGTAAGAAATGATTTCTTAAAGGCTACTGTGTTAGCATATACAAAGGCTACTGTGAATCTTTGGCATTTTCCTTGCCTCCTGGCCCTGAGTTATACAAAGCACCGAACTTCTGCAGAGTTCATATTGGTTTGGGTAGAAGGGAGGAAGCAGAAAGTCCTTGATGAGAGAGAAGTTCAAGTTTGTTCTTTTAGTTCGTTTATGAAAAATTTAATGCTACAATTGACCCAGAGTCTTAAAGTGGTTATTTGTCCCCTTAGGACTGTGCTGGTATTGTCTAGTTGCAATTGTGCTCCACATGTATAACTTAACATTTACTAGGAGACACATTAAAAAAGTAAAATGGAAAACACAAAATTAATTTTAATAATATTTAATGCAGTATGTCAGTATAATTTCAAATGAAAAAGTACAACCCAAAGAGGCAAAGAAGATCATTTTAATGCTAAAAATCACAGTTTGGAGCCCAGGCCAGGCTGCTTTTCAATTTAACAGGTCCCTGTCTCAGAATAACAGTAGAATGCAGATTGGGACATAGCTCAGTGGGAAGGCCTTGGGTTCCATCTCCAGTACCAAGAAACCCAACCAAACCCACCCAAACCCAACCCAACCCAACCCAACCAAACCAAACCAAACAAAAACAACAACCATAACCACAACCACAACCACAACCACAAGCTATCTTGATTGCCAGGAGTTTGTCTGCATGACTGTGGGGACCATCAGGCCAGTCTAAACCCATGTGACGTCAGTCAGGAAGGGGAGATGACAGCAGAATCCAAGACACGGACAAAAGCTTTCTGCCCCAGAAAGAACTTTCTCTCTGGTTCCGGGAAGACTCAGGCTTATTGGTAGGGTTTTCTCAGGGGATCAAACAGACCTACTCAGTCATTAAGAATCATTAAGAATTAAGAATCACCTTCTCCTAGAAAGATAACTGGCAACTTTTATTAAGTCTGGAGAATAATTAACTGCTGGATCCGTGCTCCTTTGAGCAAATTAGACTATTAGCCCAGCCAAGCTGACCCCAGCTGTAGCACCACCACAATCAATATATCCAAGTAATATAATTTCAAGCATTACTAGTTACAATTTATGATGACTCACTTTACATTTTAATACTAAATCTTCATGTTCTTGTGTGCTTTTTAGACATATAGTACACAGCAGTTTGGAACAGCCACATCACAGGTGCTCAGAACGCACTGTGAGCTGTGGCCTGTCCGCTGGAAGGCACCAGGCAAAGGGCTACCCGCTGTCTGGCCAGTCATGGTGCAGTTTTCCGACGTGAACCTCAGCTAGGATTCCTTTCGTTCTTCAGGGGATCTTGGCAATGCTTGAAGCCGTTGCCACGCCTGAAGGGTGGTTAGGGATTCCTGGGGTCTTGTAGGTGTGGGAATTGCAGCTAAATACCTGAGAATGCACAAAGGCGGGGCACCCCACCCCCTAACGGTGATTCATCTAAGCCAAAAGGACCACAGCACCAATTCAGGAAACTCTGTTCTCCAGTTGAATTTGTAGGTCTTCATGAAAAAGCTAACCAAGGTAGTGTGAGAGGTGGCAGACGGAAGTGTCCATGCCCTTCCGAGATCGTTACTAGGACCTCGGAGGACTTACTCAGAGTTGTGCTGGGCGCCTCAGCTCATCTGTTTCTTTCTGACCACGTTCAGTCTGGGACGGGATAAGAGTGAAGGAAAGACTGTGAAAGGACTGAATGATGGCAACACGAGGAAAGAAAATCTTCACGGTGTTGGCTGCCTCCTCAGCAGGAAAATAAACGTCAGCATCTGTCTTTTTTGAAGATATTTAGGGTTTTCCTGAAATTGGTCTTGATTTAGTAGACTTCTGGAAAAGTTACAAAAATGCAAATGCAAATTTATGAGTGGAGATTTTAAAATGTGTACAGTAATTAGTATCATCTCAGACCATCTGTGGAATAAAGTTGTGATAAATAAATAAGTAAACCTCATTAGCATTTTTCTAAGAAAAACCATGATGTTTAACATTAAGTCACTTTTCAGAGGTACTAATCATATTTGTAAACTTTAATCTCAAATTCACTTCTATACGAATTAACTGTAAATTTAAAATTAACTTCATTTTCTAAGACTTGGTAATATGTGTGTACTAAAGCAAGCAGAAAATTGAATATATTTGTTAAAACCTGATATCTGGAAAAAATGTACAACTGACTTACTTAATGGCACGTGGCGTATCTGTTTGAAACAATTATTGGTTAAATGCAAAGCTAACTGCTGATTATAAACACAGCTTTGAATCAACTCTTCTGAGATATATTTCCTATTAGAATGGTTGCAGTTCATTTCACAAATTCTTAATTTAATATGTAAAAACTTAATCTTCCTAAATCTAAATGACATTCTTATTGAATACTCTTAATTTTTATTGAGAGTAATTGAAATAAAACATAATTATAGTTTGTGGATCAATTTTAGCGTAGAAAACGCTGACAACATGCCTCTGTCAACGTAAATCTTTAAAGTTTTTCAAGTAACTGTTACTCAGATGTTTTCAGTTTTTCCCTTATTTCAATACATAAGTGATTTTACGGAGAACTGTATTATGAAGGCTCTTGCCTTTTATACACCAACATGCTTCTTAGATAAAAACTTTTAAAATTGATAGAATTATAGACTTTAGGTCATAGCTATCATTTAAATTTTATAGTTTTGCAAGGTTTTAAATTCTGTATTTTATTTTTCCTTAGAAATACACAAAGAAAAGACTGAAAAACAGGAAAAACCTGAAAGGAAAATACAAAGTAAAGGTAAAGATTCAACTGTTTATTTTTATTTATTATGATACAAGTTTTTATAGGCAGGAAAGAAAATTTATTGTCAAATTGTTTTTGTTTCTTGTGAGCTTTTGCCACTATCTAAATTCAAATAACCTTATTTAGTACTATTACTCCTCAGTTAAATTCAGGTGTAAAAGTATGAATAATTTTCAGTGACTGAAATCAAAGTAACTTTGAAATGGGTGACAGTCTTTATTTACAACTAGTTTTTCTTGCTAAATAGCACCATGGAGATATTTTTGACTTATGATGCAAATGTTTCCTTTTTAAAATAAGCCACTGTATTAAGCCACAGTTCAGCTTTTTCAGCCCCAATTTCTGTGCCCTGGGACTCCTTTACAATCTTTGTGCAGAAGTGCAGAGTCACGGTATCACCTCACTGTGGAATGTCACCACCCCTCAGCTTTGGCGCGCAGCCTCCAGGCTGGATAGACAGCGACAGTGTGATGATTAATATGCCTTCCAGCTGAGCAGAATCGAGGTCTGCAATCTTGCTGCAGAAGCATTTTAATAATGGCCAGCCGTGGCCTTGTGGGCCCAACACACATCATTTTCTGCAGTGACCTCTGTAGTCATAAAACTTTAAAGAACCCACAGAAGGCAGTGTCATCTGGAAGGACGTATTCTGAAGTGTGCTCAGGTTTCCCAATGGTCAATTATTTGGATGAGCCAGGGCAAAAATTAAAATCTCAAAATCAACCTATATATGTGCTACAAAGAGAAAATGAAGGACTTTTCTTAGGATAAAAATTAAATGTTGTTCAACATTCGTCATATAAAAATTGCAGTAATGCGAAATTACCTGCAGTAAATATCACAGCTGTAGAGAGTAAAGCTTCAAATAATGGAAATTGTAGTTAATTCTAAATTAAATTGCCATGTGCTTCTGTGTTACGGTGCCCTGTTTTTAAAATATATTTCATGTTCTTCCTTTTTGTGAAGCGCTGGAATCATTCTCCAATATTATGTCTTTAATCTGAAGGTTTGAATTTGCTCCAGCTTGTGTAAGGTCAGCAAGACCTTACACAGTCAGGACATTGAAGCTCACTAGAGTGAAGCCTATTTATATTTGTACTTTAGGAGCTAATGTCTTCTTACTGTTCCCTTTCCTTTTTTGGTTCTTAATTCCTTTGGTCAGGGAAATTGGACACAGCTCTGCTTTTGGGCAGGGATGGACCAAGGGAACCATAACTGAACTGTCTGTGTGTTTTTACTTGCCAGAGTTTAAATAGAGGCTCAACAGGTTCCACATGATTGAGGTCTCTGCCTTTTTGTCTTACAGACGTTGCTATTAATTTAATTGTACTGCTTCTGGAGCGGATGTTGCGATGCAGATGGTACCATTTGCATTTTGGACCAGGCTCTCTTAAACTCCTGCTGTCAAAGAATTTGAGCAGTGAGCTGTAGAGTAGGCTTATTAAGCTACCAAGTTTTCCATAATTAAAACAGCAAATTTGGCTGAGGTTTGAAAAATAAATTTCTCAAAGTCTAGTCTGGAAATTAGTTACCTGAATCCATTTTAAAGTAGACCAAGCATATTTGGAATAAGTGAATATATCCTCAAAAACAGACAGAAGGGATTCAGCTATTTGACATTGATTTGAATATCAGAGACAGTTTATTATTTTTTCCCAAAATTATTTTATGTGAAGAACATAGATTAGCTTTACTTCTTCAATTCTTATATACATTCTAGGTAGAATAGTGCTTGATCTTTGTTGCCAAATATTTCATAATAATACATGTATGTATAGTACATTATAACTGTTCAAATATGAGATAAATATTGTGCTCTGATGGCCACATTCCATACCCATTACAGCTTCTATGATGAATACTTAGGAATTCAATGTGATATTAAAGCATTTTGAACTCTGATAAGAAAAGATATAATATCTTTAAAGTAATAGTCTCATAATAGTATGAATATTAATAATTACAAACAAGCCAGCAAATATCTCAACCTGAAAATATTCATTATACTAAAGCCAGAGTGCTTTGTGCAAAGATTTAAAAAAATTGTTAATAATGGAAGACAGATAATATCTTATTCTCTCTCTCTCTCTCCATTTTCAAAATGCTCATATGGCATATATATTAGTCAGTTTTCCACCATTGGGACAAAATATTTAACAGAAATAATTTCAAAGAGGAAAAGTTTCAGAGGTCTCAGTCCATGGTCAGATGGTCCCTAGGCAGATTCGTCATGGTGGCAGGACATGGAAGAAGAAAGCTGCTCCTGTCATGGCAGCTAGGAAGCAGAGGAAAAGCAGGACACACAGAGAAAAAAAATCCATCTTCCTGTCACCTTCAGTGACCTACCTCCTCTAAGGAGGACTTCCTTCAGCCAGTGAACTCTTTGGGGGTTAAACCTCAGCATGGTCAGCACATTCATGCATGAAACATTTTTCAAAAGTTCCACCTCTGAATGCATAAACCTTTTGAGGGGAGATTTTACATCAGAGTGGAACAGTGTTCCACAAGGTCATAGGAGAGTGGAAGTCCCAGGGAGTTGAGTGATCTGTACCCACCTGATTTACTCATCAACTCTAATACAGAAAGCCAAAGAATATGCAATGCCAGTGCATCACTCAGCTTTGTATCGCTGTGAGAAAACACCTTAGGGAAACAATTTCAATGAGGAAACGTGTATTTTTGCTTGTGGTTTCAGATGTTTCAAACCACGGCCTCTTGGTTCCGATTTTTCTGAAGCTGCCTGTAATGAGATGATATATTATGGCAGGACCCTGTGGGTTAGCAAAAGTGTTCACTTCATGACGCCCAAGAAGGAAAGACAAAGAGAAAGGGGGAAGAAGGAGGAGGGAGAGGGAGAGAAACATCTAGGGACAAAATACAGCCTTCCAAGACAGGCTTGCCACAACCCATGTCCTCCAAATAGGCCCTACCTCCTGCTTCACACCACCTCCTAACAGTCGGCTGGGCCATGGACACATTAACGGATGAACCCATTGACAAGGTTAGAGTGCTGGCCATCCCGTCACCTGCCGGCTTTGAGCTGTGTGACATTAGGGACAGATCTTTCAACTCAGGAGTTCTGAGCGACATTCCAGATTCAAGCCATATCATCCCAGAGAACATAGGCTTTCAAAACAATTCCAAATCAATATGGTAATTAATTCATTTTTAAAACATCAAAGAACTGATCAGTTTCAATTCTGACTCTTTGTAACAGAAAATTGGGTAATTTTGAGAATCATCTACTTTAAGTGATTTAAATTCAGAATATTAAGCTAACTTTTATTTCTACTTTGCCCCTCTGTTTATTTTGTTTGATGTTTTTCATTAGGGAAGAATATAGCAATTTCATGGAGCTAAATTAAGCCTTTTAATTTGTAACTTCACAATAAATATCAATTATGGCTCCAAGCATATGTTCTGGCTTGTTTGCTAAGGCTCACCTTTGAACTAAATCAACCTTGCATTTGCTACATACAAGTGGTAGGAATTCATTTTGTAAATGTAAAAAGAAAAAGTTACGTACTTGTGACCTCATATTGAATTTGTATGGCATAGACTGGAATGTTACACTGCTTAGAAGAAACTTGTAACTGTGATTTCTCTTTTCCTGGATTACCAAGCGCTACTCCCCCAGTTGTTACCCTTGGAGAAGGCCTTGCTGAGCAAGCAGGACGCGTTGACCACAGTACTATAGTTGTGGGTCTTGAGCAGCACACTCCTCTGTGAGCTGGCAGGAAAGGTTCGGATTTCAGAGCAGGATTATGGTTACTAACAATAGCTTCTGCAGGTCCAAATGGTCTTGCAGAATACATCTGCGTTTAGGGCCAGGGATACAGCTCAGTGGGATCAGCGTCTGCCTGGCAAGTGCAAGGTTCTGAGTTTGATTCCCAGTACAAAAAAAAAAAAAAATACATCTCCATTTAAAGTCTAATATTTTATATATTATCTACCTATATGTCTGTCTGTCTGTCTATCTATCTATGATACACTACCTTGGTTTGCTCAATGATTAAGTAAAAAAATTAGATTTGAAAGATTTGAAAGTGATTTCATAATAATACAAACACTGATGTATCAATTGTTTAGTAATGGAGGCCCAAATATGGGGGTGACATGCAACTAATGAATGTCCAGATGGAGGTAATCCTGGGCCTGCACCCCATAATACCCCCGAGGGATGGATGTCTGCCACAGAAACGCAGCCCTGTGTTGAGGGATGAGAAAAGCTGACCCCAGCAGTCATCAAGCTATGGGTCCTTTATAGGCATTAACAACTGTGCCCACAAATATCTAAACTGAAAGGTATATACAGACTCTCCATAAGGAACCTGAGGGACCAGAAATATATACTGTAAATAAATAAAAGTTGCCAGTAATTATCATTAAAAAGAATTTCCCTGACCCGCAGTAAATATTCCAACACTCTTACTAGATAAGTGAACTAAGAGCACAGTATATGATTTTGCCAAAGCAGTATGATAATGTTATTCTCTTCCATTTTTAGAAAGGTTGAATTAACCAACCTCAAAGGCAGTAACTTTTGTCTGCCTGACATGACACAAGCTAGTTAATCTTGCTTGGCGTGCACTCCCTCATATGTAAAATGGAAATGATTAAAAAATGTAAGGTTTAGATGATTCTGAAATGCATATAAGAAATTTTAAAAATCATTCTAGATTAATTATGGACAGTACTATCAGCTGATGACAAAAATCTTCCTAATTTGTTTTGCTTAGATAAATGACAGTTTCTTGCAGTTTTCTTAATTGCATTATAATTTCTTTCTCTCTATTGTTTGAGACCACTTGTTATCTATTTGTACATAGGCTGCAGGAATTCAAGATATTTCACCCCAAGGTCTTGTGATCTCATTATACCATGTTACCCCCATATTTGGGCCTCTATTGTGAAACAATTGATATATCAGAGTTTGCATTACAATGAAACTACCATCCTTAATCTTTTATATCTAATTTTTTACTTAATCATAGAGCAAACAAGGGTAGTATGTCATAGATAGATAGATAATTTATAGATATTTAAAACTGAGAATACTTGTACCTGTGCCCAGTGATTTCTTTGTTGTCTTAATTAGAAAATTTTAGAGCCAAGTTTTAGCCTCAGTTTTCTCTGATTCTATATTCTATTTCCAATGTTGTTCTTTTCTGTAAGAATTTATGCACAGGTATAGGGTCTAGCGTTTGTCTTGGAAACTCTGTGGTTAGGACCTTGCTCCCAGGGTCCATCTCTCTGGTCTGCTTAGGTGTTTCGTATTTACCAGTTCCGGGTGCCCTTTCTCTTCCTGCATGTGGCAGGGCTCCGTGTGGCCTGCTGAGAGTGCCCGGACACCATAGCATCCAGAATCAGTGTGCACTTCCACATCTTCTCTGTGTCACTTCTACACATGACTAAACTGAGAAGTGTGACAGGACAGTCTTTATCACTGGTGGCAATGCCAGATGGCTTGTCATAGGTGTATTAGTTTCCTATTGCTGCTATTACAAAATATCACAAACTGGTGTGTTTTGTAAAACAAAACCAGGCATTTTTTTTCTCTTGCTGTAGTTCTAGGGGTCAAACATCCACAATTAGTTGCATTAGGCCAAAATCAAAGGGTCAGTGGCTGGTAACCACCTCACTCTGACCTTTGCCCGTGTGGTCATCTTGCCTCCTCCGAGCTCAGTTCTCCCTATCGTGAGAATACATATCATCATATTTAGAATCACCTGGGCAATTCAAGTTAATCTCCTTATCTCAGGGTCTTTGACTTAATCTTCTTGCAAAATATTTATTTAACCTCTAAAGGAAGATTATTAGCACATTTGGGGAACTGACAGGAATGTATTTTAGGGAGCTGTTGTCTAACCTACCTCTATCCACGCAACAGACCTTGGGACTTTTTGGTCTATTTTGCCCTATTTTGTTTTTGTGACACTTATATGTGAGGATGAGTCCACTAGAAGTTGGGTAGAGTTTATGTGTGGCTAAGCTGAAACTATGATTCCCTTAGGACAGTAGAATATGAACTACTCTTTGAAATGTGCAGTATACATATGCCTTGAACCAAATCTTGATAATGTCATGAATACCTTGAGTATTTTCTTAATGGGCTAATTTCCTCATATCTCATTTAAGGCATCCATTAATTTAGAAACCCAAATTAATTATTTTTTTGGTATTCAAAGTGGCAGAAAATGTAGAATATGAAGCATTTCTGGACCTTACTAGAACAACTCTTATCTAATTTAATCCTGGCAGCCCAGACAATTTGTCATGCAATATATTCAACCATCATTAAATAACATCTATCACATAAAATGTCTTTCTCCTGGTTCTTTGTTGTAATGATTGACATCACCACCTGACCAAGGCAGTCAAGCTTAGAAATAGGGTTGTTCCTGACAGAGGTGATAGTCAAGTTTTGTTTCAGCCTTCAGAGTCACCTGAATGACTTTTACAAAATATATCACGTGCAGACTCCATCCTAAGCCATTAGCATTTAGGAGACGAGACCCGGGATTTGACCCGAGCTCTCCTAATGGCTCAAGTGTGTAGCCAGAGTTAGACATATTGCCAGTTAAACTCATGGCTCAGATGCCAAGATCAGCCCAATGGGACATCCATAGACCAGCAAGTGTTTAAGATGAACACGCACCTGGATGCCTTTGGAGGGAGCCTGTACCGATCTAGCGCATTCCCTGCTCACCCTCCTTGTGAGCACTGACCAAGTGTCTCCCCACTTGCTCCACCTATGAGTCCAGTCATATTACAAGTCCTACCACTGCTGGAGACATAGCTCAGTGGCACAAGCACCTGCCTGGCTAGCACAAGGTCTGGAGTTTGATCCCCAGTACCAAAAAAAACACAATTCCCACTGGTGACTTATTGTTTTGCAGTGCCACAGTCTTGTTATTGCATAGCGTCTTCTTCTATTCCATCTTTGCCATCTTCACTCTCACCGCTACCTCTGCAAAATCTCACAGTCATGTTAACAATTGCTTTGGAACTGATTTTCTTCCATTAATCCCTCAAGCAAATGCAGTCATAACACTTAGTGTCTTAAACCCGTTGATTGGTATCTGAGTCCTAAGAGATGAAAACCACGTTTTCCAGCCTGGTGCTGAGTTCCTCCTCATGCAATCCCTGATGACATCTATCAACAAATTTACAGGGTTGTGCATTTTGCCAACTGTTTATGTCTACACACACATATTGACTCAGCTTTAATTTGATCATTATAATGTCAAATTTATTTGGTCAGAAGCAATGAAGGATTTGATAGTAAAACAAACTTCTGTAATGTGTCATCTGAAGACAGCCATGTTAAAAACTTTACGAATACTGATCAAAATAGTAAAGTTTAATCTAAACAGTCTGGAACACACACAAAAAAAGGAAAAAAAACCCAAAGAAAATGGAAAAAACCCACAATCTAATTATTTAGATTAAAAAATAGCAATTTATTTTTAATTTTTCTTTCGTTATTTCCTCCACATTTCTTATGTATTGTCTTATTTCTTCTACAATGACAGATCTCATTGTTTTGAGACAATATTTAAACTCCCGTTCACTGAATTCATCAGTTTACTCCTACATAGCACAGACCTTTTGCAGATGGAAAAGGGGTCAAGATGCAGCAGGTGGGGAGGGAGGTGAGGGGGATCTGTATAAAGGGAATTAAAAAGCCTTAGCACATGAGCTAACTCGCCAAGGTGAAGGCCATTGCTATGTGCTGGGAACATGGACTAATGGAAATACAGATTGGGAAAGATGAGACTTTGGCAGGTCCCAACAGCTGCATCCACTGGGCTGTCTGGAATTTGGCTGAGGCTCTGACCTCTGGAGTTGAGGAAAGCCACACAGCAGAAATGCTTGCTGCCAGCTTGCCTGTGGCCCCCAGTGGAGTGTGCAAGGAAAGAGGGGGTGGTATTCTTCCTTGGATGGAGAAGGGGAATTCTCTTGCATTCAGACTGTAAATGAAAAACTGCCCATGGCCAATAAGTGGTGATACTAATGTACTCGTCACATTTACTTTCTGCCACAACATAGCAAGCTCTAAAAATTCAACAGTGAGCAGGACTCAGCCCAGGGGCCAGGCGAGATCAGTGCATGGCTGTACCATTGCACCTGAGCAGCATTTCCTAGTCATAGTCCTCAGCAGTGACACTGCCAGATGTCTGGCTGCCTCAGTGGCTGAGTGGGTCCGACTGCAGTTTTCTGCCAGGGCCTGAGAGGAATGAGCGCTTTGCTTTGAGGTTCAGGCACAGACTCTGGAATCTAAAACGGGAGACAGAGACCTAGGTCAGAAGTCAGTCCATGGGACAGAGCGACACACAAGATATTAGTACTGGGTCCTAAAAAGTACCGTAACACAGTACCCCAACTTGGGAGCTTAAAGCTTGTGGTCTCGCAGGTATGGAGGGCTGAAGTTCAGAGTTACAGTTTCTGTTTGGGTGTCTCCTTCTAAAAGAATCTATTCCCTGCCTCTCTCCAAGCTCCTAATGGTTCCCGAGCAATCTTTGGTATAGGTAAATCACTCTGTTTTCTGCTGTTATTTTTAAAATGATGTTTTCCCTGTGTCTCTGTCTTTTCATTCATTTATTCCTTCTGTGCAGTGCAAGGACATCAGTCATGTTAAATGACATCACTCCAGTGAGTTACCTCAGTGAACACCACACTCCCAAATAAGCTCATTCTGAGGTATGGGAAATTAGGGCTCCACACATTGGTTCCTTTTGTTATTGTTGTTGTCATTTTGAGGGAGAAGTGATATGATTCAGCCTACAAAATTTCACATGCCCGAAGCCAGACCTGTTTGTTAAGGGGTGATCTCCGCACAACGCTCTTCAGCTGCCCTGAGCTCCTCATATTTCTGAGAAGTGGTTGAAGGGTTGGAGTCATGAGCAGACAGAGGGTTTGGCAAGTGGTGATTCTCAGAAGCCAAAGGGTACAAGATACTAAATCATATCTAAATTCATCTGCACCCTTTATCAAAATGGCCTTACCGCCTTCAAATTGATTTAGGCGCCCCTGATTACATAAAGTTTTATTTTTGTCTCCTCTGGGCAGTGCCCAGCTGACTCCCTGAAGTGCAGCAGATGTATGTGTTTCCATCAGCTACGAAAGAGAAGCCTGGAAAATGAGAATAGAGGTTCTGTGCAGGGCTGTGCATCGTTGCCTGCATGGGGGCTACTGGTTTGCAAGGAGGCAGCTGTGACTCTTTCTGTGGCTTCAAATCCCCAGGGGAAGGAGAATTATTCATACAAGCAAATCAGGATTTGAGAATAAAACCAGTATCTCAGACATGAAAACATCTATATTGTGATTTAAAGCATATATGTCAGATGAGATTTTAACTTTGGATATGTTGCTAAATCTTCACTATAGTAGAGAAGAAAGAATTTTATTATAAAACTGGATTTTTGAAAGGAGATTTTCGGTTACATACCTGCAAACTCCAGCCAGTACTCTGGAGCTCATAGGAACAAGTCCATGGTCCACACAGAAATTGGAAGAGACAAGTTAGCCTGTTTTGGGGATGAAGTAATCATGTAATTATATTCTTTCAGTACTTTGCCTCAGGTGCTTGAATCCATTTCTTTTCCACCACGATGGAGCTTAGACCAGTTGATCTTTTATGTTCTTACCAGTTCTAGGATTGTATGTGTTTGTTCAGGTTAAAATTTTAAATTCTTCTTTTCACAAAGAATGTCTTCTATAATCTTTTTGAAGTTTCTCTATTCAAGAATCTTTTTCTATTGCATTTATTATTCTCTTTTAAAAGTGCCTAGATCATTTTTCCTTGCCACAGAATTGAAGTTCTACAGGCTAGTTACAAAAAGAATGAAACAACCAGAGACAACCAGGGCTATCTCTGGCATTGTTTAGTGGCAGTTGAAGGAGAATTTGTTTTTTAATTAGTACAAAATAAATATGTATTGTGCTGTCCTTAAAAAATGACAGAATTAAAACATATATACATATATACACTTGAATTATGTGAGGCTTTCTGAAATTTTCCCCATTCAAAAATTTACTTTCTCCCACAAAAGAAGCAGGAAACTGACAAATAGAGAAATGTGTGCAAAGAAAAACACTAAATTCTATTACAGTTTTCCACACTTCCCAGAGATTTTACAGTGAAGAAGCACAGTGCTAATCACTTCTGTCTGTTTACCAGCTGGGTCTCCTGCAGTAGAGTCAAGTGTGAGCTGCAGAGTTGTGCATGAGTTTATTTACTGCCCACCAATCGGGAAATGCAGTAGCCCATACGGATCAGTCCTTTAACAATTTGGGCATCAAAACTTTTGATGTTTGAGCTAAAAGCAGACATGAAACAAGGGCTCTGACCAGCTGGTCTTTGGTCCCTAGGGACTGTTGGGCCAGTGAGAACTGCAGGGTCATAGATGCTGCAGGCTGGGATTCCCTTTAGAAAAGACATTGAGATCAAAAACAGAAAAGCAGAGATCTCATCCTGGGGGTGCTGGGGAGAAGGCCCGGGGAGCCGAGAGGTGCTCTTTGGAGTTGAGCTGGGCTGAGTGTTATGGTCAGGAGAAGGTCAGAGTCCGGAGGATCCTGTAACAACAGCTCTCTGCCAGCCCGCGTGCCAAGCCTCAGGGCCATTCCAGCTGGTGCGGCCCATTTGTTTTTCATTATCAACACACCAAAGGGGTTTTTGTTTCTTATAAATAAGGATGACAAACAAATTAAGCTCTAGCAGGTGCAGAGAGCTTGTTCTGTCCTGAGCTAAAAATTGTCTTGGCCATGATAAGACTTGCCACACAGGGCCGGTGTGGGGAGGTGCTCTGTGCTTCCTCCATGTGAAAGCCCTGCGTCTAGGTTCCAAGGTTAGAGCTGCACAAACAAATGGAGTGGCACGAGAAAATCCTTTTTAGTTTAGAGTGATTATCAGAGCAGTTACAGACCGTTGCACTATTGGAATGAAAGTCATTTCAAGACTTGGTATTTGAGCCATCTTGGCAAAGTTTGACATCTCCGTCCAAGCAGCTTTGGTGGCAGTGTGCCATTTTGAATAGCTCCCCAGAGCT
Source organism: Hydrochoerus hydrochaeris (assembly GCA_004027455.1). Taxonomy (NCBI): domain Eukaryota; kingdom Metazoa; phylum Chordata; class Mammalia; order Rodentia; family Hydrochaeridae; genus Hydrochoerus; species Hydrochoerus hydrochaeris. The sequence continues at coordinate 156,176 of PVLA01003930.1, read as the reverse complement.
CATGGGTCCAGATGCTTCACAAACTGTAGTATAGAGTGATTTCGAAGGGGTAGAAGGAAACTCCAGCATGCAGTACTGTGTCTATAAATCCACGCTTCCACTGGAGGGGCCAGACTTGTCCCCTGGGTAACAGGAAGGAAGAGCTAATATGCTAACTTGAGTCTGAATTCAGCCTCCTTGCTCTTTTGATTTCCATATTATTTCTCCTGTTTATGCCTGTGCACACATCAATCTGAAAATCCTTTAGTGGAATGGACAAGCAGCTGCCTGGGGTCGGGGGGAGCTCTGTCCCTGACAGGGGGGAGCTCAGATTAGGAGTTCCCCAGAGACTCTCTCCAGTCAGGGCTCTGAAAACATGGTTTATCTCACACAAACTCGGTTCTCCCTGGAGAAACTTTAAAAGAGGCTTTGTTTTTGCCAAGAATTTCTTTTGGTTTCCAGCTTAATTAATAATGATCCAAAGGAACCAGGCTATTTGCAGTCTGTGAAAATGCTGACTTCCTCCACTTATTCTGAAAGATACTTACAGTGAACTTAATCAGAAGCACCTACACAACCACTCCCCGTGCAAGGAATAAAATACTGCCAAGGGGTTCTAAGGTGTGTTCCCCTCATGTTTATCTCTAGGTTTTATTTGAGAAAGTTTAACAAACTAAAAACTATTTGAAATAGTTGGAAGTAAGCAGGGATATACATATGCATATATATAAATATATATATATATACACACATACATAATATCAAAAGAGATATATATTACATATATAAAAAGTGATATATAGATATATTTTATTTTAAAGAGGCTAAAACCAAGGAAAATAAAACATAATAAAATAAATAAAAAAATAAATCAGTATAAATGATACAGGATTTCAAAACCTTAAGAAACCAACAATAGTGACCATAATGCCTTTTGTTGTTTGCAAAGTAGCTGCCAATACTTTCAGACATAGTAAAATCGAATAGGACGGAATAGAATAGAAACAATAAAGACAGTGAACGCAGTAAAGGACTTCAAAACAAGCCAACAGGAAGTCCAAAACGGCTACCATAATGTGTCTTACTGTCTTTCAAATAGTTGCTCCTGCCATCAGATTTAACATAATCAAACAAAACAAAGGGGAATAAAACCCAACCCAACAAAACAATGAAAATGACACGGTTTCCTGGCTGGGATCCCTTCCTGGTGAGGCCCCTGGTTCTCTCCCCACCACCCCACACTCTGGGAATGGCGGGGACTCAGGGAGAGAAGTGTGGATGTGGCTGTCCCCACACCAGCAGCAGCCAGTGCATCGTGCTCGATATTTAGATATGTACATCAAAAGAGACATATAGAGAAGAGAATTTCACTGGAAAAGGAAACTAGCTCTTTTTACAATATTGTAGCATTTTACTTATTCAACATATGATTAAGAGTCCACCGTGTGGTCTGGATTAGACAATGAACCATGGATGCAAATGTAAATTAACCTGTGTCTCCCCTGGAGATTTCCTCTGGTGAGTAGTTCAATGTACAACTGCAGGGTAGTTTAATCGCTGAAATAGTCATGTGCATGGCACAGTGAGGGTTGTGATAAGCAGATGTCAAAGGCAGCTTTCCAGAGGGGGAGGTATGTGAGCCAATTCCTAACAGGTCCGTGGGCAAGGGAGGGAAAGTGAAGAAACACAAGGGAGTTTAAGGTGGAGGACACAGGCAAGGGATGATGTGAACATATCACAGGACACAGCATTGCTCATGTAGAGCCCAAGGCGTGTTGTTATACCTGGGGCATATGAATTTCAAGGACATTTTCCTGACATGGAAGATTGGGTCGGTAGGCACACATGTCAGGTGACTAGAGTAATACAATATTTTTATATTTGATGTATCACGCACTCTGATAGACACCAAGCTAGCAATGAAAAGGACACTAATATTTATAACACAAGTAATATAAGCAGACTTAGGTTAGAAGGATTACTGTGTAAAAAACTCTAAATCTAAGGCTGGGGATTTAGTTCAGTGGCTCAAGAGCTTGTCCGGTAAGTGTAAGGTCATGAGTTCGATCACCAGTACCAAAAAAAAAAAAAAAACAAAACAAAACTAAAGATTGAAGGGATGTGAGGAGATTATGGTAAAATGTCCAACAACAGTCTGTCCAGGGCGCACCCCTTCTCCGGCCATCGGAGATGACCTCTTTCCTCTGGGCATTGCTCCCCTGGCTGCTAAACTCTTCGCTTCTCGCACCCTTCAGTGGCGCTTCCACCAGGAGCCCTTTCCCGAAGACCGAGGGGAGTTAGGTGCCATCCTGCGCTGGCAGACTGTCCTTCCCCTTCTCCCCTTTGGGTCCGTGCTGCCTGCTCTTAGCTGCTCTTCTGCTATCCGTGGAGCATCCACCCCGTGAGAACTTGCTGGCATCCCTGTGACAGCGACGGTATTTATCCGTCTAGTACAGTCTTCAGCTCATGGAAGGTGTACTTCTGTATTTTTGTGTAAATAAATGATAGGTTGGGGAATGCAATATTAAATAAAAGAAGAATCAGGGCCAGAGGAATGTTTAAAAAGTAAGATTGAAAGAGAGAGCTAGGTGAAACAAATCTAGGGGAGAAGGCGAGGGAGAGTGGAGATTCTGGGATAAACCGCTCATTTCTGACTTGGATAATAAATAACGATTGTGCCTGAAGTGTGGGACAGGACTGTTTCCTAAGTTTGAATCACCTGTAACAATCACTTGCATCACAGCTAATTAAATTACATTTTCTTTGAAAAGTTTTGTTAAGATTCTAATCTCCTTCCAGTACGTTTTCAAAAACCTTTAATGTGGAATATTTTTGTAAAAGATGTACACACACAGTTGATTCTTCTTTCCCTATGGTTCAGGAGCTTGTGCCTGTGTCTTGTCTTCATATTTCTGGTATTCACCCAATATCAAAGCTGGGCTCTTTGGCCTCTGGCATCGTAACTTTTAAGACATTTCTAAGTCATTAAATTAAAGATTTGTAAAGGCTGAGGGATGTTGTTATCTGTGCAGCCATGCCCTGTTTTGATACTAGTTTGTGCTTATAGATGAAATAAAAATAGAAATAACATGGCAAATCTATAATTATATTGGAGTTTAAAACTTCAGGTATGTAAAACCTCATGCTAGTTAACAGAAGACTCTAGAAGCAGCAGGTGAGGTTTTGATATCAAAAAATCCTTGGAAGTATCTTGTCATCTATCCCTTTTATTTAAATAAAAAGTATTATCTGCTTCTTTCCAGTTATACACAGAGAAAAGGAAAAAGACAAAGAAAAAACAAAAGAAAAAGAAAAACCTGAAAAGAAAGGTACATGATTTTTCTTTTTCCTTTTTTAATCTTAAATTCTCTCCTTTCCACCTTCTCTCCTTCACTGTCATATTTTAGATGAACTTAGTATTTCTCCTTTTAAATTAGACTGTGACTCTCCCCCTTGGGATGGAATCAGGGGGATTTCTGGAGAGAGAAGGGTAAAGTACTGAAGGGTGTTGAGCTTTGTTACTGTTTCATGTTCTGCCAATATTTTATCAATGCTTCTCCTTGTGGTTTCTTTGCCTTAGATAGCAAAGAAAATATTATTTCAGAAAACACTTGCCAATTGTGTAGATAGAAAGCTGATCTCCTTACTGCCACCTGCGTGCTTTGATCACCTGTTAGTCTGCACTTCGTCACTGGTTTCTGTTTAGAATGGACAGGCAGGCAGGCAACCTCCCTGCTCAGCCCCTGGGAGGCAGGGATGGAGCCCCCTCCCCTCCTCTCCCCTCCCCTCCCCTCCCTTCCCTTCCTCTCCCCTCTCCTCTGGCTCACCCTTGGGCTCCCATCCTATCCCGCCCAGCTGCCCAGTGCCAGCCACTCCTAGGAGCATCCTGTGTGTCCTCCAGGACTTCGTTAATTGCACGGGTGGCTACAACCATTGACTGCACTTTATAATAGATAACTGTACTATGCTAAATATTATAGTCTGTTTTCCTAATATAACATGAATAGTACAGATTATTGCTTTCCCTATTTTTTACACCAAAATCTACCATGCTCTATTTTATCACTTTTATAATTTAAAAATATGTCCTAAACATTTTTTCACATCTGTAAATATTCCCCTCATTCTTCTAAATAAAGATGGGTAGGTATTTAAATGAATTTTCTTCCACCATAACTTTTAGCTGTTTGTTATTGGTAGCCTGAATAGTTCAAATATGACTTTTAGTTTTCTTCTTTTTTAAAGTTAGTTTTCTTCTTATTTAACTGTTCATACTCATTGTTTGTGTGTGTATGTGTGTGTGTGTGTGTGTGTGTGTGTCTGTCTGTCTGTCTTGGTGTATATACATCTTTTAGTCTATTATTTTTTTTGTACATGTTCCTGTTTGTTTTGTAGTCAAAGTTAGTGCGTTTGTCTGTAAATGGATGAATATAAATGTATATGTGTGTGTGTGTTCAGATTCTTGAACTTTTGTATGACAAGATATCAGTATTTTCCTTTGGTGTTTCTAGTTTTCAGTCTTTCTCAGGGATTAATTCAATAGGTACTCATAGTTTCCATAATTTAAAAAAATTATAATTAATTTTATTTCATCACAAAATCCATTTTGATGTGTGATGTGTGGTAGGAATCTAATCCCATTTTCTGCTCTGGTTTTAGAGTGGGTCAGGTAGAGGGTATGCGAGCTATTTGGGTACCACTGTATGAGACGGAGGCGTGACTACTTTCTTCCTGTGCACCGAGTGTAAGAGCCCGGCCCCATAACCGGGTGAGGGCTGCGCCCTGCTCAGCCTGACCATGGGCTCACTGTGTCCCCTCGCCCGCGGCCCTGTGTGGCCGGCCCTGGAGCCCTGGCAGTGGAGGCGGCTCCTGAACCCCTGGAGGAGCAGGCACCTGGCTTTCCGGCCCTTCCCGCCCCATCCTGTGGCCTCCAAGGAGCCTTTTGTTTTCGGCTATGAGGTCCAAGCCTCTGGGGAATTATTCATAGACCTGTCCCTATAATGAAATGCCACAGAGCCTGGTGTTAGAAGAGAAAGTGGCTCTGTGGGTGCCCTTCTGGCGAGACCCCTCCTGCCGCCTTGCGGTCAGGTCGCAGAGTCAGGGAGGAAGCTCTGTCCCTCTGTGCGGCCAGGCAGCCTTGCAGGACCAGCCTCCGCAGGTGCCGCTGCTGGCCTCTAGTCCCCCTGAGAGCAGAGCTGATGGCCTGCCGTTCCTGCCCTGCCGGGGAAATGGCCTCTTCCGGTGTCTAATTTGCCTCCTTCCTAAGTGCTTCATTAAAACTTACACCATTTATTTAATTTCCTATAACACATTGAATAACTTATTTCCTATACCTTATTTAATTTTCCTGGTTATTCTCCAACAAATTGTATGTGGATGTTGAAAAATGTACGATCATCAGGGAAACTATCAAACCACCCGGGGATGGATTGGAAGTGTAAGAATGTGCTGAGCATGTTACTGTCCTTACCAGTCACTGTCCCTGAAACTGTTGGGAGACACGAGATTTTATCAGCGCGTGAAGATAAGAGACAAGTCCCGACAAACACACACCGATTTACTAACTCCATACCCAAGTGGAGAGTTGTACAGTTGCAGGTATCTTGTAGGATACTGGTCAGCTAAGAAACTGAACTCTCAGTGATCCTTTTCTGAACGATTCTCCATGCCATTATTCTCCCAGCATGCGACTCTTCAGGGAATATTGAGAAAGATGATTTTCCTTTGCTTGTTGTGCTGGGGGTTGAACTCAGTGCTTTTTCAATGAGCTCCATCAGCACCCCCCACCCTGCTTTTGGTATTTTTTAGTTTTAGACAGATTCTCACTAAGTCACTAAGATACTCAGGCTGGGCTGTATTCTCCTGCCTCTGCCTCTTAGAGTGTGCTGAGATTCGAGCTGTGCATTTCAGAAATGTTTTTGCTTGTCAAAATGACATGGGAGTAGAGGGTACGTACATGGTAAGCAGGTTTTTCCAGTGTGTGGTGTGATTCAATCCCTTTGGATTCTGGTCTTCACCAAATGCCAGCTGTGCTTCCTCGAGGGGCAGGTTCCTAATTGCCCAGTTAGCCCTGATTTGCATATTTCTTATCCATCATCCTAAAAAGTTCTTCCTGATATAAAGACATATTTTTTCAATAAATTCTTATAAAATTGCCCCTTCTTGGTTTTTCCTTCTTGAAAGCTTTATCTACTTGGAAGAAGGACTTAAAAAAGAAACAGGGTGGATCTGGCTTTAGAAATGTTTTCTAAGTCTAAGTGCCAAGTTTTCCACTGCGTTCTACAGAGTGATTATCGCATTGCTAACTCTTTATTCCTGAGTTAGATTCATCAATGTTACCATCTTCAAAAGTAGTTTCTGATTTTGGTGAGGAAAGTTGGTTTTGATGTCTGTTGAACACACATCCTAATGTAAAATTTTCTCTTTAAGCAACTCACAAGGAGAAAATTGAGAAAAAAGAAAAGCCAGAAACAAAGGCCAAAGGTAACTTTTCCTTTTCTTATTTCCATATCTAAATTGCTTTGGTTGCATTTTGTGTAATAGATATCTGTATGCATTTGCACAACCATGGGCCTCACAATTAAAATTTACTGTCTAAAGGATGACAGAACCAAATGGGCGAAACGACAGACCCTTTCAAACCACAAGAGGAAACAAAGAGCTTTGTTGTACATAATCGGCTACGTTCTGCTCCCCATGACCTGGCCGTAATTGTCATCCTGACTGTCTGCTACAGACAAAAGGAAATTTGTACAGGGTGTGGAGCTTCATCTAACAGTAATAAGCCCCCCACCCCCGAACTCCCTAGCTGGGCTAACTGTACTTCTACAAAGTGTTTAAAAATAGGATCAAAAGAAGAGGAATCATGAGGACTGGGGCTGCATAAAAATGCAGGGGTGACATGGACCAGGAGAGAGAAATGACTCCTGCATCCACGCTGAGGATGCCGATTCTTCTGTAGACTCTGCTGAGAAATGCAGATTGTTGACAGCTTGCTTTTGCCTTGTGAACCCGCAGCAAAGAGCCGGCTGGAATCCTACTGAGCTAGCACTTTTGAGTCTTAGAAACTAGGAGAAAATAAACAGGTATTGCTTTGACCAGCCCAGTTTATGATAATTTGTTACCATAGCAACAGGAAACAAACATATCTGACTTTTTGATCGTTAGCAAATTGCATTTGACTTTTGGAGTTTCAAATTCAGAAATTCTTTCACAGATATATCTTGATCATTATTTTAAGATTTCTAACAACCAAAATATCTTGATAATGTATCCTCTCCCCCTCAACCTCAATCACTTAGAATATGGTTGTAATACTATGTAGTTTGAAATATTTAAAAAACCCTTATTTTTCTGCCACACATTTATCTGTCATTTATTAAATGATGCAAACATGAATTTTAACTGATAATTTAATATTATCTTCTAAATATAAATTTCTTACTCATACTTTAAAGTATACATTTTATGTGATCAGGACATTTTAGCTATCTTAACCTTAGCATGTCCAAATAATTTTGAAAATTCAATGATTATCCATAAAATATAAAATGTTGGACACTTGAAGCAGATGTACTTTACATGAAATTTTACTGCAACAAAATATTCAATTGAAGTTAAATCAGATAAATTATAAAATGAAGCCTTTGGAAATGTAAGCTGACTTTCATCACAAGACTAAATTAATACTTAAATCAATGCAATTTTATTCTATTTGGATCTTTTCTATTACACAAATGCATATATATGTATTTGTGCATACATATACATACAGAATCTAAATACTAGTGGGGATTTTATCAAATGTGTAAATTAATTACCAAGTTTAACAGATGAAATATCTCAACCCCTGAGAAAACAAAGAAATTGGCATGATCATATAACTAGTTTATAATTGGACTGCAATAAAAAAATTTAGGTGACCTAAATGTGAATCAGGTTTTCTTTTCAGTGATAAACAAGGCTTCAAGCAGCATTTGTTCACTCAGTGTGTATGTGTTAAACATCGTCTTCGTTGTTTATCACTAGCTGAAACCTTACCACAGATGTCAAGGTGTAAGTCACTGTGCACCATTTCTGGCAGTATCTGTGAGTCAGGAATCTGGCTGTGAGGAGGTCAGTCCTCTGCTTCATGACTTCTCACTAAGCTTCAACTGCACTGTTACCCAGGGCTGCAGAATCATCTGAAAGCTCAGCCAGGGAAAGACCACTTGCAAGGCCAGGCCCAAGGCATGGACCAGGTCCAGTTCTCAGTAGCTCCTGCCCACGCATCCCCTGGACATGATAGCTGGCTTCATTCTACCCGCCAGAAGACAGAAGGAGCAGGTGTGATGTAAATCAGGGATGCATGTTGACAACTCATGATATCTTACCTAATCACCCCTGCCATATCAACTATTCACTCATAGTTTCTTGATCTGTTTCAACCATGGTCTGCCCAAGGCAGTATTGGCTGTACCGTCTCAGAACTTCTTCCTGCAAAGCAGCAGGCCTTTCCTAGTCTACCATGCTACATGTGTCAGACTTGAAAAACTCATTCAAAACATTTCTGTTTACGTATCCAATCCATGTATTACCACACACATGGCCTGAGCATATGGAAGAAAATCTACTCTCTTTGATTACAATTGCTAATTCCATATATACTTAATCATTTTTTCTGAAAAAAATGTACTGTGCTAGACACAAAAGTGACACAAAAATGAGTAATAGAATTATTCGCAAGTGGCTGAAAGTGTGGTTGGAAAGACGGCCAAATGAAGAGTGACCTATAATTCTATATAGAGAAAAAAATGCCAGCTTTAATACGAGTTACAGCCAGTGGAAGCTGAGGGGAAGGAATGGTGAATTCCAACATCAGAACTGCATTGCGCACGCAGTGAGTGTTACGGAATTTAGATAGTTCAAAAACTTGGAGAATGTTTTGACACTGTTAGGTACACAGAAGATATCTGAGATACCGGGGAGATAGTATGTCATGAAGTGGAGAAGGAAACCTTGGGAAAGACTGTGAGAGGAGAGATGGGAAGAAGCAAAGCCTTGCAGGGTTTCCATGCTACAGAAACATTCATTCAGGTGGATGTTACAATTTTTCTGACCTTTAAAGCTCCATCAACTAACTGTGAGACTGAACCAAGTAGGCTCTCTGGGCTAGGTCTTTCTGGGACACGCTTGTGAGTTGTGTGATTCCAGGTGCTCTTGGCTCCCCAGCAAAACTTTCTCTCCACAAGGGCAGTGATGAATATCTCACTGTGGGGTGTGGAGACAGCATCCATTGGAAGTAATCTTCAAAAGCTGATTTTTTTTCAGTCACAGAAACGTATGAGTTTGATGTAACAAAGAGCTGAAATAAGGAAAGGACATTTAGAAGTGGTTTATGGGCAGAAAAGAAAAATCCCCTTAGGATAGTCACAGAGGCTGGTGGAAGTTTGAGATGGGTGACAGTCGTAGGAGACTTTGGTGATGAGATAACTTTGTGTAGTGTGTGTGGCACAGTATCTCACCTTGAAGACTCCCAGTGCGTCTTATCTTTGTAAAATCCCCCAGTAAGACTCTGGCAATGTCTCAGATTTTATTTCATCATAAGAATAACTTCTGACTCCTCGTGCAGTACCGTCCCCCACACAGCCTCTGAGTAACAGGGTGTTAGCCCAGCCCAGTGAACACAGTGTCAAGATGACTCAGGTCTTGTATGACTGTTGGGATCTGCATGGTCAGGATTATCCTTCTCTTCACGGCCCATCCCAGTACTGTCTTGGCCTAGTCTGCACCAGACTCAGGAAACTGAACCACATTATCTTCATGAAATCCTTTAACACGAATGTCAGTAAACGGTTCCCACTGTGCTGGCAGATTTCACACAGGGTCCTGACACTGTGGAGGGCCTTCAGCGGGGCCTGGTCATTACAGGCGGAGCAAGGTGCTCATTCCTGCAAAAGGACTGACTCGCTGAACGGGCTCCTCGGTGTGGACACCTTTCCCGTGAGCGTTACACACCCTTTGCATGTTACAGAAGTCTCCTTTGTGCCAGGCTAAGTTCTTGATTATCTGCAACTTTAAAAAAATCAAACAAAATCAATGTTTTCTTGGCATGACATAAACTGATTAAAAAGTTAAATATTAGATGAAAAAATTAAGAAAAAGCCATATTTCTCAAATGAGGGCTAAGTCTAACATAGGATTTCATAAATTACATGAAACTGATCATTTGTTTCAGAGGTGCTAGTTTTAGATTGTTTTTCCTTTTTTTGTCTTTTTAAAATCAGGTTTATGAACAATTACAGGAGAAATATGTGGTAAGGGGCAGTAACCCAATGTTTCCTAACTACACACAGATGACAAGAAAGCGAAGACTAAAGAGAAGACGGAAGAAAAGGTGAAGAAGGAAGGAAAAGTCGGGAAGCAGGAGAAGGTGAAGCCAGTGGCAGCCAAGGTAAAAGAGGCGCAGAAAGCAGCCCCCAAACCTAAGGAGAAGGACCGCAAGGTGCCCGCGGCTGCGAGGGAGCAGGACCAGAAAGGTAAAGGCTTTCAGCAGGAGGCGGCCAGAGCAGCTAAGAGAATGCGGGGCCAAAAGCACATGCTGTGAGATTGAAACCTGAAAAAGAACCAGTCAGACTTCAAACGGGGATCAAAGATTCACACAAGTAAACATGCCTGACCCGAAGTGCGATCAGTGGGCAGTTGCTGGCAGTCAGAGAAACGCTAAAATGTGTTCGCATAGGTGAAGATGTATTTTGAGGTTTTTTTAAAGTGATGTTTGAATTAGCATCTGGAGCTGTCTAAATATTGGTGGTAAATGTCCCGTGCTTGAGGAAGAGAATTTTTCTGAAGAAGGGAAATAGCAAGTGACCTGTTGTGGTTTCCACACTGTTGGAACAAAAGCCGTCCAGAAAAAAATGCCAGCGATCCTCAGTGTGTTTATTGAGCAGTCAGGGTTCAAATCTAGAGAGTAAGTGTCCAGAAAAATCTGGCATGCCTTCCTTAGGTCTCTGCAGAAGCCTGTTATTTAGAACATACATCAAATTATTGAATTCATTTAATAGCATTCTTACTAAAAAGTAAAATTCATTTAATGTAATAACAAGTTATGGAGAAAGGAACGTCAAGGTTCAGTGACAGTTTTCGCTGACAAAATTGGTGACTTCAGGATACTGCACGTGACACACCCTCCTCTTCAGCGGGAGCGGGGCCAAGCTTCCAACCGCCACGCGCAGGACATGGCACTGGGAGCTCTGCGGATGCGGAGAGTAAGGTGTCACCAGGGGTCACGGAGGAACTGGGTGTCTCACTCCGCTGGGCCTTGCTGACGCCTCTCTTCGCTAGGATCGTCCCCGAGGCCTGGTGGACGCAGGGCCTGCCACTGTCCACCTGGGGCACAGGGTCTCCTCTGTGCACCCAGCTCCCGAAATAGCACTTTGCAAGGCCTTTGACGAACAAATGTTTTCCAGCTCTGCTAGCAACTGAATAATTTTATCGGAGGCCTGAAGTTGAGGATGTGGCTTCTCTGAGCTCTTACAAATATTTTAATATGCTATCATTGCATCAGTCGTATGGCTAGTGAAACTGACCATTTTTCTGCATTGTGAGGTACATGCTAAAAAATTGGCAGTCTACTCTTGTATTTTACTATTTATTTTCTTTTTATCTTTCCCCACAGATTAACAATATTTGTAAGCTTTAATACACAGTAATATTATAAACTTTGGTTCATTTCAAAAACATAGATATTTTCAAATATAAATTTTAAAAGAGAAGAAAGAAAAAAGAGACTTCGTCTCCTTGTGGTGATTTACAAACTCTAATTTAGGTGATTTGCATTTATTTCAACCTAACACTTTATGAGTGAATGCAAACTTTAAAGCATTAAGCTTTTCTTCCATTTTCAAGATAATTATATAGTCTTGAAAAAATTTAAAAATTGTTTATCTCTTTAAAGTATGTCACATTGGAGTAGTTTGCATAGAAAAAGCCATACCAAATGAATTAAAAATTATTTTGACTGGAACATATTATTATGATAGAAAATAGGGAAACTACTCTTACAATGCACTATCATGTTTTTTAGATCATAAAGTACTTTGTATTTTAGATTGCCCTTTTAAGAAGAAAAATAATCACATAAAACCAGTTAAAACATGCCATAAAGAGTATAATTTTTCTCCAAATACAGCATATAAAAATGTGTGCCAGTTATATACAGGAATATAAAAATATTTGTATAATAACTAGTAATGTAAACATATTTTTTGATGTTTATTGTTAGTAATTTCAGGACTTCCAGAACATGTCTTATTGATAGACATATCACCCGGACACTTTTGGATAATATTTATTTTCCAGATCACAAATACTATATTTTATTCCAATCAAGAATCAAATTTATTAATGATAGTATTATATTACCATTCCATTTTCAATTTTTTTAATTCTACATGAAAACTATGTATTAAAAAGACATTCAAACGTCACAAAGAGTTATAAACAATTGTATAAATATGATTTTATCAGCTAAGCAAATGCTATTATTAAATCAAGGCCCCCTATTTAAAAAAGCTACCATCAATTAAGTAATGTATCATTAGATTAAGTTAAATAAACTTAACTGAGAGTGTCTGGTCAGACACAAACACATGATTTTTTTCCTAAGAGAAGATTTGAGAGCATTTATTAATTTTAAAAATAATCATATGACATTTTAAACAAACAAGGTAAAGGTATGGGGCTCTAAAAAGGTATAGGGTGGTTTTGAGCTTAAGCTTCTTGCATTAAGGCCCTAGTAAAATCCATTTAATTCTTGGGTCAAGGAGATATTTATTTGCTTAGCTTTAGTGAGATCTAGTGAGTTTAAAGCATCCTATTCATATAGATTTCTAAACAGTTCAACAGAACAAGTAGGACCCGCAGGTCTTTTCCTCACTTGTAAACCTACATGAGATCCACAGATTGACTGACCATTGCTTAAGTAGACAGTAAATGTATGAGCATGCTCAGCATTGAGAAAAAGATGTGTGTGTGGGTGTGTGGGTGTGTGTGCACCCTACCTGGAACCTCCACACACTTGATTATGCGTCACATAATCAAGTTCACGTGGACCAATTGAAACTATTTCTGGTGTGGTCAGAAGCTTTGGCATGAGCAGACATTGCTCCCTCCTTTCTGGTAGTTTCTGGAAAACCTTTGGGGAGGAGAAAGACATCCCCCACAGCTGGTACGGACCCGGACCAGTTCCTTCCTTCCTTCCTTCCTTCCTTCCTTCCTTCCTTCCTTCCTTCCTTCCTTCCTTCCTTCCTTTTTTTTCTCTTTTTCCTTAATGCTTCTTTATACTTTTGTGCAGGGAGAGAAGGAATAGCTAGAGAGACTCTTCCTTGGAGCACTAGACCACATGTACCCCATTCTCAGTCGCAATTATTTTTTAAAATTCCTTCCCATTGACGTTCTCGACCCAGGAAGTGTTTTCCTAAGGTGCGGCTCCACGGGGATGCGGACACGGTAGCAGCTGAGTGACATCTGCCCCCCCCCCGTTCCCTGAGGGTCAGGAAAGGGACTCAGGGACAACGTGGATTATCCTGAGAAGAGTGTTTATTTAGGAAAACAAAAACAAAACGCTTGAAAGTGATGACCACACACCAATCCAAGAAAATCCTTGTTTCCTAACTCTGGGAGTTAGACTGACGAGGTAATTCAGGCTTCTTTAGGAAAAGTCTCCTGATATATTATTTGAGATGGATTTAAAGAAGCATTTCTAGATAGCATGTCTTCCGAAGTCAGGAAGGAGGTGAAGCAGACCCTTAAGACTGCCCCAGGCCTGTCTTCCTTGACACCATTAAATCACACCCTCATGACGGCTGGGGACCAGAACCCTGACCTAAAATAGCTCACCACTCTTCACTGCAAACATTTTTTAATATTCCTCTCAGATATCCTGGTGGCATTACTATGCAAGATCACAGGATTACTTACCAAAACTAGATCCTTGTAAGTGTTGAAACTCTTGCTTATCCAGGTAGGGAAAAAAAAGTTCTTTGACCTCAAATCCACACGGGATTTCCTTGTACAACTTAGATGCTCATTGCAGTCCTGGTGCATTAAGGAACTGAGTGGTTTTTGGAGCCACAGGTTATCAGCATCAGAAATCCAAGCATAGTCCTTTAGAAAATAGCCCACGAAGTTTAAAGGTTTCGTTATACTTTGCCTATTCATTTGGAAATAGAAGTGTAATTTTAGCTAGTCCAGTGCACTGTTCAGTGTTTCATCCATTAGGTCACCCCATCACAGCTGGGGCAGGGAGCAGTATTTTATTTGGGGGATTTGTACAAATCTTTTATATTCAAAAAAACAAATCTCTGAATTCTACACTTCAGACATGGACAAAAACAAAAGGTCTCACTCATTGCCCCAGAAGGCTATAGTGTTACTGGAAATCACTGTGGGAAGAAAAAGTGAAGGGTCCACCTCAGTGATTCTGCACTCGTGGAATTAGGCATACTTTCCTTTCCCCAAGTTCAGTCGCCACTTGGGAGCTACTCCCCAGTTATCTGAAAGACAAACCTAAAGCACAGTCTCTTACGGTCCTGAAAAAAAGAGGAAAGGCTGACAGCTTCACGTTGGCCCAATTTCATTTTCCATTTAAGACTAATGTCCTTTTCATTTTGTTTTGTCTTAGAACAAAATCACTCACTCTATGGGAAATTTTATCCAGCAAAGAAAAAAAAAAATACCACCTGCCTTAGTCTTAATCTCCTCCCACACCACAGTGGACTCAGGTCCTGGGGTCTAAAACTATGACTGTGACCGTCAGTGCTCAAGAAAGCAAGTAGATTCAAGGACTCATCTGAGAAGGAGTTTCCCTCTCACTCCCCACTCGCGTGTGGGAAGACGCTTCTGGTTCAGCAGTCAAAATACATATGCATTCTGAGCATTTATGGGTTTTGCCTTGCATTCAGGTGTAATGAAAATGATATTTTTAGATCTACTGCAATAATGACGTGTTTTTCCAATGATCTGGCATAATTTCATAATCCAATCAATTAAAAGTGATGCTAACATTCTAAAAATGAGACTTACAAAAATCCTTGGGTGTGTAAACAGTAACAAGTGCTGTTATTTCTTGTTTGAAGCATATTTTGAAGCAATTAAATTATGTTGTATAAAGTCAATAAAATTTCTTGGTTCTAAAGATGACTTTGGATTTGGTGGATTAATAAGATGTCTAAGAAAATATGAAAAATAGTGTAAGTTATGGTAAACCTTAAAGAGAATCTTCTAAGAATCTTTATCAATAGAATCTTTACCAGTGAACACTACAGGAAAATCTCAAGTTGTGTAAGAATTTAAAGTTCAGCAAGGTCTTTAATTTAAAGGAAAAATTATCCAATTCCTGAAATTATTTTTGGCAATGTCTGTCCCAAGTGTTTTCTACAGGTTATGTTTTTTGCTTTTAAAACATTTCCCCATCAGCTGTAGACTAGTCAAAATCATAAAATGCTCCTCCGAAGATTACCCAGTTAGTAAACTTACAAATGATACGATTTGCTGTTACCATTGTTTTTCCTGATTCACTTTTCCAATTAAATGGATGTCCATGCAGAGAACCCCAAACAAATTATTTAAATGTTTGCCCTCCTGAAGGTCTTTTGAAAATATTTTGCAGTCTCACTTAGCTAGAAGAGGAGCTAGAAATGATTATTTGGTAAAATCTTCCAAGTTGAAAACCATTTTCCTTTGTAAAAACTTGTTTCATTATTGTAAGTCTAGGAAGGGCCAAATGAAAACAGTTGCTTTAATATGATGACTCTTGTAACAAATCTGATGACTTTTACAATCAACCATGATACTGTTACCTTGGAATAGTCTGTTTCAACATTTAAGGTTATTTCTGTGTGGAAGGATCCAAGAGTTGCATTTATTTTGTCTTGTTCATGTTAGTGCCAATTATCACTCCACAGAATACATGCAGTAACCAAAGTAGAAGTGTGTTGTTATGTGTTTTGTTAAACTATTTCAATGTAGAAAAAAGGAAAACCATCGATGATGCTTTTTCATTGCTCCTTTTTCTTTCTACTCTGTCAGATCAGTATGCATTCTGTCGATATATGATTGACATATTTGTCCATGGGGATTTAAAACCAGGTATTCCAAACAGTTCTTGTAATTGTCTGTCTTAACAGTCTTTGTTGGCTTTTCCTGTGTACTAAAAGGTATTTTCATTTTGAAAATTTGCATAATGCATGTGTAGATCTAGAATAAAGCCAATAAAAAGCAGAAATAATAACTGGCTTGAAGGCCTTTCATTTCGTTTTCAGTCCTTGCATGGCCTATTGCAAATGAAATCAGCCAAAAGCAAAACATGCTAATGTCTTTATATGTAAAACTGCTAATATGTTTAATAATATCTTGGAGAGAAGCAATAAACCATCTTATTTTATTCCTGATAAATGTAGAAAAAAGATCTAGGACAATGGAAGGGTCTTCCTTATCTGAGTAGTGAAAAAAAATCCATATTTAATTTTACCACATATCAAATACTTAATTTCCATTCTCAAAGCTTTTAGATTTTCTCGCCTGCGTACACACTTTGGTCTCTTCAGGGTACTGGTGATGGAGTTGGTCCACTCTGGAGCTGGCTGTCCATACAGTAGAGATAGATTCTTAGTTAAAATAATATATTTAAGCAATTAACCTGATTATGTGTACTGTGCCTTTTGCAAAGTTGAAAAACTGAAGGAACTAGATCCATAGTTGGGAAAATTTCTGTAGAAAGATAGTGTCATTAAGGAAGGAGTTGGTTTGCATTAGAATAATTAAAGCTTATTGTTTATAGAAAACTTTGTTTCCTTAACTGTCTTTTGGAAGTCTTTCTAAAATATATAATCATAATCTGTGTATATATTGGCAAATAGATAGGTCATATCTGAAACAAATATGTGATATATCTAGACCCTAGAAACTTAGAACATTATCAGAAACTCAGTTCTCTGGAAACCTGAATGCCAGTAACTTATCTGGTCACTAGTATCCTCTTCCACTTCCTTCTCATCCTTTCTTTTCTTCTCCTCCTTTGTTCTACTACATTTTGGATGAGTTGAAAGTAGAAATAAAGAAAATAAAATTGCAGTATCTTATCTAATGGAATAGGTTACTCTCAATATTTATGTGCACTAATATAAATTACGTATAAAAAACCTACATGGCGGAACTGAAGAAGATAGTAAATAGTAGAAACTAAAGAACACTGAACGCAAATACAGATACGATTCTTGACTCCATCCTTTTCTAGCATGAAACCTTAGTCAAACCACCAAATCCAGCCATTTGCAAGCACTTACGTTTAAAATGGGGTCACAGGAACTGCTTGGCATTGTTGACGAAGCACCTAATAGACACACAACAAAGTGTCATTGCACGTCTGCTTCCCTTTCACTGCTTTCACAGTACTCTGTCTGGATAAGTGACCCAGACTTAACAAATTGCTTAATGTCAAGTTAGGGTCCCAACATACCACAAATTCAAGTTGATCGAAGGTTTGTTGTCCATTTTGTTTTCCTGTGGCAACTTAAGAAAGTTATACTCTGAGCATATTTTTAATTTTTTTAAGATTGACTGATAATGTGCAATCTACATTATCAGCGAGCATGAATTATTAATATACATTGTTTTATTTATATTCTATTATCTTATAAATTTCATTGTTTAAGAAAAATGGAAGTTGTTTGTGCCACTGAAAATATTCATAGACTTTAGTTGTTGTTTGTAAAATATACCTCCTAAGAAAATCACAGGATAGAGAACCATGCCGTGTGAAATGCAGTGTAGGATATGAACTGTTTAACAGTCACAATTACTGATCGATTCTCTCTGAAAAATCAAACAACTGAAGATCAAAAAAGAATAAAACCATTTGCGTAGGAATTTTGGAGGATTTCCCTCGTGGCAACAGAGTACCCTTCTTAAGACATATGAGGACATATGCTAAAAAATCGTGAATTTAGAGCTGGGAGTTAACTCAGTGGTAAAGCACCGTGTAGCCAGTTCAATACCCTGGGTCTGGTCTCTAACATCTGAAAAATACGTGTGGATTCAGATCTACAGCCCATAGAGCATTTCAACTCCTGGGTGCTTCATAAGTGACGTTTCATAAATATACCAAGGGAAAGTTCGTAAGTACCAACCTTGCCGGTGGAGCAACACATAAAATGGAATGACAAAGCGCCACGTGTGATGTATGGTTCCAAAAGAAGGGGTGATAGACACAGGTTTAATCTGGGAACATTAACCTGGAAAAAATGCTAATTGAAAGACGTGGACTGTGACTAACAATTAGAGAATAAAATAAAACTCGGCAAGTCTACTGCTCTGCGTGTTTCCACTATTTATAAACATTTGTGCTCCCGTCTGCTTCTCCTTGGGATTAGTGGAACACCTGTTATTGCTTAGATGGAGTTCATTATTAATTATTGGTAATGAGTTTTTAAAACTAGAATTGCTTTTTCCCTGTGGGATTCAGTAATTCCTTTGTAAAATATTGTCACACTCACAGAAGTGGCCCAAATCAGTTTGATTGGAGAATAAAATATTTGTAAGATATCATTAAAAGTTTTAGCTAACCCTTAATCTACATACCCAAAGTTGAATTGAATTGCCCTTTCTGTTTCTCCATAGTGAATAAAGAAGATGCAATACTTAATGTTCAGTGACAATCCACATTCAATTATAGGTATCACCTTAATAAGCATAATTGCAAGGATAAAATAATTTTGTTGTACCTAATTAAAATTGTCTGGTACTTCCTCATTTTCCACTAAATTTAAGTAATAAGAAACTTCTATTTAAATTTACAAAGTGAATATATGTTATCGAATCCATATCACGTGTCAAATAGCCCTTACTGGACGAGGTGGGAGACACATCCTGTCCTAGGATGGACAGCCTGTCCTACGATGTCTATTGCAGACCTCAAACCCCACTTTTTCCCCTGAGGAATTAGAATTACTTACTCGTCATTTTCCTATGGTAAAACTAAAACCGGGCAACACAGACATTATTTGGAAAACTGAGACTTAGTTTAGGGTGCTGTTTCTGTTTTGTTTTGCTTAGAAAGTGACTGTACCCACGGTTGAAGTAAAATTCCTGTGCAACTATTTGTATCAATCTCCTAGTAACTCCAATTTCCTCTTCAATGTTTTATGGCTATGAACATTTTTCTTAAGCAGCAATTATACCCATACTTTCATTCATTTTGTTAACTCTTTGAAAGAAACGTCATGATCTGGCTTCTCAGGCCTACATTTCCTCTTCACCCACTTCTCCCTGGACTAATGAATTGCACAGATTTCCGCACAGTGTAATCCAAGGTAAAGGAGAGGCCGGTGTCCACAAGGAAGCGAGGACATTGCTTATGGGCCTCTTATAGTCACTACAGATAATGAAACCAATTTAAATGTTCAGGAAGGATTCAGAGCAGTGTACTTGGGATTAGTAAATTTAACACTTTTCCCTCCAGCTTTCACCTGTGTAATTGTTATAATTAAAGTTCAGCGTAAGTTAAAGTTTATTCCTTAGAAGTTTTCCCGCCCTTACATTTCTGTCACCCTCTGAATTTTACTTGAACCACACATCTATGTGGAGGTAATTTATTCCACTTTCTCTATCATTTATTTTCTTAAAATTGAGAGTATTCACCTACCCAAATCTCTTTAGACTATCATGAGGTAGTCTTGAGAAGCCTATATTCCAATTCAGTGGGTTTGAAGTCCACAGCCACAAAAACTAACAAGGAGTCAGTAGTGTCATTTTATTATGATCCTGTTCTTGAACTTTAGTGATACTGAACTGTATTCCCGGCTTGATCCTGCTCAGAAAATGCCAAATGCAGTGTAGTATAGTCTTTGTTATTTAATAGTTTAATCTATTGTATTTCACTTGGCTGTATTAGAGAAGATTGGGTCAAATTCAGCCTTTCTTTATTCTTTTCCCAAAATATCTTGCTCCAAGGTAAGCAGTTGTCTATGAAAAGCCTTACCTTAATTCCATCAAATGTCTAATTATTTTTATATAACAAAAGCTTTGGAATTTACTGTCTTTAATCCAAAGAGCATTTGTTGAGTTACCTTAGCCAGCTGCTAGTGGAGAGATAAGACACAAATAATTGCAGAAGTAAGGCTAGTTTGATAAGTATGCAGTGGAGACTCAACGTTAATTTCAATATAACAGGAATAGTTATTGCTGCTTGCAATATGGTTTTTACAATTATTTCACAATATTTAAAATCACTTTATAGTTTACAGGAGTCAAAGTAAAGTGATAGTGAAAATTTTGATGAGAATTTAAGCACAGCAAAACTAAGTGTTTATTTTATATAGTACTGGTTTAGCCAGTGCTCACTCCATTAGCTATATGTCTATCTATCTATCTATCTATCTATGTCTTTCTAATGCAATAGCTGCAGTTTTAAAATATCTGATGGCAAGTGTTTTGTTTTCTTCCCATATTAGCAAAATATTTTCATTTTTATATTTAAAAACAATTAGAATGAAAAATGTAGCCCCGTTCTGTGATTTACACAATGTCTATTTCCTCTTCATACCTGCTTTTACCTTTAACATTTTTGTCCTTAAAAACCATAAATTTTGGAACATAGACTTCAGCCTGGAAGGCATTTTTAACATGTGTGTGTGTGTGTTTAGTAGAATGGAATGGCTCGGGTTCTTGTTACAAAATATAGCATTGCCTTGTTTTGGAGTTAACTGCATGAAAATACCATATTTTCTTTTCATCTTTTTGTATGTATCATTTATTCTTTGATTCTTGGATTTGAGAAAAAGTCATTGTCTTTTGAAGACTCAAGCTGAGATTTCAGTTGCAGAATCAACCCCAATTTCAGCCTGATCGCTGGAGTCCAGCCTGTTGCCATCTGTCTCTTTGCTTTCACTTTTTGATTTATCTAATAAGTGTGAAATATCTACCTCTGTTGCTTTTTTGGGCAGTTATGGAAGGAAAATCAAATTCTGAATGTTAGACTAAAAATAGTCTAAAAAAGCAGTCCTCACCTTCCTTCCATCTGCTTTGCGTGATGACGCTTTAGTCTGGACAGTAAGACGCCTGCGCGGTGAGGGCCGAGCAAGAGACACCCTTGGACTGCATCTTTCTTCCGGACAATCCCATCATTGCAACGGCTTCTTATTATTTTAGTAATAGTTATTAATGGTAAAAATTGATAAGCAATGACAAAATAACTCCTAAATTGATGAAATGGAGCATGCTCAGTATGTAGGAATGATATAATTATATAGATGCCGTAATGTAAGGTGTCTTTGCATCTTTAAAATTCTCCATTGTTGCCTCAGGGTGATTACAAGCTATAATGGATTTCATTCCATTTTAAAAATGAGTAAATTGATTTTGTTCCTTAGAGCAATATTAGTTTTCACAAATAGTTAAAATAGCTTAAAAAGTTAATAATAAATCCTTGATGAAACCAATAGACCTTGATAGCGTACCGAGAACTAAAGGAGACAACATAAGCATGGCAGATCGCACAAGCTGGGTTTAAGTCCTGTATGGATTTGATATTTTTGAATTTCAATTTCTTCAAGAAATTTGTTTTGAAGGTTGTTGAAATGATGAGTGAGGCAATATACACATATTCCCTCATTTCCTCCTTTCTCTTTTATTACAAAAGCTAACTATATAATGGCATTATTTCTATCAATATCATATTTATCCTTCATTATTTCTTATCAGTGTCATACTTATGACTTAGCACTGACTATCAAAGATTTTACTGAATACTTAAACCACTTCAGACAGTGGTTTGGTATGGCTTTGTGAAACTGAGAGAAGACATCTAGATCGAGGTGATATTAAGATCCAGAATCACAAAATCTTGAACTGTTCTTTGTCATTACTGGGTGTTGAAATTTTACTCTCTTCTCAGCTTTGAGACATCCTGTGTCACACAAATAAGGCCGTGACAAGTGTGCATTACCATTCTTGCCTTCTAGATGAAACAACTGAGGTACAAAGAGACAAAGTGATTTGTTCTCATCTCACAAGGTGGCATCCAAAAGACTGAAACACAGGCCTACACTTTTCTAAATCCTTAGGATCAATACCAAGTCTGTCTTTCAGACATACAGAGAATGATTAAAAAATACAATGAATATTTAATTGTTAAAAATTGTATTACTAAGACACATTGCCGTTGATCCCACCCAAATGTTGCTCCTCTTTTTGATCCTCTTATCCCATTATTCTGGCCATTTTCTGAAGCGGTTCTGGAAGCCCCCTTGCATGAGTGTCTTTAGTAGGTGTGATAGAAACTGTTCATGCTGATTGCCAGGCAATAGAAACACTGCAAGTGTTCTCTTCTCCCTTATTCATGGGATCAGACACTGAGTGACTTCAGGTTCATCTCCAAAACCTAAATGGCTGCAGAAAGTGAATGTTTTCAATAATTCAGTACATAAAGGCAGCTATGGCAATGCAACTACAACCAGCCATGAAAAAGCATTTCCAAAACAACATCAGAACGTGGTAAACGCAATTCAAAGTGAGAGGGCATAATTCAGGGGCGACGTATTTTGAGGGAGATTGAGGACATGTGTTTCTTTTACTATATATTTTTTAAACATTGAGACACTCTTTTGTGATCACGCTCTTGGGGAAACGCAGAGTTCGCTAGGCTGGTTCTCAAGGGACCTGAAAAGAGAAATAGCTGGAAGTGTTGGGTCCGAGGCAGTGTGAAAGGAACAGAAGTTAGGAAGGGAAGGAGGAAGAGAAGAAAAGCTTGAATTTAGAAGACTAGGTAGAAAGAAAAGGATGATTTTAGGAATAGTATAGGGGTAACATAATGGAACTTATACACTCTAGAAGAGAAGAAAGTAAAGGTTATCTGGCATTTGTTGGACTGAGAAACCAAAAGAAAGCCGAGTCAGTAGCGCTGGAATGAAGTGGATATTGGGACAGGGTCTAATGGAGTTGGATTGCGCAGTGCAGACTGCAGGTATTACCAGTTTTGAAGGAGCTGGACAGGTGACCCTGCTGTCTGGCCGGTGGGTGCGGAGCTGGACAGGTGACCCTGCTGTCCGGGAGGTGGGTGCGGAGCTGGACAGGTGACCCTGCTGTCCGGGAGGTGGGTGCGGAGCTGGACAGGTGACCCTGCTGTCCGGGAGGTGGGTGC
>PVLA01003930.1:0-132921 GCA_004027455.1 Hydrochoerus hydrochaeris | reverse complement strand
TTGATGTGTTTATGAGTCAGTGAGGATGTCCGTCTGAGAGCACATAAACCAAGATTGGAAAACATCAGAAAATCAGAAGCAATCTATTTTTGATGACAGGTAGCAGGACAGTTGGTCAATCAGATATAATTGATATTTGGTATGGAAAATAAATCTGTGGAAGAGTTAAATTGAAGAGTGATGGAAAGGCAGCGTCTCAGAGCGTGCCTCTGCTTGTGGAATTGGCAGTGGGAGAGGAATGTTGGACTGTGGCTAATGCTGATGCTTCTGAAATGTAGTTTTGAAGAAAGGAAGAACACATTTGAGAAAACCATTATTCATGGGTTGGCAGCAGGAACCATCCATAAGTGACTTAAGGGAACTGCAGAGACGCGGTGCATGAGCTCCTGTGGAGGGCCTGCCACTTGCTGGAACTGTGACTGTCCAACTTGCTCAATCCCTCAGGCCTCTGCTCCCTCTTCTACAGCATAAGGCTGTAGTGGGAGTCTTGGAACAGATGAGTCAACTGCATTTCCAGTGCACGGCTCTCTGAGTTTTGGCTGTTTCACAATGGAAATCTGCAGATTATCACATGCAGAGGTGTAAGAGCGAAGAAACACCTTTTATTAGAGCAACAGAAGCAAAAAACACAGCAGATCAATTACGTCCTGTTTGACCCTCTTACATCTCTATAGTTGCAGTTCTGCTTATATTTTTCATAAGCCTATGCAATTGGCCCTAGAGAATATTATAAAAAATTGTGATATGCATTTGGTTTATGTAGCTTTGAAATGAGATGTTTTAATACAGAACACCATATCAAATGCCTCAAATGATTTTTACAGGATTAACTCTTTGTATTTGAAGAGGCAAGGAAAATAAAATAAAAATAAGTCAATATAATTGAATAAACATGATCAGCTAAGTAACAATTTTTGTAATATAATGAACGTGTCAATTAGTACTGCAAAATCAGATTTTTCCTTTTTATATATGCATTTTACTTAACAGATAGAAGTACACATATTTGGTGTACCATGAAACATCTATACATGTTTACATCATATAACATTCACATTAGAATATGAATTCTAGATCTGCAAACTTTAATTCTTTCTGGTAAGAACACTTAAAATCTTCTCACTTTTGAGATACATATCACATTATCATTATATAGTCATTCTGCTCCTCTACAGACATTAGAATTTATTTATCCTAATTGTAACTTAGTTTACTAATTGTTGGAGTCCTTAAAATATGGTGTATATACACAATGAAAGACACACTATTCACATTTGCACGTTCACAAGTAAAAATGTTGTAGGTCTCAAAATGAAAATAAATTCTTACTGACTCTACCATAAATAACACTACTCAAGAGCAGTAAAATGGAAAATTTAAATATATTCCCCAAAGAACCTGAGCTACTATGAAAAGCTTAGATACACAATATTATCTAAAAGAGAACTTTCAGAAGGCAGCCTTGAGTTCATCACGTGTGTTGTAACCGAAGTCACTTTCTGCACCCACTGCAATGCTCCTTGTATTGTTTCTCCATCAAGAGTAGAAACGTTCACTTATTTCTCAGACTTACTGCAGTCTGGAGCATGGACCTTCCTCTTAATCCACTATACACTACACCCAGGACTTTGTGTTCCCCCATTACCCAGAATTGAGACACTAATGATACAACAGTCACTGAGCACACTACAGAAGGCTTTCAGAAACAAACAAGAGAGGAGAAGGTTGTTAGAGCCATGGAATAGGGAGGGAGATGAATAATGAAGTAGAATAGTTATTTTCATAAAAGGAGTTAAATCAGGAAAAATGCAAATGAAGGAAAGCAAGTTCACTGACTTTCCTGGACCACTTTCCTCACCTGGGCAACATTACAGAGTTAAGCTATACTTGACTCACGCACGCCACGTACATTTAAAACATACTTCTCTAAGTATAATATGCCCAACTTAGTTGGCGTAGTTTTTCCCAGATAGAGCAAAATCGCAAAATTGTGGTTTCTTTCTCTGCCATGTGCTTTATCTTTCTGACTTAATTATCATTTGTTATTATATTTCTCCTGAGCAAGATTTTGTTCCTGCTTTTTACTCACCTTCAAGAAATATTTGCCTTTAAACATCTGCCCTGCCTCTTACCTTGCCAGAAACATGATATGGTTCTTGAATCAAGCTCTCGATGTACAGTATTTATCTCAGTGAAAAAAACAAATTGATGTTTAACCCAGCAAAGCCTCTTTGTTTATTTGTAGAAATAATCTTGTTACAGAAAAAGATGACAACAGGTTTCCAGGGATTGCAAATAACCTTCTCTACAGATTTCCCAGGATATGCTGGTCATATCTCTGGAGACAGAAGCTCAGAATTAACAAAACCTTGTTAATGCACGCATCAGTAAACTGCAGGCAGCTTACAGATTGAAGCTAAAGAGAAAGGGGAAAATGAGGGAAAGCGTTCACTTAGTGATGGGCTTGGGTATCCCTGAGCCTGCCATCCCCCCAAGGACTTGCTTTCAGATTATTTGAAGTCTGCAGATGCCATGTGAGGTTGTCATGTTTGTCTAAATCCATTCAGCATCGAAGTCACTGCACAAGGCCGAAATGTACACAAAAACAAATGCAGTGCTTTGAGTGGGTGCTGCCTGCTGCTGTCTCTCCTGGTCTCGTCTTCAGCTGCAGGATGCAGGGGCAAAGGCTGGACAGGGGTCTCCAGTCCGTTGGCAAAGCTTTCATATGGCTTCTCTGTCTACTCTTGCTTTGTGCTCAGAAAAGAAAAGCAGATAAGTGAAGCCCTAAGCTTTCGCTTTCCTCATCCTCTCAAGAGTCTGTCCTCCGGGTTTCCAGAAGGGCACTCCTTTCTGTGGGGGTGGCCTTGCTGGGAGGAGGCTCTCAGAAGGTGTCGTTTTGGTCCTATCAATGCTGTGCATCTGTGGTCAGATGGGAAGAAACTGCCTTCAGCTAATCTGCTGAGACCACGTAAGGCCTGACCCAAAATAGCCTGGAAGGGAACAAATAATGCAGTGTAATTTGAATTGCTGCATAAGAAGCAAGGAGAATTGAGGCTTCATCAAAGACTCATCACACCAATGAGGTGTTATTTGTTAAGGTGTCAGGTCTTGTAATAATCTTACCTTCATCTTACATGGAAAAGTGAGTGCTTCAGAGGAATTCTAGTCATTTATGAGAATACGTTCACCTAGTGTTGCGTCAGGGTTCCCTTGTGTAGCCTGAGACACAGCGGCTAGAACACTGATAGCCTAATGCTCATTCTAACCCTGCAAATGGGTGCATAGCTCTAATTGCTTTTCATAAGGGGCCCTTGTTTTAAATACGGAAACAGTAAAAAAGCCCCGGAAGTGTTTCGATGTAACTACTTTTAGAATACACATATTTAATAAATAAATATTCTTCTTCCATGGCCTTTTCTTGCATGAGATCTTTCTGTTAGTAGAAGAGCCTGGCTGTAATGATTCTTGTGAGATTATCAGTAGTGTCCCTGGCTGTAGACTGTCACCCATTATTCAGTAGTTGTGGGTAATTCTAGAACTATCTAGCCTAACACATTTTAGTTGTTTAAAATCTTCTATTTTTAAGACATTAAAAAATGATATTCCCACATTGTTGTCATAATTATCTTGATTTTAAAGGCAGTTTATTTTGCATGTTATAACCTCATCAACTTCCTAGTTGGTGTGTTCAGAGTGGCCCTAGTAATCGTCTCCTCAGTCCCTGGATCTCTGCACCACTGGATGCTGGGGATCACAACACGAGCTTCAGAGCAGAAGGAGGTAACAGTCCAACCAGTGGTCGTGACACACTGGCAATGAGCAATATAAAGCAGCTGAGGGAGAACAAGGGAAGGAGAAACCAGGGTTGCACTAAGTCATCTGAGGCCGATAACACTCACTGTGAAGGTCTAGAGAGCAGAGAGCCGTGCAGCTAGGACGGCTGCACCAAGCCTTGATCTATCAGTGCTTGTGATTGCTGCTAACTGCCAACACTCAGTAATTCTTCCTATTTGTGTGGTTAAAGTTTTATCCAGGAGGAAAAGATAATTATGAAACTGGAAAATTCTTAAGGTTGTTATTACCAAGTGAAATCAATCCAGGGAAAAGCTAAAAAAAGTCACACCATACAGGCATGGTCTACACCACGGTTTTTCGTTGGTTTCTGCCCTTTGCTACTTACACTTCATAGTTTATGGTCTGGCTCAACAATCTCCGCTACTCTCTCCTGCCCAGCATTTCTGTTCTGTGATTGATATGCTGGTTTCCTGAGGGAAGAAGTGTGGCCTGCAAGTGACTTGTCATTGCTACTGCCCAGTGTTTACATAATAAGCACTGGCTTCATAGCCAACACTACTTTTAATGCTGGAGATCTTACAAATTGAATGAAAACAGACACAAAAAAATACCAGTGTGCTATAGCAAAACACTGTAAAAAACAAACCATTGATTTAATATTCTCTCCTATGATGGCTGCACGAGATAGAAACCTTTGCTATTTTCTATAATTCATAACAAGACTATATTAATAATGATTTCCTCCCAGAGTGATATGATTTTTATATCATTATAAACAGCCTCCTGGCAGAGAGTGAGTGAACAGTGCATTGTTTTAAATGACAAAGTAACATCAATTATACACAATTTAAAACAGAAAGAGACTGGCTGACTTCCAAAAAGGTCATTGGTGGAGGATACTTTTGTGGATTTAATTATAGGGTTAAGCCTATTAAATTACAATTATTGACGTATTCCGCTTTCATTCTTTATCTGTGAAATAGGTTCTCTTTTCACATATCTGTAGTTGAAAAGATGCAAAGTTTATATCATCTTTATTAAAGTGTCCTGTAGAAAATTATCTGCTAACACAAAGCTTCAACATGGTCTCTGCCCGTTGAGGTAGACCCTAGCACTAGGAGGTTCCTTTTCAATTGACTCTTTGGCTCTGCTTTAGTCTCTCAAGTTTCTTTGCATCGCGTGTGAGTACAGAAGATTTGCACGTGTCTGTGTCAGAAACAAAACTTTTCTGCAGGTGAAGATGAAAGAGAAAGTGGATTGCAACCATCTTCCCCTCCTGCCAAGTCCCTTGGTGTTATGGAAATAGTTTAACATAGTGATTAAAAATGAGCAAACTGATTTTGTTTTATAAGAATAAGTTGAAGAGAAGCAACCGTGTTTTTCAAACGGGATGTCGTTGTTTAGAAACCTACCACTCTTGTGTTGGATGATAAGAAAGGAAGTTTACAAAGAGCTTTGTGAGTAGAGACTCAGGGAGTCACCCAGACCTTCCCCTGAGTCTACCTTCACAGGTCTTTGGGTGCGCGGAGATGAGGCCAGAGGGGAGAAGGGGTCTCGAGTGCTGCAGGCAGGCCAGATGCAGTGCTGAACTCGGCTTGGACCCAACGGTTTTGTTCTCTTAAAGCTGCGCTAAGTGACTCAAGACATTAAGGAACTGAACTTAGAGGAAGCTTTAGGAAGCTCACCTAGCTATACACTTTTGGCAGAATTTATGGCAAATGTGTTGTATGTTTTTTAGCTGGGGGTGTGGTGATGTCAATGGCCTTTAGAGTTTTTCCCCTTGCTTTTTCTTCACCAAGTTTCCTAAATGGTACAGTTTAAAACAAATGCACAATCTCTGTCTCCTCTAATTTACCTGTGAGGAGGACAAGGAAATCTCAGCATCACGGCTGGCAGAGGAAGCCAGGAGGTTGTTAGCCTAGCGCTGCCTCTGTTGATGGTGAGTCAGAGGCGCCTGACACTTTAGAAACTGAAAGCAGAGAGGACTGCGATTCCTCACCCAAGACATGCATTGCTTGGTGCCAGGATTGTTGAAGGAATCTTTTCACCCATGAATCTTTTCACGTAGGCACCCATGAAGCTAACCACAGACTTGATAAAATAGCACCCGGCCCCCAGCACCACGGTTAGATGTTGAAGCTTTATTCTTCATGTCTGGAGTGACAGTGCATTGTGATGAAGTAGAACCCTGAGGGGGATTTATCTGTGCGGTTACTGGTGGGTCTTGAAATGATTGGAAATGCAAAAAACAGATTCTAGTAGTTTGGGAATTGATTTAGCAATCAGCGGTGCCAGCTGCTTCTCTGGTGGAATCCTGAAGTCACGCAACCAGAAAAGGCAGGAGACGAGAGGAAGCATATTACCTCTCCTCACTTTGATGGTGGATGACAGCGTCAAACCTCCCCAACTGGAAGAAGTGAATATGTCCTTCTAAGTTATTTTAGTGCGTTTTCTAGGTATGATACCTTTGCCGCTAGGAGCCAGCATTTCTTTTATTTCTTCCTCTTCCATCACCACTCTCGTTCCCAATGATGGATAGTTGGGGTTGACTTGCTTTTCAGTTTTGGAGTAAATCGCTAAACTGTGTTTCATTTCGGAGAAGTCATGCTCCACACATGGCCTAAGCAGCTACGTGTAGGTCTGGATGGTGCCGTGCATCAGATGAATCCATATTCCAGAATTCCAGGTTACAAGTACTTGATTCTAAACTGCAGCCTTACCATGGTGATAACTTCTTCTTGAGAAGGGTGATCAATTATATCAAGTGAGTAACAGCTGATTTTGCTTTAGTCCATCAGTATACTAGTACATGGTAGTGTGAAGAGATGTACCAGGGATTATAAATGAAACTTGAGATTTTACCCCAGAATTTTACTGTTTCATGATTTCCCTTGAAATCCTCCATTTCTAAATCAATGCAGTTATATAATTTAAAAGTTTATACATGAATTTTAATATATCAAATATTTTCTGTGGAAAAATTTTATCCTACAACTATTTCTATCCTTCAATATCTCAGAAAATAGGCAAGTAAAACAATAAAGCAATGTGGTATTTACATAATACAACAATAAAACATAATTGTTGGCAATTAATTTAAACATTTTAGCATTATTCTAAATTTCGTACTACAGTTTATTTTTTCCCTGCCCCTCTACAGACAGAGGCACCAAGACGGCACACTGCTATGTGAACAGCACGCACTGGGAATCTGTGCTCTCGGGACTCCTTGAGGTCCAGCCGGGTGAACTGGGAGTCACCTAACTTCTTTGATTTTAGGTTCTTGGTGAACACCATGGCCTCTTCTGAAATGAGGACACTCTTCTGGTTACATTTTAGGAACAGAATAATTCTTGAGGTTGAAACACATCCCAGTGGGTGATTCCCATAGTCTTGCCACTTGGAGAAGCTTTCAGTCTGTCCACTGCAAGGGTCACCCCCGGTGTATCACTTACCCAAATACCTTTCCTTGCTCCTGAGTTCCTACCTCCCCCTCCCAAGTCTGAGGACCCACGGTGCACTATCACAGCTGGCTATTATTATTATTAACTGAACCGGCTGCGGTGGATCTAATTTGCCTCATTGATCTTCTTTCCTTCTGTCTTTGTAGTAAAAGAAAAACACAATCTATGTTTACCTGTTTTTCTGTATTAGATTTTCCCCTCTCTTTCCTCTTACATGCAAATATGTTTTGCTGTGAGGTTAAAAAAGGAATTGTTTGGATAAGTAAAAAATCTCCTTTAGAAAATTGAAGACATGATGATTCTGAAAGTTTTGCATGTTGTGATAATCCAGCTGGAACCCAGCAGCACAGAGTCAAGCCTTTCAGTATTGAACCTCTCCAGGGAGCGACCTCATGTCAGGGCAGTGTCCAGGGTTAAAGACAGCATGACCACCAGCACGGATGCTAAGGTGCTTTACTCAAGGGCAATGAGCCACTTACTGTAACAGCTAAAATGACTGTCATTTACTTTGATGCAGAAAAGTACAAAGAAGTGAACAATAACTTTAATCTTACATTGGGTTTGGCCTCAATGTGTGACCTTGTTTTAACTATTTATATTTCTGGAGACAATTTTTTAACCATCTAAAACCTTAAGGTACCAGAAGAGCTGATTTGAAGTTCTGTTTCACACCCCCTGAACTCTATGATCATAACTCCGGGCTTCTATTTTAGTGCAGCTGAACATGAGGCGTTCTGCCGTAAACAAGGTACAAACTCAGTGAAACCATGAGATAATCTCGAATCTATCTTCTTTCTTTTCTCTGTTTGGCTGTTCCAAGGAAAATTATTTCTACTTCATAAATTGAAAATGAAGAAGGAAAAACACTAATATTACCTTTATCTTTTTAATCAAAAGAATGCATGAAATATGTATTTGGCTACTCTCTCTTGCTTTCCATCAAAGTGAATATGCAAATATAACATAACATAAGAAAATATTAGAGAATATTTTTATCAAGATGCAAAGAAACTGTCCTTCTAGAATCATCTTGGTGGATGCTCTTTGATGTAAGAAGGTGAAGCTTTGGTGTTTTAAATACCTCATTGTAGGGTCATGTATCCAATTTATGTTAAATAATCCATTTACTTAAAACTTTCATAGAAGCATGAAAAAAATCCTGAGAATTAACTTCCCATAAGGTATAATAGTGGGAAACCCAATTCAATGACCACTGAGTCACCTTCAGTGCCCTTCTCGATAAGCAAAACTGAGTTAGTGACTGAGCAACTGGTTGATTAACAAGTAGCCAGATAAACGGAAAAACCTACCACCCTTACTGCGGTGTTATTTTTATTTATTCCAAGATGCTCACGTTGAATCGTGAAAGTTACCCTTTACTTACTTTCCTCACTTGTCACATCGGACTCACTGAAATGCTCCTCTGGGCCTACTTCAAAGTGCGCTGTGAATCAATCCATTATGTTACCACTTGATTTTAAGTGATCATCTATTCGAATTTGCTACCTGTAGCTCTGGAATGTCACTTTGTAAACCTTCCTGGAAGCTTATTTCCATTTTCAAAAATGAAGGAGAGAAGGCTGGAAAGGTCTAGAAATGGTTTCAACCTGGGAATCTCAGGAATAAAGGAACTATGTAGACTAAACCTCAGGAAGTCACTTTTTCCCCCTCATACGATCTGAATTCAGCTCATAGTATCTTACTTGAGACTCAGTAACCTTCATCATTTTAGCAAAGAAAACGTCAGTCACTTAGATTATTAGAGTGAAGGCATGCTGTGTACTGTCCCCTACTGAATTTGAATAAACCAAATTGACTTATTTGAGAAAATGCAAAATAATAAAATACTGGTGGCTTACAAACATGCCATTCCGGTATATGGAAAGAAGCTAGCCAAAAATCACTCAAGAAACAAAATTATAGCCAGTTCACCACAGATGAGTGCCATGGGATTTTCAGGCAACAGCTTGTAAAATGAAGGGTCCCTTTAGAGTGGAGATGTAAATTTCAACATCCCAAACCTGACCTTTGGAGAGCAACAACGCTAAGGAATTCCAGAGGAATGTGTCCCTAATAAAATTATAGCCTCCTTCCCGTAAATTAATTCTGCTGTTTCTGTCATGTTCAATTTTATCTTTGTTTCTGTTTTCTTACCTCAAAAGACAGCTTTAAATCCTCCTGTGTAATTAGGCAGGGTTTAAATTGTAAATGCTTTATTGGGAAATGAATTAATATCTTGAGGATCTACCATGCGTCAGGCACCTCATCGCTTAAGCCTCAAACCTTGCTCAAAAGTGCTTCTCATTTTGTGAAGTCCCTGACTGAAGCTTGGAGACATCAGATTTTCCAAGTCTAAGGGAAGGAGCTGAAAGTGTCACACGTATGTGTCCGCTTGAGCTCTATCACCTCTTCGTGCTGGTTAACCTGGCTTTCATTTGAAGACCAAGTTGGAAACATAACACCTTATACAGTGTCACTCATTAAGTGGTGTTGTATCCAACGTGCAGTATCTTTGTCCATTTGCCATAGCAAACAGCCTCCGATCTCAGGATTCTCTGACTTTACCTGAGCATGTACCAGGGGACTTTCTGTGGGCCTGCACTGAACGGATGCATCATGTTTAAGAACAGCCCACTGGACTCGTTTGGTGCCTTCTAAAGCAGCAGAAGCTGGTCCTGAGTTAACCCTCCAGTGTCCTCGTCTGTCACTGTGGGGCAGGAAGCCATTGGTTCCCCTCTTTCTAGCTCATCCCTACTTCCCACTCTAGAGAGCAGAACAATGCTGATTAGCGCTGTGTGGAATTTTGGATGTGATGAGATACTGCACTCCGTGCTGCCGAAGCGGCATTGATACGGTTCTGCCTACTGCGGCACCAGCCCTTCCTCACCCAATGGCTAGTGGGGAGCCTTCTCCTTGTCCCCCCTTCTTCACCTGCAAAGCTCCTTCCAGCTCCCTTTGTTCGTACATATTACTAAGGGTTGAACCCAGGGCCTTGGCACCGAGCTACTCACTCAGTTCTCCTCCCCTTTGAAATTTCTCTCAATTGCTTAGTAACTGGTAATCAGGTGGGACCCAAACTGCTACACCTCCTGCCTGCGCTTTGCAGAGCACGGAGACCACAGGCATGGCCGGTACCCTGCTCCTTCAGCTGTTAAAGCCCTGCAGGGCCCACTCTGCAACACCACCCTGAGTGTGTGGCTTCCCTTCATCACACTGCACCATGGTGATCTGTCCATTTTAGCCAACACACTGGGAACTTCTGAAAACATGGTCGGGTTGGAAATGGAGGATGTGAAATCATTACAAATGCTCATCACAGTTTGCTCTTTCGAATTCATATAAGGCATTGGTAAATCTATGACAAAAATTGAAGTGGGAAGATGCAAATTTAGTCAGAAAATAAAGTCAAGTTATTAAAACAGCAGTATTATTTATGGATTGCCACAGACTTAATGTATTAATGGTTTCATGGTTCTTCAGGGCTGGGGTAAAGCTTTGCTCACAATAAAATGAAGACTATAATCCCTTCAGGTGAATTTAAAAACATTTCACAGTGAAAATTTTGTTTAATTCCCTAGGAACTTCTCTATATTTTGCAATATATTTCAAAAGAGCTCATCAAGGGTGTATGAGATTATGGTTATACATCTACTTCTAATCAAAAATGTGTGTGATAGGGTAGAAATCAGTTTACATTTAACAGGCACCGATACATCCGCAGATATTTTTGAAAGCCCTGGTGTTTAGAAATGACTGATTTATATTCATGACCCTTTGTACTTAAAGACTTCATCATTAACTCACTTTTTCTCAAAGGTAGATTTTCTCTCTCAGTTTTAAAAGCTACAAAGTGCCATGTTTACAAAACATGTTAGGTTCCCTTGGGGACTTGGTGGCAGTGTGTGACCTGTCTTGGTCACTGTAGATCCCCGTGCCCCCTCCTGGCCCTGTGTCCTCCCCCATGTCCATTTTCCCAGCTCCGAACAGTCCGCTTTGGCATATTCTCCAGAACACCTCTTGAGCGAAGCAGAGGAACAGGTCTTTCCAAGGATGTATCCTTTTGGCCACAACAAAGGTGGACACTTGGGGATGAAGCCTTCTCTTTCCTCTGTCCCCTTAGCCACAGTCACGGATTCCAACAGAAGACAGGAGGCGAGCAGGGCCAGAGCCTGGGTGCAAATCCTGCTACACTTGTGAGCAGCTGAATGTCTGGTCCTGGCTGCCTGGGCTTTCCGTGCCCACAAGCTGCCGGAGCCCCTCTGCACACACGCCGAGCACCTCTAGGTGTGCTGGGTCCGTCCCAGGTCCCCACCTTCCTTCCCTTCGCCTGACTCAGGGGCAAAGACCTTGTCCGTGATGTTCCTGCCGAGTCTGTCTTTGTTCCCTAAGGAACAGCAACCGTGATACGGGTTTATGTTTTTCTTCACGGCTGTGTGGTGTCGTGCATGCCTGGCCACGAGACTGACTCACTCTCTGTGGGGCAGCGGCTACAGGAAAGCTCTGCCCAGCAAACCCTAAGCCTACTTGACACGATGGCTCGGCCCGGAGTGTGGCGTGCACAACACTGATTGCTCTGCTTGCTAAGCCGTAATTTGGCTCGCAGAACCAATTTTGCAGAATTTCTCAAGGATTCTAAAAAAAGACAAACTTCCAGTAAGTAGGCGGGTCTGCTGACATTTGATAATATCTAGTTGTCAGGAGGTTTTAAAAGGGACACATGCCCACGATCCCCGGATTAAAAAAAAAAAAAAATCCAGCAGGAGTTAGGGAATGAAAATTAATGATAAGACATTTTTCAAGGGCTTCATGCGAGATGGCACAGTGGTTAATGCTTGCAGTGCTTGGCCCGAATGGTGTTGGCTCATTAAAGATGCCACTTGTGGGGAGAAGTGGTCAGAAATGTTTTAGCTTTTCTTTTTTTTTTTTCTTTCCTACAGTTGATAATAAGCCCAGCGACTAGAGGAAAGCTTTCAAGCATCTGTAAACCTGAATCAATTTTCCCTTTGGCTCATTATTTACTTAGCTACAGGTGCTTTGTTTTGGCAGGAGAAACGGTACCTGTTCACTATCAAAACAGGCCTATGAATTTCGGCTTTCTTTTATTGCTTTGCTATTTCATTTGAGATTCTTTGTTAAATGAAAAAGGATGATGATTTTTCACTACCTTAGCGTTTCTCTCAGGTTCTGCGATTTTAGTTTCTGTAATTTAAAGTACAGATAGAAAATAAATTGCTTTATCCGATCACACATACACTTTTGGTTAATAAATCCAGTGGAGATGTTTGATGCAACAGAGAGCTCTGCAAAATGACACATTCCAGAAAGAGCTCTAAAGATAACAATCTGTTAAAATGTCACTTTAAAGATCTCGCTCAATCGCTGTTTGCTTATTGCATAATCCTCCTGGTGCCCACTCAGTGTTGTGAGTTATGCATGTGGGGGGGGGCAGTGGTGGCTGTTTCCGCTGTGCAGGTTCCGCCTGTTAATCTGCCCTTGCATCACCCGCGCAGGACAAAGCCCAGCTACACCCCCTCCAGCGCCAGCCCCACAGCCTGCCCGACCTGCTCCTGCCGCACCCACGCTTGAGGGTGAGTATGTTTCTTTTCATAGTTTTCTACTGTAGACAAGTTAGAATGTAGAACTCAACAAAACAGTAATCCACGTTTTAAAATAAAATAGTTTTGTATAGGTTAAATGTGAAATACAAATCTGCTTTTCCTGGAGTTCTAAATTGTTCCTTTTTAGAAAGGGGAAAAATTTTCCCTGAAGGTTTGATATTGGTGACTTTTGGCTTCTGGACGGGGATGGCTTACTGTCCTGGAAGGGGACTGGCTTACTGTCCTGGAAGTCAAAGCAGAAAATACAGGGACCAATACACAGGCTATGCCTTGCAGCTCTTGCAGTTTTGCCACTATTCAGGTAGTTTTTTAATCTGAAGACTCTGGCACTAGAGTTTCTGGTTTTGAGTCCAATCTCACCTTTTACAAACATTCTAAATGTAAGAAGTTACATAAATGCAGTATTTGTGTTTTTCCCTCTCTAGTGTGGAATGTGAATAGCACTGACCTGTGAGTATGAAACTCACTGACTATAAGACACTCATGTGTGTGTATTTCACAGGCTTTAAGTGCTTGTATATAATTAGCAGCAGATGCTACTACTGCAAAGTAGTTCTTCAAATGATGATATTTCAAGAGCAGAAAAGTAAAATGAAGTCAATGCAATGAGGATCAATTTTACTGGAAATCTGAAGTCATTTCTTTAAGTCTTATTCATTCATTCCTTGGACTACAATTAGTTACATCATGACCATGGGCCCATGTCAGACTGTCCTAGTCACTTTCTCATCACTGGCACAAACACCCAACACCCACAGCATAAAGGAGCAGAGGCTGATTGGGCCCAGTTTCCTGTAGAGTCGGTCCTGGGTCAGCAGAAGTGCCTGGTGGTCATGCGCTGTGAAGAAGGCTGCCCACACTGGGCAGTCAGGAAATGGGGAAAGGGAGGACTGCAGGACAAGGTGCCCCCTTCAGGTCACCCCCTCAGTGACCTGCCCCTCTGGCTATGCTCCACCATGCAAGGCACAGTCAACACGAACCCATCAAATGGGCCAATTCACTGATGAAGACAGCACCCCAGCCTTTAATCACATGAGACTTTAGAAGGACATCGGTCACAACACAGATGCTTTCCAAAGTATGGAATTTAGAGATTAATAAACATTTCCTACCATGCCTGGGCTCTGGTCACATTAAAAGCACAAATAATAAATCCAAGAATAAAAACAGAGATCTTCCCCAGGTCACAGTCCCTTCTAGGTCTGGAGGACAGTGTCACCATTTGCTTCTAAATTATAGCAACCTGTTACAGTAGGTGAACTGCTATGGCCTGGTCATTCACACCGCTTGAATGGTTGGTTGTAAATTTTAAATAAAGGCTCCATGGAACTGTGGTCAGTACTGCATTCTTACCAGCCAGGAAAGAAGGAATACTCTTGTGCGGTGTCTTGGCATTGATTGGCGGTAAAGGTCATGAGCATCTTCTTGAAGACTCCAAAGATACTGCCTTTTGAATATTTACAGGATGGTACAGATATAGCCCCAGGTGTATGCTCTCGTTCCCTCCAAACCCCGTCTTTCACTTACTTACATGATTGTTGTGCCCATGCAAATGTCTCGGGGAGAGCAGACTTCAGTGCTGTCCCTCCATATCCAACTCCTCTTCACCCATGCACTCCCGTGGCTCCAGACACTGTTCCCACCAGGCAGATCATGGAAGACAACTTTCTCTTGATGCAGAATTGCTCAGGTTCCCAATCTGCCTTGTCCTTTGAGTCATCTTGGGTGGTCATAACAATGACCCCACATGAGGTGGCTTAAATGGTGTGGTATGTTTCTCACAGCGTTGGAGGCTGGAAGTCCAAGATCAGGGTAATTCTTGGCCAGGTTCTGAAGAGGACTTTCTGCCATGTTGCCACCTTACTATTCCTCATGTGGTGGAGAGGAGGGAAAGTCCAGGAGATCTTAGAAGGGAATAGTTCCATGGGACCAGGGCTCCACCTTTGTAACCTGGTTCAGTCTGAATCAGTTCCTTCATGGCTCCATCTCCCACACCATTCACCTGAAGAGGCAGCATCCAACATACAAATCTGTGTTGGGCACACATTTATTCCATGGGACTTGGTGACCCATAAACTTAGTTGGTAGATAATTTAAACCATTTAAAATTTACCCCATACAATTAAACTTGTTAAATATTTCTCTCTGAGCTACAAATGACTTTCATTTTACACACCTGCCATTCATGTTTTTAAGCAGCACACATGCTCAGTTTTATCATCGCTGTGTGTACTTGGAATTGATGTTAAATATTTCAAAAAATCTTGTTTCAAACTTAACAGTCTATACTGAAGGTAGCAACAAAAACTGTTAGCAGTCTCATGGATGGCTACTATCCCATGTCATTAACTAAAGATTGAGCAAATAGTTTAGAACAAATCTAACAGAACTCAATCCAAAAAAGAAGAGAGAGAGAGAGAGGTAAGTGTTATAATCCTTTTGACATTTGGGTTATAATAGCTCATGTGACTGGAGATAATTTGACATAAAATTGCCAAGTGACTATCTCACTGTCCACATGTTCACAAGCACCAGGGCAAGCCAGTAAATAATATCCCACAACTGTAAGTTTCATCAGATTCTAGCAAAATGGACATAAATTAAAGATCTCAGAGTCCAACTTGAGGCAGACTTAGCTAGGCAGAATATTTAGTTTATTTCCTGGCACGCAGAACTTGTAAACCACCCAGTGGCAAAGGTGATTTGTCTGTTAATCTGTCACCTGGAAAAGGACGTGCCATTTGTTAAGCGGGATGCTTAGGTTGGGCTGTGGTGCTTATGGAGTGGTTTCACCTGCCCTTTCATCCTAGCATACAGTACTATGCCTCAGTGAATCCAAGACAGCATTTCGAGATGAGTCTTTTGTTAACTCTGTCTGTGCTTAGTGTGTCTCTAGGCAGAGTTCTCGTGCCGAGGTTGAGAGCCGTGAGCAGCTAGCGAGGAGCCCACATGCTCAGGCGACGACGCTGAGCTCATGAGCTTTGTCAGGGCTGGCAGATGTGCTGCCTCCGACTGCATTAGCATCATTGATTAGAAGCGAGGACATATTTAGTATTAATCAAGCTGTTTTTAGTGACGCTGATTATGCCAGATGCACTATTTTGGTCTGGAACTTCCTTATGGCTAAGTTGCAAGAAAATGGCTTTATACAAAAAGGAGAAACCTAAAAGTAGCACTGAAGCACATTATTGGGTTTGAAGAACACAAGTCAAATTGTAGAAATCTAAACATATTTTAACTTTAATGATTTTAAAATGTGCGATTTACATACAGGTTCCAAGAGTTTGGAAACAATTTGGAATTTTATAAGTAAAATTCTAAAAATTCATGAACCTTGTATGGCCAACACTACCCTACACATCTGAAAAGCCCTGGAAAGTCTTCTTTGTGCTTTCATAGAACTTTAAAAAATGGTTTTCTCACTGTGCACATTCTATTCTGGGAAATATCACTGTATTTCTTATCTCAGAACGTTTATTAGTGTCCTGAAGTTTTATGTTCCACCTTCTTTGGATTTTTACTGTTCTCTCTCATAACAAGCTTTATACACTACAATAAAGTTTTCATTGTTTTGAACATTTCAGTATAAAGAGACTAACTACGTATTAAATCACTTGTTTCTTTTGACCCCTAGTATATTGTTTATAGTATATTTGCTTCGGAAAAAATTGGCTGTAGTAACTTTAAATACACCTCACCTAAATAATTACTTCAAGGAATTGCTTTTGTCATTGTTGTCAATTTATATTTAATTTTGGAATAGCTTGAGGAGAATTAACTTAAGAAAAGACCTAACAAATATAGCACTAATTCTCATAGTGTTTCAAAACTTCTTAAATTTCAATACAGAATTAATTATAACCCAGGATAAAAAGTGCAGATGTTCAAAGAGCCATGTGGTTGTGACCCGCAGATTATGTAATGGAGCAGGGCTGTGTGGGAGTCTCCCTGATCAAACAGTGTTCGGTAGTATTAACACATTGGCCAGGTGTAGCCCTCAGGTGAGTGCCATTTACCACCACTGTGGGTCAGCATTTTCACTCAGCTCCCACCCCAAGTACTGCATCTCTCGGGAAAGACCCGGACTCGTTTGCTGTGACACAACCCCCATCAAACAAACAGACAGTCTCAGTGTTAGCCAGACCCCAGATCCCCAGAAAAACAGAAAAACTGTTTCGTAAAATCGTCCTGCACGAATTCCTCTTGGATCTCCAGTGACTGGATTAAGTAACTCCTGCAGCAGTGAGAGGATCACGGGAGCCCCATACTCACCAGTGCTCTGTCCTCCTCCAATGGTCACAGCTGGACATGCTGTTAGTGGAGGCCTGGGTGGAGGGGTGGTCACTGGGGAGCTTGTGGGGCTCTGGCTCTGGCCAGTGCTTGTTTCTTCAGCTCTGTTTCCCAGACACCATGAAGCAAGCAGCCCTGCTGCACCGGGCCCTTCCACCATGATGGTCCTACCTTGCAGCCAGCTAGCCACGGAAGTACCTGAAATTGTGAGCCACAATAAACCCCTCCTCTTTAAACTGTGGCTGTCAGGAATATTACACCAGACTGGCAAAGAATGACTGAGACACAGATGAAGAAGGCAAAAGTTAAATTATACAGTAACCAGTTCAACAATCAACTGACTTCCTAGCCGTGCTCACTTCCTAAATGTGGGGCAGGACTTAAACAGTTCCAGAAGACCCCCTTGGCCTTTGCACCTGTGTCTTGTGTCTTTGAGGCTCTTGGTAAGGAGCTGCCGCAGGAGCAAAGGGAAGCCTCTGTGCTTGGCTACAGTATAATCAGCACTGCAGAGGTGTACAGGATACAGTAGAGATGTCAGATTTCTTTGGCGGTGAATGATATTATGAAGCACTATAACTGAAATACAAAAGTGAGTTGTATAGATCGTAAAGGTTGTAAATGTTAGGGGGAAGCTGAGATATGTATAAGGGGAGTCTATGGGGTGAAACCACAAAAGCAGGATTGGGTCATAAAGAGTACGTTAGCTGGATTTGTGCAGATACAGAGGAGAAAGGAACATCATACAAAATTTAATATAAGATAAATTTTTACCATAGGGTGCATCAGAGGACAGTGCTCTACACAAGCTAGTAATGTTTTATTTACAATTCTATTAAACCAAGAAGTTTATCACCTTAGCTCCTCAGTGAGATAGATCCTGAAAAGCCCAAAACATAAAATAATAAAATAGAAATTCGGCCTCAGTTCCTATTCCATTAACTCTATGACACACAGGTTTTATTGAACTTTAAGCCAATGTAATATTTTTCTTTGTTTTGTGATGAAATGAAGTCACATGTTTTGGTGCCTTTTAATGGAACTGACCTCTAGTCATAAATTTGGATAAACTGCATAAAACAAGCTCCTTTTAGTACCTACTTAACTCAGAAAGTTGCTAAGGGGGCTAAATGAAATAATGTATATAACAATTTAACTCACTAGCAACTAGCACAATTAGGCACTCAACCATTCAGTTGCTGTTATTATCATTATGGCTTTTATATCAAGTAATTTCTTATACAGAGAGTAAACCATTAATTTTTGTTAGTATCTACAAAAGATAATTTCATTGCATTTATAGCATTGGTCAGTATATGAGAAGCTCTAGTAACATTTTAGTACAGGCCCGGGACCATACCTGAAAGACTTTGTACCCCCTGCTAACGCTATTAAACCTCCTCATAGATTGTGAAAACTTACACCATTGAACAGAGGAGTGGTGTGATTCTATTTTCATGTTAGAATTTGAGGGCTTGCAGGATTAAAAGATAAAATAAATTTAAGAAGCCACTACTCATGAGGAAAATTATGCTACTCTTGCTCTAAACAATCACGTTCACCCTCAAAACAATTCCAAGCAGTGAATGTGATGTAATCATTTTATAGAAAGAACAGAGAAATCAAGTAAATTGCCCAAGATAACACAGACCTAAAATGGCATGATTGCGCTTGGGAGCCAGGTGTCTCCTGACAAGTCACAGCCTGTTCCCATTATCTTAGAATGCAATTGAGTGTTGAGGGATCAGCGGAATAGCTAAAATTCCATGAAAGTCACTAAGGATAAGGACAAATTGCAAGAGATAATCATGAGTTCAATTTGAGCCCCTGGGATACTCAGCTATGTGAGTGTCGGAGACGAAGTACTTATAAGGTTTTGTAGGGTTAGGGGACAACACCCTAGGCAGAAAGCCCTCTACAACCCTGCGCCTAAAGAGGCAGACAGTAGAAATGGAGTTATTTACAAGCCCAGAAAGTTTGGGGACGTCAGGAAAGAGATGCCCAAATGGGTCATCTGAGCACCATGTTCTTCAGGAGGGAAATGCACCTGCCAGCACTGTGCAGAGCTGTGAGCACCCTGTTCTCAGTGCAGCAGAGAGGAAGCGATGAAACACATGCCTGGCTATGTTTCTCCCACTCTTCTTTCTCTTCGTGCTGTAACCACAGGTCAAAAGAAACAGTACAAAATTCCTGGGGGGTGGGTAATACA
This sequence comes from Hydrochoerus hydrochaeris, assembly GCA_004027455.1. Taxonomy (NCBI): domain Eukaryota; kingdom Metazoa; phylum Chordata; class Mammalia; order Rodentia; family Hydrochaeridae; genus Hydrochoerus; species Hydrochoerus hydrochaeris. The sequence goes on along the minus strand of PVLA01003930.1, from coordinate 113,548 downwards.
ATCCATGAGGGTCACAGCAGAGATGGCTCCTGGAGAGAAAATGGGAACTCCTACACACTGGGATACCACACGTGTGGTCATCTCTGGTGGACTCTTGAACACTGCCCGACCATACAGATGAGGGAGACAAACACTACAGTCCTGAACTCAGATCTACTGCAATGTTTCCTGATGTACATTAGGAGGAACTCCAGATACATGGCACTCTTGGCAGGAAAAAAGTTGTCATGGCAAAATATTTTGGCAAAATTATTCATATCCTTTTCCTTAACATTCACAACGTACACTTGTATATTAAAGGATCCAAGGAATCCTGGATTTAAAAATTCTGTTCTTTTATTAGAACCTGCTAATTCCTGTTTTCTTTTGAACCACAGAGACAATACCACTCCCAATAACACTTCTCAATATACTGAAGAGTGACCTCAGGAACTCTCGGGGACAAGGTTCTTCCAAAACACTTGGACAGGGAGACAAGCAGTACATGAGTCTGTGCAGTATGCAGAGGGCCCGAGAAGGAAACTGTGCAGACACATTGATTAAGTTAAGCTCCTCCAGAGACACAGGATCAGCCTTATTGGATACGCATCTCTCTCTCTCTCTCTTTCTGTCTCTGGGAAAGATTTATTGATTTGAAAGGACTGGCTCATGCAACTTTAAGGACTAACAGCTCCCAAATCCATAAGAGGCATAAGCCTGTTGGTGTCAGGGAAGAGTTAATGCTGTAGCCTTGAGTCTTGGGAGAACCAGAATTCCTTTGGGGGCGTAGCAGTCTTTTCTCCATTGGCTTCATTTGATTGCCTGACGTCTGTGCACGTTATGAGAGACTGTCCTCCCTACTCAAGGTTTACTAAAATAAATGTCAGTCAAACCTAAAAAAAAAAATCTCCAAGGGATTATCTGCATTGCTCTTTGACCTGATAACTGTTTCCATAGCCTCGCTAATTTGATGCATAAATATAACCACTTCAGACATCATCAGGGCTCAGAATGAAAAAGCCAAGCATGCAAAGATGCGAAAGAGGAAAGTGTCTAGTGATTGCACGTGTTCCGGAGACTGACAGAACAAAGACCAGATTAGATTTTCCCATTGGAAAAGCATCAAAACCTACTCCTGCCTCCACATTTTCCCTCCTTCACATATGCATGAGGTATATGAGAAGGCTGAATTGGAGTCCCAAGGGTACGGCTCATACCAATTGCCTTAACTTTGCAATGGCCGGGCTTCCTTGTTGATAAGGTGTTATTTTTAAAACAGATGATCTCAAAGATCTATTTCACCTCCAAAATTTTATCATTTTTTTCTTTATCTTGTTCATTGTTTCTCCCTACATAGCAATACACTTATAGTATCTTTTTTTCTTTTTTACTGTGGACTAATTAAGAACACCAAAATTTAAGTAAAAATAAAATTTAAATTCTGAGATATAGTCCTTCCTGCATTTCTCTGTCCTTCATAAATTTTTATTTGCAGTGGTTTTATGTTTACAGGAGATATGCAAAGATAAAACAGAATTTTTGTATATTTTTCAATAGGTTTCCTGTAAGGTTAACATCTTATAAAATCTTGGTTAATTTTTCAAAATTTAAGAACTAACATTGGTATAGCACTGCTAATTAAACTATGTATTTTATTTAACTTTTGCCTTCAAATGGCTTATAAAAGACATTTTCAAAAACATTATTATTTACATGGGTGATAGAATCACAAATATTAATCTAAGTATTCACAACTTTTCTGCTCCACTCTTGCTTCTTAGGAATATTCTGGATTGGCCCAGTCAGCTCTGAAGTATTTGTGTTTTCAGCATAGGGAGGCTGAGCAGAAAGCTGGGAGAGTACCCAAAAGTTACCATAACACAGATGTGAAGAAAGTTAAATTAATTCAGGAGGAGAAAAGAAGTTGAAAGAAAGAAATAAGTGGTACAAATAGGATGAAGTGAGTTTTGGGTGGGGTTATTGTTAGAAAAAAGTAGTTTCAGGTCGGTAGCTGTGATAAGCATATATTGGGAAGCTCAATTAAGAAGAGAATCTGGAATGGGCAAGAATGTGGGGGGCAAAATTTGAAAGCTCAGGAAACAAAAGCAAATGCAGACAGGGTGGGATTAGATTAAACTAAAAAGCTTCTTCAGAGAAAAGGGAAAAACCAGCAGTAAACAGATAACCTCAAACTGGAGAAAAATGTGCAAACTACATGTGACAAGGAATGATGTCTTGCAGATATAAGGAATCTCCAAAACCCAATAGTAAAAAATAGTTCTGATTTTAAAAGAGGTACTAGAACCAAATAAGCATGTCTCAAAAAAAGCCACGCACATGACTAATAAATACATAAAAATGATCCATATCAGAAATCAACAGAGAAATACAAAGCCACAATGAAATATTTCTTCACTCCAATAAGAATGAATCTTATTAAAAAGGCAATAGTCCTTTCCTAAAGGTTCTAAACACGAGCAATAAAGCAACCCACCATGGGCAGTTTACAAGTATCACCCCAGGAATTAAACTAAAATAATAAGGAAAATGGGGAGGCACTTAAACAAGATGCAACCCCAGACATGCAGCTCACCACAGGCAAACTAAGGGGGCAGTGAGGTGGGACAGTCAGAAAATCACCCTCCTGACCTCTCTGAAGTGGTAACAACAAAGCAATTGAATGAGGCTCAGAAAAAAATCAGAAATAATTTTTCAGATAATCACAAAGATGATGTCCATAATGAAAATCATACATAGTGACTCTAGAGCAGATATAGGCAGAAAATAGAGGAGCTTAAGAAAATTTTGGAAGTCACAAAGGCTCAGCATAGGTAAGAAATGGAATCCATAAGGCAGATTCAATCAGATATCCAGGAGAATAAAATTCCATTGAAAGTGTCTGCAGCAGATTAAGCCAGTGTGAGGACAGGATCTCAGATACAGAAGACAGGCTTGTGGTTAGCAATCATGAAAAGAAAGATTTCTTAAAAATAGCAAGGGGCCAGGGGAAATCAATCCAGCAACCGCTAAATGAGGCAAAGGTGAATAATTTAAGCTTGATTGGAGTCATTGACGAGCACAATGAAATAGCACAAATGTTATTTTAAAAAAAGAAAACTTCACAGACATCACAGCAGAAAACTTCCCTGGTAGAGAAAAAGAATTTGACATACACTTAAGTGAGGCATGCAGAACTCCAATTAGCCATGATAAAAAGAAAAATCTACCATCATGGTTGAGATTCCAGAAGTTCAACACAAGAGTAGAATCTTATAACTTGTTAGGGAAAAGAAACAAATCACCTATAGACAAAAGCCCATCAGAATCATCATTGACTTCTCAGCACAAATACTGAAGTCAAGGAGACCTTGGAGTGAAGTATTTCAAATTCTAAAGAAAAACAACCTTCAGCCCAGATTGATGTGCCCTGGAAAAACATCTTTCAAAACTGATGGATAAATAAGATACTCCCATGACAAAGAGCATCTGAGCAAATTTGTGACTACCCAGCCAGCCCTCCTAAATGTTTTCACAGACATTCTAGAAAAAGCTTCTTTACTAAATGGTGCTGGAAAAACTGGCTCTTCACATGCCAAAGATTAAAGTTGGACTCATGTCTTTCAAGATGCACTAAACTAAATTTGAAATACATCTAAGATCTAAATATTACAACAGAAACATTAAATCTTCTGGAAAATAGAATGGGTAAAACTCTTGAAGACACTGAGGTAGGCAAAGATTATGAATAAAACCTGCATTGCAGAGGAACTATCACAAAGAATCAACAACTTGGATTCATCTTATTAAAAAGCTTTTGTGCAGTAAGAGAAGCCACAAGCATAGTGAAGAGACGATCCCCAAGAGAGAAAAGCATTTGCTAGCTACTCATCAGGCAAAGGGTTACTATTAACAATGGATGAAGAACTAAAAACATTCAGACCTCCAAAATTCAAAGACCCAATCCACAAATGGGCATCTGAGATGAATTCATGCTTCTCACATGAAGAAATACAAACAGCAAATAAATATGTGAAAAATGTTCAACATCACTGGTTGTTCAAGTGATGCAAATTAAAACAACACTGAGATCCCATCTCACTCCAGAAAGAACAGCTACCATCAAGAAATCAACCAATAACAAGTGCCAGAGGGGCTGTGGGGAAAAAGGAACCTTTCTCCACTGTTGGTGGGAGTGTAAGCTGTGCAACCACTGTGGAAATCAGTGTGGAGATTGCTCAAAAAGTTAAAATTGAAGGTCCAATCCCACCCAGCTATTCCCCTTTTGAGCATCTTTGTAGAAGAATTGAAAATATCAATGAAAAAAAAATATATATATATATATATGACAGTTAAGATAGTTATACTACTAGTTTCTCTTCATTGAAAAGTGTGTGCTAATGTTTTTTAGACAATTAAATGCTGACAGCTTTTACTGTGAGTGACTAATTTAAAGTTAACAATTCTCAACACATTAATCACTGTTACCCTCTTATTTTGTTTTGAAATTTTGTTTTATTTTATTTTATCTTTAAAAAGAAAGCCAAAAGACCACAAGTGCTGACGAGAGTCTGAAGGAAAGAAAACCCTTATGTTGGTGGGAATATAACTTCGTACACAGATAGGAAAAGTAGGGTGGGTATTCACCAAAAAACATACACAATAGAAGCTTACTACTTACAGCAAGCTTACTACTGGTCATTGATTCAAAAGACATGAAATCATTTGTCAAAGAGGCTGCTGACTCCCGCGTGTATCCCAGAGGGTGGGCCCAGGTGTCTGTCTGCTGAGGAACAGATAAAGGAACCGTGGTCCCAGTGCACCCCAGGAAGCAGCTCCCCTCCTGTCTGACAGCCCAGCAGGAAGGCTTCGCGCTTGGGGTCAGGGAGAGGGGCCGCAGGCCAGGGAAGGCAGTAGGGAGACCCCCGGGGGAATCCGAGCCAGCACGCTAGCTGCTGCCTCATACCATCTGCGCTTGTGTCGAGAAACATTTTCCCCTGAATTTTGTCCTTTAACAGATGTAAGAGTAAGTCCAAGGTAAAATGCTTGAACATTTAGGAGGTTTGGGCTTTCCAACGGCATTTTCCATTTGGATCCAAACTGGAAGCCGCTGTGCCAGCAAACTCTCCCAGGAAGCATTTTGTTCCCTCCCCATCCCGTTGTGCACAGGTACCAGAACACACTGTGTGCGCTATTTTTAAATATCTTTATCTATTGTGCAAGCTCTTTGCCAGTGACACCGGTCACCCTGTCTGTAATCAATGAGAAAAGTGACCGGATCTTTCAGACCACTTGTGTTTTGGGCAAAGAGAGCACAGAACCCTGGCAACTCTATATTCGTCAAATAAAAGAGGGATTGTTTTTCTTTCTTTCTGTTTTGATTTTTATAAATTAAATAGACCTTGTTAGGAAAGCAAAGGTAGAGAAATGTGCTACAAGTTTGTATAACCCATGAGCGATAACATGTATGTAGCTCATCAGTTAAAACTGAACTTAAATATAATATCCTAAAATTATCACAGCTTGAAAATTTGAATTTTTACAGTGGGGAATTGTTCTCATTTTAAGAATTAATATCCATTAATTAGGCATATGTTTAAAAAATGAAAGGCCTCAGACTAATTATTCCCAATACACTAAAAACTTGCAGTAATTTTAAAGTCAAATTGTATTCACAAATAACTATGGAGTCTTTCTAATTTGTTTAGAAACTTCTCAAGGATCTGTTATAAAATAGCAATATCTTTGAAATGGTACTTTAAAGTATATTTTGACTTTGATTTATAACCAAATTTTTCTCTGAATACCAATAATTTAGTCATGAGAAGGAAAAGCTCAATTCTCTAATGTTTCAGGCATTCTTGACATTTTAAATGTAATGAAGTACTTGCAAAATCCATTTGCAGTTACAGACAAATGTAGAAAAGCTATGTAGATAAAATATGGGGAAAGTAATCTTTTATAAATAACATGATATTGAAAATGAAAACCTGTTAGAAAAGAATCCTGTATTTATGTTTTCTTTAACCTTGTAGAAAAACACATTATAAAAATTTACAGAGACCTTAGGCAAGTCGTCATCAAAATTTAAAAGGGTTAAAATAAATTTTCAGGAAACTTCTAAAGGCAATCAAGAAAGAGCAAAGAAGTAACATTGCTCTTTGTTGTGTTATCCAGGGAGGCAAGTAGGGGTGGATGTAGCTCCTCCTCTCAGTGCAAGACAGTTTTAGGTGGGTGTTTGCTCACTGTAAGGTAAAGGCCTGAGTGAAAAATAAAATCTATTCCAGATTGGCTTTGGTGCCCCATTTCTATATAGAGGAACCCACCCAGGATTAAGGCCATCATTTATCCGAAAGGGCCTTATCATTCTAAAAAGGTTTAGGAGACACCTACCTCATTCACCTGAAATATTACATTTACTTCATGTAGACTCTGTTTTGCAGTGTTAAATATGTTAAATTGTTTTTCTCTTTGCATTTCTTATTGAGTGGAAAATTCAGAAACAAGACAATATTGTTATTAGGACAAGAAATTTTCCTCGTGAGACTCGAGATCTGTTTGAAAAGAAACAGGTGTAAGTTTTCCGTCGACTTGCAAATTCCTGACAGGGATCTACCTAAAGGTTCGCTTTCCATCTTGCAGGGAGAGAACAGAGCCGTGGTCATCCACAGATTAGAATCCTCATTCTGATGTTTATATGATGTGTCGAGGTTGCCAAACTATTTACCATTCCTGAGGCCACTTTTCTCAAGTTATAGGATGTGTAGACTTTTGCCTGAGATCTAAGTGAATATTGGTGAAATGTCATGTGCTCTACTCTATAAGCTTAATGTCCTATTATCTTGGAATTATTATGGTTCTAACCAAAACTAAGGCATTTTGAAATTGCTTCGACCATCAAAAATAAATAATGGGTTGAGATCCCTTTTCACAATAATTTTGAGGTTCAAAGAAGGATGGTAATGTGGTACCATAAACAAATTTGGGCTTAAACCAGTAAAACCTTGGGACATTTGGGACATTTCCTTCCTCACGGAGTGCATTGCTAGGAGTCCCCTTCAGGTGCACGTGAGATGCAAGCCATCGGTGTATAGCTCGTTTTCTGCAGCAGACACTGGTGGTGACACTTATCACACACAGTACAGCATCAAGCTCCCACACCAGCTGAGCCTTCTCCCTGAACACGGGTGGAAATTTACTTCTGGGTTTGGTTCCAACACATCCACCCTGGGCTCTTACAGTCCTGATTGTCACATCCAGAGTTCCAGGAAAAGCAATCTTTCTAAACTCCAGGCCACTGCAAGAGGTTTGACATAAGGCTAAATGGACGTTTGTCAACATAAAAGACTAAATGGTGTATCTTAAACCCTCTATTGATCACCAAAAAGTGCCTCAGGTTTGCTGGGTTGTAGCTCTTTGTGATTAATAGCTAATAATAAGAAGAAAGCAAAGTCTAAGAATAAATGCAGCGATCACTGAAGAACCATCAAGGCGAAGAAAGTAGATTTGGGGTTTAAAAGGGCAACTCCATCATATGATCACAGGTGAAATTCTCAGTTTAGAGAGCGTTGGTCTCATAGCTGTCTAACTAGAGTGTAAAGTGAAGTCATCTCCACAGGTTCTTATCTGCAATGTTTCATGACTTCAAGAATCCCAAATAAGGGCTGGGGATTCAGCGGCATAAGTGCCTGCCTTGCAAGCACGCAGTCGTGAGTTCGATCCCTGGTACCAAAAAAAAAAAAGAATCCCAAATAAAATCAGTCAGAATGAGGGAATGAGGGAGGAGAGTAATAGTTTTACTGAATTCTTCCCCCAGCCTTAGTGTTCTTTCTTACAGTATAATCACAAAATTCAGGGGAGCAATGATCACAAAATCCAGTCATCCGATTGGACACTTTTTACTACCCATCAACAAAGTCCCCTCCAAACCACTACTCAGAATCATGTAACTTCTCCATGGCAAACCTGGTAGCATCCCTGGGTTAGTCCCTGTGAAATGAGAGATTCACATCCCGAACTGCCACATTCTCCAAAACCAAACCTGCTCTGGCTGCCCCTGGTACTCCTTCTAGCTCTCACCCTGAAGCTTTTTGTGCATCTGTAGCATGCTCTGGATTCAAGGTCTTGGCAGAGACCTTTACTCTGTCAAAAACTTTTCTTTCCAATTGGCCCAGAGCTCTCTCACATGGTATCTTTCCATTATTACTCATTAAGTTTTATTTACCCCCGATTCATGCTAACAAGTTTTAGTTTCCTAGTAAGGCTTGTCACACCTGACCCTGTAGATGGAGGTGCATATTCACTGTGAGCCTCTAAAATGAACTTGGCTCTTGCTTTAGCAAATTTAAGCCATATCAAATCCAGGCAAAAACAGTAGCTGTTACTACTCCACAACTTTGTAGGTCACCTGTTGTTAGCAAAATTAGCTAATAAGTGAAAGATAATGCATATTTCATTTGGAAACAAGGTGGAGAGGAACTGAAATATATTGTACTATTTCTTTACCTTTTATGGTTGGACAGAGAAGATCTATGACTTGCCCTCAACTTCCCACAGCAGTGGAACTCACTGTAGCAAAATCAGAAATCCTCTTTGCCTCCACTGCAGCACAACCCCAAAATACGTTATTTCTACTTAAGTGCATTTCCCCTGAAATTTTTCAATTAAAAAAATACAAACGGTGACTATGGATATAGAACAATAAGAACTTGCATTTACTCAAAGAGACCAATTAATGTCACACCCAGAAAAAGTATTGAAGATGGTCTGTAGTCAGTCAGCTTTGCATTCCTTGTAAAATGTCACTGCGTTCTGAGCATCCACTACGGTACTTCAGCACCCTCCTCCCCAATCCTCACAGTGTCAACAAGGTAGGTTTTATTAGCACCATTTTTCAGATGAGGAAAAGGAAATTCAGCATGTCACAGCAGTTTGCCCAGTGTCACACAGACCAAAAGCACCAGGGACAGAATTCAGAGCTGTGTCTCCCAGAGCAGCCCCCTGCTTTCTCCAGGAGCCCAGGGGCCTCCGTGGATAACGCTGGGGAATTCTGACGTCTCCTCTGTACTTGACCTTATCTGCTTGTGTGCTATGGTCACACGGTGAGCGGGTTCAGGCCAACATCTGTCACTGCAGAGAGGCGAGGAGGCAGTGACAGGAATGTTGGGTGCATCCTCGGGAAGATGCTGGTCCTCCTGACCTGACTGGAGCCAAGAGGTCAACACTGGCCAGAGAGGGAAGCAAGACACACAACCCACACAAAGATCTCAGGCAAAGCGGGAGGAACAAATCCAACACGATTTGCATTTGTTTCTTTGCTTTGCTAGAAAATCGCATCTTAGAAAACTTCGCAACTATAATTAACTATTGTGTGTTTTCTGGCTCTGAAATGGCGTAAAGACATTGAAAAGGAAGAGAAAGCTCATTGTGAAGGCATAGAAAGTAAAAATGTAAGTAGTTTGATTTTCCTTTCATCTCATGTTAATTTATGCAGAAGCTAATAACATATTTGTGGGCTCAAAGCATTGAGTTGTTGAGAGGATTCCTCTCTCTTGGTCAGCTTTTCCTGTGATCTCAGCTTGACAGAGCTGTCATTTCAAAACTTGTAACTTATTTGCCAGAGAAAGGTGATATGCTGGTACATTTACTTCCTGTAGACATCATTAACTGCTAACCTCTGAAAACCAGTGGTGTTAAGTTCACTCATCTTTGGCTTCTGCAAATGTAACCAAATGAACTGGCAAAGAGAAGGAGGAAGAGGAAAAGGAGCCGGAAGAAGAGGAAGAGGAGGAAGAGGAGGAAGAAGAGGAGGAGGAAAAAGAGGAAGAGGAGGAGGAAGAGGAAAAGGAGGAAGAGGAAAAGGAAGAGGAAGAAGAGAAAAAAGAGAAAGAAGAGGAAGAGGACAGGGAAGAGAAAAAGGAAGAGGAAGAGGAGGAGGGGGAGGGGGAGGGCAAGGCTGGAGGGGAAACGGGATGCTTGTGCCTGGAGTCCTGTGAGAAGGGAGGAAATGGTTGACTCTTTAGGGAGAAAAGCATCAGACAAAGGAAAGTTTCCATGAAAGAAACACGGTTACTTTTACACACAAGTAGGTTAGAACTAACTTGATGTCTCTTAGAAATGAAAAATGCAATTTCACCGCTGCCAGATCCCCTACAGGACCCGGGCAGTAGTGCTTGAAGAAATGCAGAATCTTCAGAAGTTGATGTTTTAAATGAAACTCACCATGAATAAAGTAATGACAGCTTAAAGGTCTAATTCATAAAAATGTTATTAAGGTACATTATTTATACCTGCTTTTTGTGAATTTCTACTTTTATTCATGACTCTCACAATGTATGGCTGCAATATGGGCAGAATCTATAAAGGAAGCCTTAATTCAGTCTGAACTACGGTGAGAGAATTGTCTCACCACAGTGAAACCCTAACTATGTTAAGTTACTGGATAGAATTTATTGTGCAAGAGCTTTCTCTGATAAAAATCAAAAAGCCTGTTTCCACCTTTTGGTTTCAGATATTTACTATGACTCTTCAGTGTAAGATTAACAAGTTGGCCCAGATTTTGAAATGCAATGTTTATTTATCTATATTATGACAGAGATTTGGATGCTGAGTTGTGATCTTCTTGCGATTGTGGCAATGATATTTAGTGTGGGTTTAGAAATATTTGTAATTGGTCTGTAATTTAATGAACTGCTTTCTTGGTTCATGACATTGGATGGCCATGTCTAAGAATGCCTATTCAATCCCCTTGTCTCTTTGGACAAGATGGAAAATTCCCTGCTACATAAATTAGAATACAATGACACTTGAAAGTATTTCTTCCAAAATTTCAAAAATGGTATGCATATTATAAATGCCTAAACTTTTAGAAAAAGGCAAAGTGAATTTCAACTGGTTTATTTGTAGCTCTAGAATTAGAAAAAACTGCCTTTCTGGCTTGCTACTTCTGACTGGAGGACTGCAGATACATTCAGACAAAGTGTGAATCTGTTTCTCCTGCAACACTAGATTATTATCTCTCGAAGTCGTGAAAAGGGGCTCTTTATAAATTATACTTCTAACACTGAAAGAAAGTGTTGTCTTTGATCTTGTAGGTAAAAAGGCTTGATACCTTGGGGAATGAATTAATTCCTATATTTAATCAGATGCAGTCATTAGTAGACAATTTAAACATTCATTTTTAGAACTGCACATCGAATTTCTTCAGCATAGTAACAGTCTTATCATGGTTCTGGGTAATGGAAATCTTTGAATACATCAGTACCTAAAATGACAGACAAATAAAAAATGTCAAAGAGAAAGACATCTCAAATATAGGACAAATAACCCTAATAACTAAAGAAAAAGATCAGTCAGTGTCCAACATGAACCCCGCTTACTGCTGCTTCCAATGCTAGAATCACCTAATGTTCCATTTCAATCACTTGGCCCCCTCTGTCCACGCACAATGCAGTTGTTATTTGAAATAGCCGTGCTTACCACCAAGGCGCCCCGGTGTCTGGCTGCTGAATGACTGAGGTGAGGCCCCTCTTGAAGTTCCTGCTTTGCCCTTGAGGCCGGGCTTCTTCAGACCTCTGGAGTGGGGATCCCATCGTGACTTTGAGGGTGCCACACAGCTCTGCACACCGTGAGACCTAGTACTAACCCCAAGGGCAAATGCTAAGCGCACTCCTTGACACGACCACTCAGAAAGGGCGCTGGAAGTTATGTCTCCAGCACGTTGCCAGACAAATGTCACCAGGCTACAGATGCCTGTGGACAAGAAGCAGACTGGAAAACCAACATCAAAATATGATTTCATGCTCTTCTCTCATGAAACTAAATGTGTGAAAACAAAAACTAACTCAGCTGACATGCAGTACCCTCCCCAAGAAATTCCACTTTATTCTCCACATCAATAGCCTGTGTTAGGGACTAAGCAAATAACTCCCTCAGACAGCTTTGCCCATGATCTGGGAACAACATTGCCAGTGGACAATTTCACATTTTTACAGTGACCCGGGAGCAGTGCCAAGAACCAGGGGAACATTATCCAGCTTTGAGGGAGGTACTGCAACTTTACAAACAGGAGTAGCTCTGAATCGGAAGGTACAAACTCTTACTGAAAGTCGCAAAGCTTCTGGAGGCTGAATCCGACTCACCAATCCTTCCTTCCAACCTGGATTTGCCTTTTGTACTAAAATTTCTTAAAGCAAATATTTTACATTTCCTCTCTAGAGAAAGAAGATGAGAAGAAGAAAGAAGAGAAGAAAGTTACTCCTGAAACACAAAAGCGAGGTAAAGAATTTAAAAGACATGTAACACATGAATCAATGAGTCTCCATCTATTATGCTACTGGTGAAGGTGCTATTTTCTAGGGAAAAAGTTCTCCTAAAAGTCTTATTGTCATTATTGACAAACAGTGTTGGACTTTCTGAACATTCTAAGTAAAGTAGAATTTGAAGTTTTTAATTGTGAATGTCTGATAAAGTTTTACTCCCTTGGGGCTGGCTCCTCAATTTTCTTTAATTTATTATCTCTCTTGCCCATCTAAATAAATATAAAGATTATTATTTAATTAATTCAATTTAGTAAGGAAGGCCGATAATTATATGTAGTGAGAAGAAACTATGAGAGGGACTTGCTATGTCTGTTTTAGTTTTTAAACGGTTTGTTTTCACAGAGCAAACCCGATGGGCCTAACTAGACCGTTAGGGCTTCTACCATATTCCCGTGACTTGGGAGCCCAGGGGCCTTCAATGTATTGCTTTTATTCTACTTTAGAAAATTGGCTGAATTCTACCACAATTCATGATGCCATTTAATGTTTCCACTTTTAGAAAGTTTTTTTTCCCTTAGCAAAACTGTCCCTTCTGGCCCGAAACTCACTGAGGTTTGTCTGTTCAGAAGGTGCAAGCCAGCTCATGCATGGCCTGCTTGGGACTCCTAGGTAGGAGGTGAATTGGATATCAGTGTCACCCTGAACTATGTAAGTGTTCAAAGGCAGAGGCTTATAATGTTCCTATTTTACCAGCAGACAAAGAAGATAATAAAAAGAAAAGTGAGAAGGAAGCTGCCGCTGATGTGAAAAGAAAAGGTACTACACTCTGTGTTCATAGATTATGTTCAAGGTGTTTGCTTCATGAAAAACCATGGTGTGTCACACTGAAAGTGCATAGTTATGTAAATCCTCTGATGTGTAGACGGTCAAAGCAAAAATTAGAAACTAAAACATCCAGGATTGAAAAAGAAAAAGGTATTACACAATGTTAAAGGAAGATATTATTCAGGGTTCTTCCGATCAACTGGAGAGACCACAACTCAGTCTAAACTCAAATCTACTGAAGCGAAAGGTGAGAGTGTCAGAGCTGGACCAGGGTATGAAAGCATCCCCCATTTGTTTGCATATTGATCTTAATAGAAGGTAAATGTTCTCCCATGGGCATCCAATGAGAAGACAGAATTTTACAAACTGGAACAAGGGGGCTAACAAGTTAGGGTCCCCATCTCCCACAAACAATGGGGAGAATGGCACTATGTTCCAAAAAAAATGTTCCTCAGACCTTTGAGAAAGCCATTCTTGATCTGCAAAAATGGAAGTGTTTTTTGCAAAGATTTACATCTCAGAGGAGTAGAGAAGCAATTACAGCATCATGTTCTGTAACAGGAATGCCAGAAGCAGAGGGAGGGTCAGGCCTAGGGGCAGGGAGAAGTCTGCCTGTGCTGGTCAGGGTGAGCCAACCTGGTTAAGACACAGTGAAATAACAAGAACTATGTGATTTAGCCACATGGCTTTTCAGAGATAAGGAGCTGAGAGAGAATAATGCACCCCATGAAGATACTGGGTTATTCAACTGTCTAACAGCTCAGATTTATTTCGCTTTAAATTTAGTTTTGTTTTTATTCTCATGCAAACATGAATATTGACTTCTATAGTTGTACAGGTTTAAATCTACACAGAAAGATTGTCATTTCCAATATTATAGTTTGGTGACCAATATTTCTGTCCTTAGAATTTTGCTTCAAGCTGTCCACGATACTTAAAATCCCCCCATTAGAAGCATTCCATTTCTTTGTGTTTGGAGGAACTGTCCTTCAAAATGCTGATCTCCCAGGGCCTGTGTGTAAGGAATAAGAGCAAAAACTATTTCCTGTCAGCTAGTCACAACCTGAAATTTCCAAATCTTTGTGGAAAAGAAAACTGAAAATGATACCCCAGAAAAAAGAGTTTACTTTGATGACAGAGAGAGAGGTTGGCACTGCGTCAAGGTGGCACTGCAGACATGCATGGGAGGGATGGATGTCAGTCTTTCCTTCCTGGGGAGGAATAGCTTTCCAGGGATAAAGGTGCTGGTGAAACACACCAGAGGAACGGCCCCAAACCAATAATGCTCATTCTTAGCAGATAGCAAATAGGAATGACAGGCCTTTGTCAGTATCTGAGTACCAATGAGGAAAACTTACAGAATACTAAGAGTTGCATGATTGTGTGGCTCCTAAAATGAGCAGAAAGAGACAACCAGGTGTTCTGGAGGTCTGGGAGTTGATTGCTAATTACCTACCTCTCAATTTCTATTATTAAATGTGCATTATTGTGGAGTTTATTGTGTTGTTGAATATTCATGAATCATTCCGAAGTTTTCTTTATTTTCCTGGTGAAAGATGAATTTCTAAAATGAAAGGACTCTGTAGTGATACTGAAAAGCTTTGGTCAGTGGGTCTGTGGCAGCTCTGACAGAGTGGGCATGGACAAGGTGCCCCTTGCTGGGCCGTGGTGGGGCGGAGGGATTTGTAGGAGGAAATCTTAAGCCATAATCCACAAAGTATCTGTCATGTGTGTGGCAGGACAAAACCAGGAGTACTTCATGTTGACTAAAGTCAGGAGTGTGTGTGTGTGTGTGTGTGTGTGCGTGTGTGTTACTTGTTTTGTTTTGGCTTTAACTTTGTGGGGAAAGGCAGAACTTGTCTAGTCACAGCAAGGGATGGGAAAAAGCTGGTGGAGAAGTGTGCTGGTGAGGATCCATGCAGCCTTCCTGTCAGCATGAGGCCAAGAGAGCTGACTGCCAGTGCCACCAGCAAGGGGGCCGTCACAAGGCAGGCGGGGTCAGGGTGGCTCCTCCAGGCCTGCATAAACACATGTTTGTTTTTTCCTGAAACCAGTTTTTGGTTTGCTGGTCTGACATTTTTGCTTTTGATTACATAAAGTACCATTGGCTCTGCAAATCAGTTCAACTTCCTGATGGAAATCTGCATTGTTCAATTATTTTAAAAAAGTTCTTAACTGTCAAATGCTCAAAGTTTGTACATGTTTTTGTGAAAGAGACTAGGGAAGAGAGAAAGAGAGAGAATTGACCTTAAAGTGCAATAATTCTCTATATTTTCATATGACAGCAATATAGTTTAAAAATGGCCAGTCTGAAGTTTATTATGAGGGTAATAAAAATTGAGAGAAGTAATGAGAGAAATTGAGTTTAATTTAAAATCTGCAGAAGCTTGAGCACATGTCTTTTCTTTCTAAAATAGTCAAAGAAATATGGTAAAGCACATGATAAAAATGTAGAAGGTATGCATAGGAGCAGATTTCATACATTTTACATTTACATTGATTTTTTTTATATTTACATTTACATTGATTTTTACATGATTTATAAGACTATTTTCTGCATAGATGTATTTATATTCTTAAATTTATTGTGCAGGGCAAAAAAACTAAGGCTCAAATTCTATTCACTGATAAAAGCCCATCACAGAATGAAACAAAGAAATTATATGAGCTAATAATCTGTGTTAAGGCAAATGTGGACTGTGTATATGATACAAAATCATCAACCTATGGATTACTAATGTATGAAACAGTAATTGGTACATGAGTGTTAATTATGATATCTTGTTTAGTATATATTTGCAATTATACATGTAAAAAGTCTGCTACTTACAAGCATAGTGAGAAATTAGAAAATCATCAGGATGTTTTTGTTGTAAGGTACATTTCATACCATGAAAAAAGCAACCAACCAAGGAAATAAAAACTTAAAATATCTCCCTAGGCTTGTATTGGATTTTAGTGTGAGATGTACATTCACTATAGTTAATACTAGGAGACTAGACAGATATTGGGGTAGCCAGGAAATTGTTGGTAGTGTGGGAAAACTGCAGTCAAAGGTATGTTACTGGGTTATGGAGCAAAGGTCAGGAAACACCTCACTCATCAAAGCTGTCTCCTTAATGCTCACGATGACCAGACCCTAGAAATGTGCGGGCCGACCCCAGCAACTCAGTGACATCTTCATTTGCAGACTCACTCATGTGGTTTTCCAGGCCATTTCTGCTTGACAGTTTCACCAGGTGCATCCAACTCGCAGAAACTAATGTCTCCAGGATGAGCTCTACCTGCAAGGAGTCTGAGATGCGAGCCTTAAGCACCCCCGTTTTCCCAACTGGGAGGAGGGGAGATGGGCGCTGGGTGAAGCTGTGCTTACTATCTATAGCAGTCACGCTGGAAGAAATGTCTGAGAAGGGAAAGCTCACATGAGACAGTTTTGAAGGCCTGTATTGTTTGGGGACTGAGCATATGGGTGAGTCTCCCCCCACCTCCACAAAACTAAAACTCTTCAATTCCAAGTGCTCCCAAAATGGAACTTTGAAGGAACTTATGCTGCTGCTGTAGTGGACCCGCAGAGGAAAGCCACGGGTGTTCACTCTCTCTTCACTCCACGAGATGATGAGTGTTGAGAAATCATTTTCTAAGTGCTTGATGATGAGACTCCAGCACCTTGAGAAGGTCACCATATTACCTTGTATTATAATGAAAATATCATAACCCTGGCAAAAAATAGAGAGCAGCAGAAACACTAAGACAACTTTCTAGTGTTCTGTTTCTCTCTGGTTGCTTGTTTTTTGGAACAGAGATAAAATTTTTTGGGACTAATTTTGCCATTCCCTATAGGCTTAATTATGAACATAATTTTTGAGGTGCTGGGGATCAAACCAGGGACCTTGTATATATTAGGCAAGTGATACTGAATAGCACCCCCAGACTCAGAAATAATTTTGTCATAATAACTGATTAATGATAACAGTGTGAAATGAAATATTTAGGTATCACAGTTGCTATGTGATTTTTTCCCCAAATATCATCTGACTAGGAGACTAAAAAAACACATTTTTCTCAAATAAATTATGAGAAAGGGACAAAATGATCAATTCACTCAAATGTACAGACATTTTTTTTTGAGACAAGGCCTTTTTATGTAGTCCAAGGTCTTTCTCTGTAGTCCAGGCTAGCTTTAAACTCACAGCAATCCTCCTGCTTCGGTCTCCTGTGTGCTGGGATTTCAGGTGGCACTATCACACCCACCATGTGTGCAAACCTTCCTGGGAAATATGTACCAAATTCCTATTACCTGCCAAATGTTCCCCTAAGTGCTTAGGTGGATAAATGGACATAGATTTACCTCACTGAAGCATACAGGCTGATGATGAAAACAGTGAAAAAGGAGGAAGAATGTCCCTAAGTACAGCTTGGAGTGCAGAGGAAGGAGGAAATAAATTGGGTGCAATACAGAGAGATCGCATTAGAGCGGATGCCTCCAAGAGAGAGCATTTAAACAGATCTGACACCGTGTAAGGACCTATCCACTGATGCGCACAGCTTTGTGACACAGTGAACATGTGAACATGGTGTACATGTATGATACATGTATGTGTGCATTCATGAGCAATCAGAATACAAGTGCAGAGGACGCATTCAAGCATTTGAATTTTTACTGAATATGTAATAGAAGGTTATGGCAGATGTTTTTTTTTCTTATTCCAACATTTTTTTTTATTTTTTTATTTAAAGAGAAAAAAACAGAAAAAGGATAGAAATATTATAGAATTTCAAGAAAAGAAGATAAACAGTAAGAAATCACTAGTTGATAAATTACATATTGTTCTTTTAGAAATAGTTTTTCAAGTTACAAAATTAAAGCACAGAAAGTGGACACTCAAGCAGTGAGAGTGCAAACAGATCTGCTCAACAATCCAACAAGAACCTAGAAATATGGTCATCAATCCCACACACCTAAACATACATCAGCTATATCTTTTATAGCGCTTCCTATTTCCTCTTTTTTTTACAATAGCAATTATACATTTTAAAATTTTATTCAAAGAGAAGAAAAAAAAACAAAACAGAAAAAACAGTAGCAATAATGCAGAATTCTAAAAGAAAGAAAGAAAAAGAAAAAAAAAAGGAAAATGAGAAAAAGCCCCACTAAGAAATCAGTAGTTTATAAATTACATACTGTCATCCTGGATGTAGTTGTTCAAGTTACAAAGTTAAAGGGTACATAGTAAATATTCAAACAGTCAGACTACAAACAGTTCTGCCCAAAGATCCAACAAAGATTCAGCAATATGGTCATTTATTTTACACACTCAAACATACATGCAGTTATATCCCTTAGAGAACTTTCTTTTCCTCTCTTTTTTACAATAGCAATTACACATTTTGGGTTTTATTACTCTTATAGTTCTTATTACTTTTTACACTAGAGACACAATGTGAAATTTATAAATATGATTCTTATTTATTTCACTAATGAGGATAGTCTCAAGTTGTCTCCATTTACCTATGAAGGCCTCAAGATCATCCTTTTTATACCTGGGTAATATTCCATTGTATAAAAATACCACATCTTTTTCATCCACTCTGCAGTTGATGGGCATCTTGGTTGTTTCCAAGGTTTAGCTATTACAAGTTGTGCCACTAATGAACATGGGTGCACATATATCACTGTGATATGAAATTTTCAGTTCTTCTGGAAAGATACCCAGGAGGGGAATAGCTGGATTGAATGGAGCTTCCAATCCTAGTCTTCTGAGAATTCTCCATATGGATTTCCATAGTGGTTGCACCAGTCTACACTCCTACCAACAGTGGAGCAGTGTTCCTTTTTCCCCACAGCCTCGCCAACATTTGTTATCAGTTGTTTTCTTGATGACAGCTATTCTTTTCGGAGGAGAAATCTCAATGTTGTTTTAATTTGCATTTCTCAAATGACCAGTGATGGTGAACATTTCTTCTTGTATTTATTTGCCGTTTGTATATCTTCCTCTGAGAACTGTGTGTTCATCTCAAATGCCCATTTTTGGAGAGGGTCTTTGAATTTGGGGGCTTACGTTTTTCAAATCTTTATATGTTCTGTACACAAGTCCTTTGTCTGAGGGGTTGCTGGCTAAAACTCTTTCCCTCTCTGTGGGTTTTCTTTTCACTCTGTTGGTGATTTCCTTGGAAGTGCAGAAACTTTTCAATAATATGAGATCCCATTTGTTGATTCTTTGAAGTGTTTCCTGTGCAGTTTGCATTTTGTTCATGAATTCTCTGCCTACACCTATGTCTCCAAGACTTGTACCTACCTTGTCTTCCAGTAGATTTAGTGTTTCTGTTTTAATATTGAGGTCTTTGATCCATTTAGACTTTAGTTTTGTGCATGGTGATATGTATGGATCTAGTTTCAATCTTCGGCATATAGAGAGCCAATTTTTCCAATACCATTTATTAAAGAGACTATCCTTCTTCCAGTGGACATATTTAGCCCCTTTGTCAAATATCAGGTGGCTGAGTGTCTTTGTAGTTGTGCTTGCATCTTCTAATCTGTTCCACTGATCCTCAGGTCTATCTCTTTGCCAGTACCAAGCTGATTTTATCACTGTAGCTTTATAGTACTATTTCAAGTCAGGAATTAAGATGCCTCCTGCCTTGCTTTTGTTGCCTAGAATTGCCTTTGCTATTCTAGGTTTCTTCTGTTTCCAAATGAATTTTAGTAGTGTTTTATCTAGATCTGTGAGGTACGCCAATAATATTTTGATTGGGATTGCATTAAATCTGTATAACAGTTTTGGGATTATGGCCATTTTCACATTGGTTCTTCCTAACCAAGAGCAAGGAATATCCTTCCATTTTCTAATATCCATGGCAGATGCTGTAAAGACAGTCCTCTACAGATCATATTTGGACCAGGAATATCCATGATTATCTAGAGAGACTGTCAAGAGAAAGCGTAGAATCCACAGCCAGGCCCGGAGAACCTCAATATCTGGAGTTGAAACAGTAAGGGAGAATCAAGAAGCTGAACAGAATGGCAAAAGAATTGTTTTAAAACAAAAGTGCACAGTAATCCAGGTATTTCAGAAATGGATATTTCAAGAGCAAAAAGTCCAGCACCTTGTGGATGGCGCTTGGAAGCTATGACATGAGTGTTGGAGAAAAGGGAACCCGTGGGGTGGAGAAGGAAAGGCAGCTCGGAACAGGGGATGCAAAACACGGGGAAAAGCTGGAGAAGCTGGAAGGGGTTGCTGTGGCTGTGGAGGGAGTGATCCGGGGGCACCCACCAATGGTGGGCATGAGCCACATGGGAGAGAGACAGGTGCTCTGGGGCAGCGCACGCAGGCGGGAATCTCAGGGATGAGGTTTGAGGAGAATTCACTGTTGGCTGAGCACCGGGGAGGAAAGTGTCTTCTCTGGGAGAAGATAATATTCCAGATGCTCTGGGCCTGAAGTATGGATGTTTTCAGAATGGAAAACAATGGACACAGATTCCTTGTAAAGAGAGGCCAGCACCTGCAAAAGACACTCTCAGGGTTAGGTGATGCAAGTGAGAACACTGAAACTCGACTTATAACCGCGGTTGGATCTGAAAGTCTCAACTCTGGGAAAATACGTCTCCAAGCTGTGCTTGATGCGCGCGGGGGTCAGATGGTGCTGCTACTGGAGCCGTGCTCTTTGGGGATCAGTTCTTCAGGGGCAATACCCAGCTAGAATCATACATTGCAATGTCTTTGTGGTGATGAACTCACCAGGCAGAGTCACTTCAGAGTGAAGCTCATTCAGTTTACGCCATTTCAAGTTGATCCATTTATGCCCATTTTCTTTTTATTTATTTATTTAAAGAGAAACAGATGCATGTAAAGGGTAGAGATAATACGGAATTCAAAAAAGATAAGAAATCACTAGTTAATAAATTGCATATTGTCTTAGAAATAGTTGTTCAAGTTACAAAATTAAAGCATACAAAGTAGATAGTCAAACAATGAGAGTGTAAACAGCTACGCATGCATGAATCTCTGCATGTATTTCTATCCTTTCTGTATTAGAGGGAAAAACAAAACTTAGCAAGACAAAACAAAACAAATTTCTATAAAAACATGAAACCAAAAATATGCCTATTTTCGTAGAATATTTTCAGTTACTGCATCTGGCAAATAATACTGAATTCTGCATGAACTAAAACTTTTAGCAACTTGATTTTGCTCTGTAAATTTTCCATTTGTCTTTGAGAAATGGCAAATTATTCCTTATAGGAAGTTATCACTTTAAACATACTCAATTTTATTTCTCCCAATATTATAATATCATTTATTTTGCTTTTGAATCTTAGGTAGAATTTTGTTCAAAATATAGCTGCTCAGAAGTTTTTATATTTATATGTAATTAAAATCCTTTAAATATTTACATGTACATATATATAGTTGACTCAAATAATAAATGATATTGATATGTGTTCATATTATGTTTATTTTAAAAAGCAGCTTTCTATGTGCCTGCCGTGTATTTTGAAAAGAGATCATTATAGCTTTTTCTGATCAAACCATCTGCTTTTCTCTGAAAAGCATTTGGTTTTCAAAAATCATCTTATGTTTGAGTTATGTGTTTTGCAAATATACATTTAGGCAAGATTGACAAATAGAGTACGATTATTGGTTACAGACACTGAAATCTAGGAAAAAACTCTTTTCCAGGATGTTTCATAGTAACGTGCTGGCTAATAACGAATTCTAAGTTTAGGTAATTCACATACTTTTGAGTGCTATTGTGGCAGTGATGTTTATGGATGCTGTAGACAAAATTCTTTAAAACTTTGTTCAGACAGGCAAACAGTTGGAAACTCAGTACAGATAAGACCTAATCTAATTATTACCTTCAGTCTTATTTAACGGGGTTCCTAAGTCACTGGTAATGGTGGGCTCACCTGGTAGCTTTCTGTTCTGAAGAGCGTCGTGTTGTGAGTCCGCTTCGGGCCGGCCCTGGGCTGTATTCGGCGAATTTACCATACCTGAATGGATCAAAGGAAAAACATGTTTTCAAGCATTTTGTAATCATGGCAATGATGTGAGATAATAGTAGTTTACTGACTTGAGCTAAGAAATTTGGTAGCGGAGCACTGCAGAAGTCTTTTGACTTATAACTTAAGACATCTTTGAATATCTCTGATATTACCTCTATCACTACAAATGACATAGAAAAGAAAACATGAGATGTTTAAGATGACACGAGGCATCTTTAAGTCAATAAATTATAAAACCTAAGGTGTGCAAATAGTAGCAGTGTGGCCATCTCGTCTCCATGTGGCAGGTCAACTGCCCGAAAGATTACATTAAATGCAAGGAGGCTCATAAAACTGTATTTTTCCAAAATGAATCTGCCTGAATGAAATGGATATCTGTCTTATTTAACCTTTGTTGCTACTTTTTATATCATTACTATCCTTGTCTTTAAATTTAGCCACTTGTCTAATCTTCTTGAAGGTTAATCTTTTAATAAAAGTTGGGGTCAAGAGTTAATTCCAGGAAATGGGGCCATAGTAAAAATGCACTGACTAGAACCTGAATTCCCAAGTTCCTCCTGTATACACCAGCATAAAACATGACTCTGGATATGAGCAGAATATGTCATATTGACACCTGCATCAACCAAGGATGTGGAAACACAGAGGACTACAGGCCTTGAAGCATGAGCAGCAGTGCACCAGGGGTTTAGCTCAGTGGCGCAAGAGCCTGCCTGGCAAGTGCAAGGCTGTGGGTTCGATCCCCGGTAACAAAACAAATAAATAGGTAAATTTTTAAAAAATGATTAACTGTGTCAGGACTAAGAAATGTCTGGAGACCTCTCAAGAGGAAAGTTCCAACAGCCGTAAGTTTAAGGTAGGAAGAAAAGGTTAGTAATTATGTGTGATGCAAGAAGACAGGAAAAAAAACCTTCAGATGATAAATATTTCTTGGGAGGAAAATAATTATAATTAATTTCTAAGAAGTTTATCTAAGTCACTGAAGAAGGTTTGCAGGAGCACATAATACTTCTGTAATTAAAAGTGCACTTTTTTCCCTCAAAAGATAGTTTGTGTCAGTAAATATGGACATCCATATCCATATCAATATTAACCTGAGGGTTTTTGTTTTTGTTTTTTCTGGGTTTTTTTTTTTTTTTTTTTTGCGGGGGGTCAGACTTACAAGCTTGCACTTGCCAGGCAGGTACTTATGCTGCTGAGCTCAATTCCTAGCCCCTAGCCTTAGGATTAAAGTCAAAGTTATAAACAGGCAAAGAAGCTAATGTGAACTACATCGGAAGGAGAAACATAAAATACCTGTCCTGGAAGGCTGTGCTGGTATCGAAGTGGCTATGTAGCCAAGTTATGAAAATCACAAGGTTAAAAAGAAAAGCAAGTACCTAGTGGCACTAGGCGTGGAAAGCTGCCTATCATAGAATATTGTGAACTTCTTGGGCCGCTCCTTTCTAAGACTTTCACATACCCCCAGGTCCCCAGAAGCTTCTCGCTGAGCCCTGCAGGCCCCGAGGGAGGGGCTGGCAGACCTCTGTGAGGTCCCTGCTGACAGAGGTTTTAGAGACGATGCCCCCTGGCGATTCCCTGACATTTTAGCAGTGGAATCCAGGGTCCACTCTTCCTTTTCTGTTGTGTCTAGACTCTTCCTGGTCCTCTTTCCTTGCCTCTGTCGCCTTTTGAAAAAAATGTTCATCCTGTTTATTGAAATAAGCAAAATGAAAAGCACCTCCAGGAAGCCTGCTAACAGTGGTCACCCGCGCCTGTATTCTCCTTCCTTGACTGATCGCAGCACCATCATCAGGCCAGTGTCCTATTTCAGGGAAAACTTCTCTGCTATGCCCAACACCGCACCCTCTTTTCCCTCTGCAAATGCAGTCTGACTTCTACTGGTCATTCCCAGCAGTGGGTGTCCAGCTGTGGCCAGCACCACTCTCCATTTCACTGCCCACTTCTCAGACCCCCAGGACAGCTGTCTACACCTTCCCTCTGCTTTCTCAAATGTCTGCGTCAGGCTCCCACCTGTCACACTGTCTTCACCAGTTCCCATGTTATCACATGGAAATGTGAATTCTTTGTTCCCAAGATCACAACAACCAGGGCTGGCTTCCACCTCAGTCTGTTGACAGAGTGTTTCCTGTCAGCCTCTGTAGTTCCTCATTCTCCGTCTCCATTTGCTGATTCCTTCCCTTTCTTTCTGGGATCTGAAATTAGCAGCATACTGATGCTTGGGTCCAGGCCCCCGCTCCTTCTCCATCCTCACTTTCCTGGTGATCGTAGGCCACAGTCACCATGGTTACCATGGTCTTAGCATCATCTTTAGGATGGTGACTAATAAATGTTTGTTTGCAGCTCTGATCTGCGCTCTCATACAAAGGGTGCTCAGAATACACAGTGAATGCTTTACTGTAAAAATTATAGCAATGTGTTCTCATTGCTGCCCTTCAAAGCATGCTCTTTGTCTGAACATACGCGTTCCGTCATTCTTGCCACTTCCGGAAGCAGTGCTAGGGGTCCTCCTTTGCGAGTCATTCTTATAAGGTGTGATGAAAATCCAGGGGAGGCCAGTGCCGAGTGCCATCTGATGGAAAGGGAGGTCCATGAAAGCATTGTGCTGCCTCCGCATCCACTTGCTTTACCAGGCCTGGCACCGTGGGAGGCCTAGATCGTCCCCAAGGTCAAAATGATCACAAAAATCAAATGTTTGGAGGCAGCTGAGGGCACCCAGGCAGCCAGGATGGAGCCCTGAAGACACTCATGAGAGAGGACTTCCAGAACTGGTGCAGCGGCGGGCAGGAGGACAGGACACGTGTGTTGGAAGTGAACTGGAATATTTTGAGGGAGCTTAACAGCAGTGTGTCTTCCACTATCATATTTTTTATTTAAAATTTCAGCATTCACCATATTTTAAACCATACCTCACATATCCAATTAGTTATTCGCCATCTTCATTTAAATAGTGTTATACACCTCAGCAGTAACAGTACCCAAAGGCTCCTCAGACCTTCTCTGTCTCTGTTCCTCTGGCTCTGGCTCTGGCTCTGTCTGTCTCTCTCTCCCCTCTCTGCTTCCCCCCTCCTGACTCTGCTGAGTGGATCACGGATCCTCAGCTCTTTTCCACTCAACAGTAAATTTTCACAGCTGTTTTTCTTTTTCTTTAACCTTGTATGTCTCTAGTCTACAGATATTTTCCTTCCCAAATCTTATTAAAACCTGTCTGCTTCACCTTTGAAATACACGGGGTTACTGCCCCTTTTCACTGTGTTTAAGAAGCGTCCCAGCTCAGCCACGCTCTCTGCAGGCTCTGCAGTGAGCTCATTCTGTAACAAATACAAAATCCAGAACATTCCGGCAGCTTTAAAAATGAGCAAGCTGATTTCTTGTCCATGCCCCACTTAGCATAGCTGCTCCAGAGCCGAGGCTGAGGGGAGGTCACCTGCCTGTGCCTCCACCACTGTGCACCTCCCATTTGTAGTGAATTCCAAATTTGCAAATGATCTAAAAGGCTATTTGTGAGGTAATGGCTATAGATCACACCACAGCAGCTTTTCCCTTACAGCATAGCCATTAACTGAAATTCTAATCACACACCCTTGCCATTTCTAATCATTTGTCATTGGAACAAATTGCCTCCATTTCTAACCAAACCTGCAGCCTCAGCCTTTGGAGTTCACAAGTATGTGCAAATTTTAATTTGCAGCTTCACCTGAGTTCTAGCTGCACTCAGATTTTGTCAAAATGACAGGCACAATCAGTGCATGAAGTCTTTAGCAAGCCATTCTTTATAAACCACAGACGGGAAGATAATTAATTCTGGAATTTCATTTTCTTGTTTTTAGAGAGACTGTGGCATATAATGCATGTGAGAAAAGCCATGGTTTCAATTTTGTTATAAGATGGTCTTTATGAAAGGATTTAGCCTTGGCGAGGAGGCACGAAGGTGTGAACATCAGCGAGGAGAGAAGCAGAGCAAGAAAACCAATTAGTAACAGGAAAGGAGAGCTAGGCAGGAAGGGGTTAACAATGGCAGGCTGCCAGACAGTTTTGGTGTGGTTTGATGCATTGAAGATACTAGGAATCCAGACAGTAAGGTGGGTAAATGCCACACGTTAAAATCTTACAGCCTTGCTGAAACAAAAACTCATGAGCAAACGCCAATGGCTAATGAATCAATACAAAATTGACCCGGGGCAGGCATCATTTTTTCCTGTGGGTCTTCTTCTTTCTTCTTAGCCTGCTCATTTGGTGAGTGGCTCTATCCCCGAGCTGCGGCGAGGTGAATTAAATGAGGTTTGAATGATCATCTTTACTCCACCTGCCCTTCCCCGTGAGCATAATCACAGGACTCGGGCTGCAGTTCTGACTGGTGGACGCTTTAGAGAGAACAAAAGGAAGATGGTCTCTTTCCTTAGGAGTGAGATCAAACAAGTCTGAGAAATGCAATTTTTCACTTTTATCCCCTGTGGTGACAGTCTGTCTTGAAAATAATGCTGACACAGAGAAGAGGAGGAAAGTGTAGATTTCAACCATATTTGAAGCCTAACATTCAGATACCCCTGGAAACTCCAGCCCCTGACTTCATGCCAGAATATTACATGATTTAACCGAGTCCCCTGTTGGTCTAAGTTAGTTTTCATTTGGAAGTTTAAATTTCCAACTTAACTGCTCATTACATAATAAACCTTATAAAGTCATAGAACTCTTATAGCAGCTCGAATACTATTAAATAAATTTTATATCCAAAATCGTATGTTTGATGGATCTCTATTTGCTGTAGGATTGTTTATGAGGCTGACATTCCCCTCCTGATATTTATTCATAGATACTCTCCGGTTGCCTGTTTTAGAGAGTGAACAATGCTATTTTTCTTTAGACAGATCTAGGAAGCAGATATGTCAGGACAGAAATTCCTCACCAGAAAACATGTTAACATAATTCTAAATGTTTTAAAGCTAAAAGCCGGGGCCAGTCTCATTTGTCTTATTTCACAAATCAAAAAGGACACACAATTCAGTCATTCTCTTAATTTTCTTCTCGGTTCAAGCGTGCCTTCATTTTTAATTTCTGATGTGAAAAGATGGCATTTTACAGCGGGAGTATAAAATTAACCACATGTTTACTTCTTGCTACTATCAGTAAACAGTGAGACAGCCCTTGACGTGAGACACAGCGTCTCACATTGCTGTTGTATTTATTACCTTTGCTGGTAAGTGTAGCTAGAAAGAAAAAGAAACCACTGTCCTTTGTGTGCTCTGAGTAACCCATAATTTATACCTGTTGTCCAGACCGACTCTGTCTGCTCACAGCACGACAAGCCAATTAAGCTGAAGGACAAGGTGTTGAGCCAAGGAAGGCAAATTTATTTGAAAGGCCAGCTGATGGAGTGGAGGAGGACCGCTGTCTGAACTCTGTCTCGCAGGGTGTGGACACAGGTAGTGGGTGTTTTCCGGTGGTGGGCGCCTTCCCTCGGTGGCTGAAGGGTCTAAATATGTGCCCAGATGATTCACATCAGGTCTTAATTGCCTGATCACAAGCTGTTTTTCAGTTCTGCAAGTTTCCCGCGAAGTAGTGGGGTTGTTTTCTTTTGTCTCCTGATGGATTTGCCTGTGTGCGGTTCCTGAAACATCGCAGCGAGTAGGGCAGTGGGGGGCAGCTTCCCAGAGAAGTGAGACAAGGGTCAGATGAAGTTAACTTTGAAGTCCTCTCGGCTTCGCTCCACTGTTGCATGTTTTGCTAGTTTCTCGTCACAGCCTTTGAATAGACATAACCCTCCTCTTCTAACCCATATCTGTAGTAGATCCAGGAAGTTCAAAAACCCGTGACTTTATTAAGACAAACAAAGAATAAATGCAGGGACCAGCGATCTAGAATGTAGCTCCAGCTAATAAGTACTGCACACAACCAACACTTCTTTTTTTTAACCTCGTTACATAAAGTTATACACTTTTGGTCAACGATATTCTCCTCAGTTATCCCTTGTATAAATCGTGAGCAATAAGGACTTCATTCAATTGCTAAAAGGTCTTTGAAATTCCCACTAGTTTGGGGGAACATTTTAGGTATTTGACTGATTATGATGAATTAATTTCAAATCCATTGGTGTATAAAAAACTAACATCTGGGGAAATATTCAATATTATTAGGTATTGGGAAATGCCAGTGAAAACTATGAGATACCACCTCCCTTCATTGAAAGTGACTAAATAGGTATTATAAAAAAGACAGAATAGCAAGCGTTAGTTAGGGTATGGATAAGGAGGAACCCTGCCACCCCGTTAGCGAGAATATAGATCAGCACAGCAATTACAGAGAACAGTACGATGGGTTCTCAGAGGCAAAACAGCATCGTGAAGCAATGTGTCCCTCCCCCAGTGTGTACGCAGCCAAAGAAGGTGAAGGTGCCATGCTGAGGGACACATGCCCTCGCTCGTCACAGTGCTGTCACAATAGCCAGGGTACAGCACCGCCCTAAATGTGCACCCGTGAAGAAATGGACGAAGCAAGCGTGTTACTTGTATAGAGTGGAACGCGGCTCAGGAGGGAGCTGGAGTCCTGTCATTGGCCAGACACGGGTGTACCCAGAGGACACTGAGTCCGAGAAAGAAAGTCACACACAGAGAGACAAACAGCACCTTCCCAGGGCCAAGAGGATTCTCGTCGTGTTTGGGCAGGAGGGGAAAGTGGGGAGAGAAGGGACTGAGCAAGAGAGATAGTTTGTGGGAGGAAATGCTCTGGTGTTCTGTGGCACAGTGCGGTACATACAATTAACAATGATGTAGCTCAAAATCCTTAGCAAAGAGGATCTCAAATTAACAAACCATAAAGAAGTATTAAATGTTTAAGGCGATAGATACGCTGGTTACCAGAAGTGATTTCTGCCTAATGAAAATATGACAGACATTATGTGGACAGATAGCGTAAAAACTGAAAAATAAGGACCACTTAAAAAATACTGGTAACTTCCCTCAGAAGCTGAGGAACACCGGATTCAGCATTCTGTGGAGAACGGCCCAGGCTCTCTTTCTGGACCTCGCTTCTCCCACCTCTTACCAACTCTCTGCTTAGCTATGGTCTCAGGTAAATGCTCCGTGCTTTGTAGTGGGATTGCTTGTGTGAGCTACAGGCATGACAGTTTGTCAGGCACAGCGCCAAGGAGACATAGGCCAGTCAAACTCCCCAGAAACTATCCTGCTTAGCTCCACTGGGCTCCAGATGAGGCTGTGTGGAGGAACGGGTAATTTCCCCGTGCGTATGTCTGAGGTCACATGAGAAAAGCAGAATAGATTGCATGGAAAAGGACAGGAAAGGTCCAGGTGAGGTATGAAGAGCAAGAAATGAGGTTGGAAAGCCAGACCCTGACCGGAAGTCTGGATAATTACACAGGAAAGGGATGGGCGCCACCCAAGGTATCCACACAGGCATTTGTGGGATCCTACCTGTGTTTTTCCATGGCAAAAGATCAAGAGGGACATTAGTTAGAAATTTATTCTAATAAATATTGTAAAATATAAATCCATTAAAACTGGGCTAACGAGAGATAAGGGAGTCTTTTGATAGATCGGGAGGAGGGAGGCAGCTAGGTCAAGCATCAGAGAGGAAATTACCAGTTTATGCCACAACTCTTCAGAGAAAGAAAAGAGGGTGTGTCTCGGTATGTATTTCAACAGATTGGTAACAAATACAGTTCTTCAGAGAATTTTGAAGTATCTGGCTTTTCCTCACTTTTAACTGGAAAAAGAAGGATGTTGCTAAAAAAGTAAATAAAAGAATGAGAGAGAAATACATCTTTTCCTGTCATGGATGCTTTGGTTTTCATGTCAGCATTTAAATGGGCAGGATAAGTTGATTGTTGTTAAGCAGTGTTTTGGGGAACCCAAAGAATATTTCCTTTTCTCTCATTTAACAACAATTAAAAATAGTCTTTGTTAATTTTTAGTGTGGCTTTTTTGTTAATCAGGTTGCCTTTAGACCAAAAGGAAGAATAAGAGATGATTCCACTTTGTTCTACACTGAGTATCTGGCACCTGGCATAATGCAAGATAGAGAAGGTGCTGAACACACTCATTGAATAAATAACTCATTGAATAAATAAAGGAGGCCTCTTCCATCACGGTAGATGTATGTTCAGTTTTTGTCTTTCTCTCTTCACTTTTGCTCACTGCAGTCATGTAGAGAGAAGCTAAATATTGTATCCCAGTCTCTTCTGCTGTATGCAGATCGTTAATTAGCTTTTCAAACACATTGCAGATAAAACCATTAATCCTCTGACCTTCACTGAATTCAAAAGTTTTTGTGTTAATTGTTTTGAGAGAATAATAGGCAGTCTTGCTGTTAAAAAAAAGAGAGGGGGGGAGTTTTTGCATCTCTTTCCAGAAAATAGTAGAAATGGGAAAAGCACTTCAAAGAATGTTTGTATTTTGAGCTGCCATCTTTTGTCCTTGTAATATGATATCAGAGTCTTATCTGAACTTGATGGAGACCCTTTAGTTTCTTACAACTATAAAATCCAGCTTTAAAAATGATTTCTATCCAGAAGTTGCAAAGATAGTATTCAAATGACTTGAGATAATTATAATTTTGTTTACTAAAGCCAGAAGTGGAAAGGTCCCTAACCTTGATGGTCCAAGCATCTTGTTCTGTTCCAAGCATTTTGTTGGAATTCTGCTTCTAATACTTCAGAAATGCCCTTGAAATTAGGCGTGGCCATTCCTATCAATGCTCCTGTCTACTTACAATGCTTCAGTTGCTTGGTCGGTTATGGACGCCATGCTGATGAAAATCATTACTCACATTTCACAGAACAGCACTCAGATCTCATTTGTCTTCTAGAGCAAAAACTCCTACTGCTTGTGCTAGGAGGAACTGGGACTTGAACTGTGTTCTCTCCAACTCCAAAACAAGGTTCCAAGCTTCTGTGATTATCTGTAACTGGGAGGCACGCATGCTGCAGCACAATTCGGTGGTCAAGGGGGCAAAGCTACAAGGTTGCCCTGAATTTGTGGATACGGTTATTAATCACCCTCTTACTCTGAGTGATTACCAGTATGGATGACTCTAGCCCATCTCAGTTGATTTTTAAATTATGTCTCTCTAGAGAGTTAGATTTGTCAAGCACAAAAAAGTGTCTTTCTCTCTGAGACTACAACTCATGCAGGATCCATGCTGGATTCTGTGCTTCCTTATAAGCAAAACAGTCGTGGAAGCTCACAGAATCTGTGGTAATGAGCTGTGAAACCCATCCTGCTTCTGGAGCTGGCACCCTGGGCATGGGGTCTACTCCTGCCACTCTGCAAAGCCATGAGAAGGTGCCTTGTCATTGCTGCCTCCTGGCTCTCCTGCTGAGCTGAGGGTCGGAGTGCTCAGTGCACTTCTTTTGTAGGGTGGAGTTGGGCATGTGGGAGGCAGTACTTCGCTCCAGAGGTTCTGGCCTGCTTTCCTGCAGCCTTCTCCCGAGTCCAGAGGATGTGTCCCTGCCCCAGCTGCTCTCTGCTTTAGGAGTGACAGGGCCCGTGATAGCAGTTCACCCTGCGTCTTCCTCACCGCCAGCCCTGGAGCAGAGAGAAAGAAAGCCTGGAAACTTGGGCAGATGATCCTTAGCTTGTCTCTCTAAATCCAAATATTTAGAAATATGACTGGCTTTAGCAACTTCTTGATTAAATAACTTTCTGTCTTTGCATGCGCGTGCACACACACACACACATACAGCGTGGAGCAGCAGCTGAACACGGATTTGATGATGTGAGCCAAAAGCGATGCTCTAGCCCCTTTCCTATGGCTCTGCCGAGGACGGTGGTGCGAACACCCACCCTCCGCGCCAGCTGGCTGCCGCTGCTGCACACTCCTGCCCATCACGACAAGCCGCCTCTGGTGGAAATTGTTACAACATGTCCTTATTAGTGTCTCGGTCCCACTTCCATGTGTGCAGTGCACCTACCCGGCCCTGGGTGCATAACTTGACTTGTGAGAGCCAAATATGCAAAGTGTGGAATTAGCCCTGGACAAAAATAGCCAGTGTTGCAAATGCAATTTAAGGGCTGAAAAGCCTCAGAGCATCATCTCTGGCGTCTCTGCTTCCTGCAGGCAGCTGGGAGGGGTCACCTGTCTCAGGGGTGGACTATCGCTTTGGCTCTGTTGGAAGAAAAGTGCTCCTTTGGCCACTTTGGGGTGAGGGCACCCCAGGGCAAATGCTGGGATATGAGGAACCAGAGAGGTAGAATGTGCGGTGCCGTCGGCAGCTTGGCATTGAAGGCATCGCTGGGGCAGGGTTATCCTCTCTGTGACCCTTGCCAGCTGTCTTTTTGCATAGGTTGGATACAAGTGCTTTCCTGTGACATTGTGTATTTAAATGCCAGCCCGTGCAGTTTACAGTACAAAAGGGCGAAAGTACGTAGGGGAATAAGGAAAAAAATTCTTCTCTCTTTTCATTGGTTGACCTTTCTGGTTCAGCTTAATATAGACATTAAAAGAGCCCCTATGACCATATTTCCGATCTTCAAAACAATTCCAAAAATAACCTCGCACACAATGTTATTTATATTCTCTTCTCCCAGGCTTCATGCGTTAGAATATAAAGAAGAATTTGCATTTATGGGCTTGAGCCTTGAAAGCCATTCCTATCTCAGATAGCTAAAAGTTAAATCACATTGTGTTCTGTGGCCAGAAATCATGAATACCTGAGGAAATATGTAAAAATAGAATACTTTCAAATATAGTCTATTAGGCCAACAGTACTTGAATCTGAAATGTATATTTAACTTGCTTACTTTAGACAGTGGAAGTTTGAAGAGGTCCTTATGTAATAATAATATTATAAACCAGATATTAAGGGAAATGTGAAATTGAGACTGAGGTTCATGGTATGCAAATCTCAATTAGTTATTTATTTCCATTTATTAACTCCTATCCTCTCCAGATGTTCATTCATTTCATTCATTCAATCGCTTATCTCTTACTGAGTGCTACCCGGAGAGAAGCACTTTTCTAGGTGACAAGACAAAGTTCTAGCATTTACAGAAGTTCATAGACGTCACAGGCCCATATAACCTGTGGGCGTGATGTTTGATATGAAGAATCCTGAGAACCAATGGATGTGAACAGCGAAATCCAGATTCTACACAGAAGAAAGCCAAGGGCCCTAGAGATCAGGACCCAGAGAGTGAGGGGAAATAGAATGGGCCTGAGACAGCAGGGAGAGCTCAGCTGAGGTTAGGCCTCGGGGAGCTCTGGAGCTCAAGGGTTTTTTCAGCCGGAGAGAGGCTGACTTTCAAAGAGTCAATCATTTTAGGCAATTGTAAAAATAAAAAACCTAGAAGTAGTAATAAAACTACGTCTCATATGCTCTGTGGGCTCGAAATATTGTTTAATTTTCCTCTTGCTCTGTCCTCTTATTAAATGACAGTCACTGAAGTTTGAATGTGAATTTCTTGGCTACAAAGGAAGACAAAAACGGAAATGGCTAGTGCCATCTGGTGGTCACACTTGTGAACCTCATTTCCGAGCCTCGTAAACAGGAAAGCATTTAGGCTTCAAGGTAAGGAAGCCTTGTACCCAAGCCCCTACATGATCACTTCTACTGAGAATGTAGGAAAGCATAAGCAACTTAGAAACTTTGCTAAAGTGCTGCTGATGTCATTGGCGCTTTGAGCACCTTTGAGTTTGGGACAAATGGTTATTTTTGTCCGTGTATGCAGGCAGTTTGTACCGTAGGTGAGGAATACATTGGCATGCAGTTAGGAGGACTCTAACGTGCACCCAATCACTGAGGCCGTGCCCGCCTTGGTCAAGTGCACAGCTGGAATCTCCTTCAGCCTAGCAGGAGACCACAGCCTGCTGCAGGTACCGCCTGCAGGATAATTTGGCTGCCACACCGAGCTCACTGACAGGATAAGCAGACGTGGGCCTATGGGGTAGTAAAACCCACACTTTCACATGACACTGTTTGTCTCGAGGGCTCCAGATCCAGACTACTTGCCCCGAATCTGGGCTGACACCCCCAGAGGATGCGAGTCATCCCTGGTTTCTTCATCTGGGGAGATACCAAGAGTTCTGAGTTTATGGGGTTCATGTGAAGATTAATGAATGGAAGCATATAGGTAAAAAGCCTAGCACAGGATTTAGAGTTTTACACCTAGTCAATACATAGTTAATGCTTTGATCATTGTTATACATTTTATATATATTTTGTTGTAAATTGAAGATTAACTCACATATCATGGAAACATATATATAACAAACTAGGTAACTTATAAACATATTTTAGAATGATAACTTAGTAAAAATTGAATTTAACTATTTCTTGTAAGAAATTTTCTCTAATAAGCACCATATAATTATATTACTAAAAAATATTAAAGGCAAATGGAATGTTTCCAGAGCCCATGGGAACCTCTAGCACAGACTGGATGCTCAGTAAGTATGGACTCAATGGAGGAATTAGGAAGGATTTCTTAAACATAAAACTTACCTACTTTTATCTTTCATTTAGGCAATTTTTTTTAAAAAATAGAACTTACTATAAATTAAACTTAAGTTCTTGTGTGAAGATATACTAAACACTGAGATGATATTCAAATGTATATTCTCATTTATTTTTACCTAGGACAATGATATCAGTGATAATGTTAAGCTATTTGTACTTTAGTAACAATTGAAATATTTTTGTGTTACTAATTGTTAACATACTACTTAGAAAATGTAGGTGCACTGCTGTGTAAATCATTAAATTTTTACCCATTGGCTTTCTCCTCATATGTAACACATGTTCAGAATGTTGACTTTCAAAAGACCAGTTTCACATTCCTGGTTTCAAGCTCTTGGTTGGAGACGTTGTCTCACGTGTGTGCTGCTTTGCTTCCTGTTCCACCACAACCCTTTTGTGTAACACACTGACTCCAAGGCTTAATTTGTCCTGATTTAAAGGGAAACTGGTGCCTGTGAACATACACTTACCTTCTGTAAAGTGAACTCAAGCACAGTGGCACAGCTTGCTGATATATTCAACGCACATCCATACAATTTCTCCCTCAAACAAAAGATCGCAGTATATGGGAAAGGAGAAATTTCCTTCTCTCTAACTAGCGTATTCTCCAGATTCTTACAAAACTTACAGTAACACTTATTCTGCCTTTGAGTGATATTTCAGCAGCCTCTAGAATTTCTTAACTCTGAATAAAAGGGGCTTTGCAACCTTCAGGTTAACCTCGATCAGTATTTCAGAAAGTATTATTAAAGGATTATTTATTAAGACCTAGAAGAAATGCTAATCTCAAAAGCCCAGCATGGGCTCACCAAAATCAAAAACGTCATGCAAAATTAACCTTAGTTCTTTATCCACTAGTGAACAAGAAGATCATAGGAATTGTGTAGCTGTCATTCATGCCTAGCAAAGCTTTTGAAAAGGTGTTTTATGATACATAATTAAGAGGGCTAGCAGGACACAAGGGGCTGCTAGAAACCCCTGAACCTCCACTTACCAGCAGTCTGAAACTGTTAACCTGGCAGAGGCATTAGAAGGTGCCCCTGGCCTCTGCATCTCTGGAAAGCCTCCAGGCTTAGTCATTCTTGAAAAAAAAGTTTTGGCCCCATTGACTGTGTCTTTAGTTTTATGGCGTCCATTCATGATTTGTGAATTTTTTTGACACGTTTGTTATCACAAGAGGCAGACACAGCTTCAAAGTCAATACTACTCATTTTTACATACAGTTTGATATGGAAACACACATTTAAGTACGCTTGCTGGGAACTGCGCTCGCTCACCGACTCTTCTCTCAAACATCACTCTTCCTGTGATGGAGTGGTTTCCCCTACACTGCCTCGTTATTCCTGCAGACTTCATTTATAACAGGCTGCAAAGTCATTGGTTTAATCCCTCCAGAAAGAAACGATGCTTACGTCACTTCTAGTCAATTTCAGGTCACAGCCCTTTACTCTTAAAGAACCCGTTTTAATGCTCTTATGCAGTATTTTCTGGTGCTCCAGTTATGCAGTGATTTCAGGTGTAATTCCAATCAGAGTGGCAATTTGGTGATTTGAGGTCAGAAAATTGAGCTGCACACAGGGGCTGCCCTTGAGGGGTTTTTGAGACTCACTTTGGGGGTGACTGCAGGATGGCCTGAGCAACCTTGCCCAGTGGAAGCTGGGGTGCTGCTGAGGTCTGCAGTGCTGACCGCTAGACATTGCTGCCACCCTTGTGCTTGGTGCCCAAAGCTTGTTGAGCCCAGCAAGATGAAACCTTTAACGACTCACATTGCATGGCGTATGTTCCTAAGGTGGGGAGTTTAATGTTTTAAATTGAGAAATACAATGATATCTTAATCTCATGTTGCTTTTTTCCTTTGTTCCCACAGTGTCTTCTATATAATGCATTTTTTTAAATTTCGTATTACTTTTGTTTCCAAGTAAATATATTTAGTTCAATCCTTAAGTAGAAAATTGTGGAACATTTTAGATTTTTGATTTCCATTTTGATTCTAAAGTGCCTCGTTACCCAGGCACAAGATGTCTTTTATCTTCATTGTTTCTTGTAATTTTAGCACATGATTGCATTTTATGATTTAATAATATTATATAGAGTTTTTAAAAGAAATCAGTGGCTAACATCTTTACCACAAAAAAAAAAAATTGATGGAAACGACTAGACACTGCACATCACAGACTGGCAAGACTCTGAATGCCCACATCCTGAGGGTAAATTAATGCAATCAATAACAATCAGGCACCTTGTCCAAAGAATATTAAGATTAGATCAAGAAGGGTATTCATAACCTCTCTGGGCATCTGTACCAGCATGGGTGCAGGATTGTGAAATCTAGGAAGAAACACATGAAGCCAGGCGTGGTGGCACATACCTGTACTTCTAGCACTCAGGAGGTTGAAGCAGGAGGATCACTCACTGCAGGTTTGAGGCCAGCCTGGGCTACATAAAGAGTTCAAGGCCATTCTGAACTGCATAGTGAGACCCTGTCTCAAAGGGAAAAAAAGCATTTTATTAACATCAGGTGATCTAATCGTTTGTCTGGTTAAACTTTCTGTGTTGGTAGAAAGTTCCATATCTGCATGGTTGAGTATGAGAGCCGATCATCATGTGTAACTCTCTAGCTCTTGAAATAAGACTTTACTTAATTTTGAGTTTCATTTGATTTTGATTTACTTGGTTTTGCTTTTAAAGAGCTCAGCACTATTCCTGGCTGTCATAGTACAGAGTGCAGTTTATTCTTTAGATTCCCCGAGTCTTCCTGTGGCCCACTCTACTCCCCTGTGTTCCAGGAGCACGGGCTGTGGAAGTGCTCCATGCACACACATATCCATGCCAGCTAAATCTTGGGAGCAGCCTATGTCCATCAATAGAAGAACGGGTAAAGCAAGTGTGGTATTTTCACTCCGTGGAGTATTACTCTGCCCTAAAAAGCATGAACTCAAATCATTGGTAGGAAGATGATGCACCTTGAGACTATAACATCAAATGAAATCAACTGGACACATAGCTTAAGTATTGCACGATTTCTTTTATGCGAGAAACCCAAATTATAAATAAAGAGCAAAATTAAAGATAGATAGTAGAAAATAGAGGGAGCTTTCTGGAATGAGAAGGGGATTGAGAGAAAGCGGAGGGTGGACACAGAGGGAGGGAAAGGGAAGGGATGGAAAAAGAATTGCACACGTGTACCCACTCCCTGCAAGGACTGGGACATTAGATACTACAAACAGGTGCTAATTTTTTGAGAAAAAAAGTAAGAGGTAGTTTTATTCCATGCAGATGACTGTTCTTGTGTTCCCTGGGGTCCTATGGGTTGCTGCTGGCCTACAGTCTTTCCTCGGGGGAGAGGCCCTTAGTTTCATGTTTGCTGATTTCTATGGCATTCCACTGTGGCCAGTTTGAATAATCTACATGAAAGCAGCTAGCTGAGAATAATTCTAAGACTTTATCTCCTTTCATCAATGGTGTAACCTGCTTGCAATTTAACTGCATCCTGCAAAAGCCCCAAATCCTTCCCTTGTCTTCAGCATCACAGAGGATTGTATGCCCAGGGTCACTGCTGACTCTGAGCCCTGCTCTTAGTTGGTTCAGTTTGTTAGGTGGTTTGTTAATGTTCTCAGTGATGTCATTTTGCTTCAAGTACTGTCCTCTAGTTTGCAGGAAAGCTAGTCAAACAAATCATTTATTCATTTTTTTTTATTTTAAAGAGAAAAAAGAAAAAACAGAAAAATCAAGCAAGCAAACCCAAAAACAACAACAAAAGCAAAATGACAACATCAACAAAAACAAATAATAGCTATATGTGTTTTCAAAACAAGATGATAAGAATTCAATGATCATTATATTTGCCATCCTCAAAATAGCTGCCCAGGTTACCAGTTACAGGAATAAAACAAAACAGTAAAGTGGAACAAAACATTGCATTTCAAAAACAAGACCGGAGGAAATTTCCCACGGCTGCCACAGTGCACACAGCTTTCCCCCAAATAATGCCCAGACCCACAGCCACAGGCCTGCAGAGTCAATCAAACAACACGAGCACCAAGCTATTCCTTTCACCTCAGTCGCTGCCTTTTCAGCCTGAGCCCCTGAATCAGCCAGTTGCTCACGGGGCGGGGGGGCAGTCTTTACCGCCCAGCCCATGCGCCAGTTGGCTTGTGGGAAGGCGTGAATTGGCTTCTTGATTCTCTTCCTGTTCTTCATGGTTGGTCTTGGCTCACGGCAAACCAATTTCATAAAAGGTAGGATTTCAAAATTAGATGCCTTTGGATGCTAAGATGTGGGGGATGGTAGCTCATATCAGGGCTGCAGAGAGAAGCAGAGCTCCGGGGCTGGCTATCTGCTGCTCCCCACGTCTCTTCCCCAGGCAGCCTCCTGCTGGGTCTCCCATCTGTGATACCCCATCTCTTCAGTGTTTTCCTCACCCCTCCTGTTTGGGTGACTCTCAAAAACTCCAAAATTTCACACTAAGTTATTCATAGCATTGCCAGGCTTTCTGTCCCCAAGTCCCAGGGCTTTTATTTAATAGCCAGACCCATAAAATTCCTTGTAGTTCCCCTTATTTGTCAGGCTTAACCTCCCTTAAAAGACAGTTATTCATAAATTCCACAGTATTTATGGAATATCAGCTAAATGGCAGGCATTCGTCTGGTTGTAAATATCAACTCTGGCTCTCCCTTACATTAGTATTGAGTGTGATAATTGTCAAAATGACTAACACAGTCATGAAATATGTTGCTGGTCAAGGCGAGTCATTTTAGTACATATTCTTGAAGCAAAATTTAGAGATATATTAACACATTAAGATAAAGAAATAAAGTGGCACACGTTAGACAGATTAAACTTGTCACTCCTTATCTATTCCTCTTAATTATGTCTATTTCACATCCCAGATTTCTCTTCCGTGTTGACATTTATGACCCTCAGACAGGGAGGACCACTGATGCACTCCACTATGATTTTAGATAAATATTATATAAATCACTATACTTTTCATTAACGCAAATACATTTTTCCTTGACCCCATGTTTGTGATTACTGCCATCATACATTTCCTGCCTATGCATTATGGGTATACAGTCAATGGGCATTATGGGTATACAGTCAATGGGCATTATGGGTATACAGTCAATGGGCATTATGGGTATACAGTCAATGGGCACACAGAATACCTTTTACTCTAATGTACATAGAGTGGTGCAAGTGTCATGATGGTGGTTAATGTAATAATCTGGTTCGTTTCGTTTCTTTGTTGATAATCTTTTTAGACATTACAGTAAAGAATTGGGAGGGTGTTATTTCCATCTGTAGTCAGCGAAGTGTTTGTGGCAGAAGTCAAAGTGTTACTTTGTGCAACTGGGCATGGACTGTCAGTTCTCTTCTCCCTGCCCATTGCTCCTCTGTCACAGCCTCTCTTCCAGACAGGCCATCTACACACTTATGGTCCACACCAGTTTCATTCAGTACCCCCTCCACACATGCCTGCTGCTCTTGCCTCCATCAGTACCTGCCAGAGCTTTGCTTTGTGCTTAAGACAAAGTCTGGGTTGAAGAGTGTCAGTGCCGTCCCTGACCTGTCCCTAGATTCCTCTCTGGCTGACGGCCTCTCCACCCCTGCTCTACCCACACAAGCTCTACCCTCCTGCTCACTCACCGCATCCTTAGAGTTCTGGCTCTTCTAAAGGCTTTCTTCTTTGTTCAAATCCTTCTCCTTACCTTTTGTTTGTACAATGCTCACGCGTGATAAATTATCCGAGTGTAATTGCTACAAAATCTCATCCCTTATTCTTCTGATTGGATGGGTGCTGTGTCCCAAGAGTTCTCATAACAAATCTCCAAGCACTGTACAGCACATAGTATAAAACGCTGGGTGTTTACTAGTCTCTCACTGAATTCTAGGCTTTGTTGGTAGTGGTTTTTTCTTTTGTTAAATCTCATCTGTTTTAAATAACAGAGCAAGGCACAATGCAAAGTGAATATCATGCCCCGGGTCAAAATTAAAGTGAGTTGCCATATATTATATATAAAGAGAAGAATTTGCTTTTCTGCTAGCATTCAAAAGTGACTGGGAAGAAAGCACACATTTGTGAAGTGCCTGTATATTCAAAGTATTATGTTGGTGCTTTACATATGTCACCTCATTCAATCTGCGCAGCAATTTGAGCGTTTGAAAACCTGAGCACACTCAAGGACATAAAGTAGTAAATGGCAAAGCCAGGATTCAAAGCTCAACCTTTTGACCATAGTATTTATGCTCTTTTTTTTTTTAACCAACCCACATTGCTTTTGAGAGTCTGAACACTGTATTGCTATTATCCATCTTGTTGGCTAATTTGAAGAATATATATCCAAAAGCCTTATACATTGTAAATATTCTATATACTCACTGAGAACTA
Organism: Hydrochoerus hydrochaeris; assembly: GCA_004027455.1. Taxonomy (NCBI): domain Eukaryota; kingdom Metazoa; phylum Chordata; class Mammalia; order Rodentia; family Hydrochaeridae; genus Hydrochoerus; species Hydrochoerus hydrochaeris. The sequence continues at coordinate 72,623 of PVLA01003930.1, read as the reverse complement.
TTTAGGCATTCTGTGCACATTTATTGATGAACATTTGATTACATGTATTAGTTAAGGTTCTTAAAAAGAATAGAATCAATAGAAAATACATGGACAGTTATGCACAGGGATTTATTAGGTAGGTCGGATCAGAGGGGAGGGATCCACAGTGGTTGCTTGTGCCCCCGAGAGCAGGGGCATCCAGTGACCACTCAGCCCAAGGGGACAGAAGCTGCAGATCAAGAGGGGTGAAGGACACAGCACCTGGCCCTGCTCGTATGCCGGGAAGCTGGCTGGAGAGTTGCCACTGTGAGAATGAGTTGTTAGAGACCTGGAGGCCCATGTTTAAAGTGATGGAGGTAAGGATATTCCTGCTCAGCAAGGCTGAGTCCTCAGAACAGGTAGATTTCCTTCTTTCTGTTCCTTTTGTACTTTTTCCAGCCTCCGAGCCTATTGGTTGGTGCCACCCACAACCAGGGTGGTTCTTCCCCACTCAGTTTGCCAGCCTTCATGTCAACCATCCACGGATCACCCAGAGTGTGTTTAGTGGTCTGCTAGGTGATTCTCACTCCAGTGAGGTTGACACATCACAGTTAAAGGGCACAATCCACCCCTTGTTAACCTGACAACCAGACACATCTTCTAAAACCACACTTAGTCTTCAAATGAGATGGCAAGTTCATAGTTACACCTAGTGTGGCACAACCATCCCCCACACAAATTGAAGTACACTACTACCTCTCCAGAACAGAAAGTAGAGTTTTTCTTTGGGTGATGCTTATACTTCTGACTTGAAGACTTAAATATCATAAGGTAGATAAAACAGTAATTAAGCATTGCTAATAAGTCAATCCATATCAGTCACAAAGACATAATACAAAGACATTTGCTTAGTACATGTGCATGTATACACAGGGATATTAAAATATAAGAAAGAAATCATCATGACAATTGTAACCCTAGTTTCTGTAACCAGTCACGTGGTCACAGCTTGTACTTTTAACTACATTCATCTATTACACCTTTCTTTACTTCCTTGGCCTTCAAAATAACACCTCAGCAGATCTTTATCCGGCAGGGTAACCAATATATTAATCCCTAGAAATTCTGGGCCATTTATCATCATGATTGGGTTGAGTTTAGTTCCCCCGCTGACCTTAATAGCAAGCCATGATGCTGCTAGGAGGCACCCTAAGGGATCCCCAGAGCCACTAGCACCTTTTAAATATCGTGAGCTGTGACATTAAATCCAGAATCTCTGCCTCACGAGACCATGTCAGGACATTCAGCCTGACCTGCTGATATTTCTCTCACCTCATCCCACACCCCTAAAACTCATTCCCATACCTGTTCCTCAGGCCTCAGCATGGGAGAACTCGAGAAGTTCTCATGCATCAGGCTGGAGTGCATCACCTTTAGGAGCCTTTTGAGAGCTGAGCCTGGTTATAGACTTAGAGACAAAAGTGGGCCATAAGGGTGGGTCTTGAGCCTCAGACCTGCTTTGCTAGGTCACTGGAGCAGGGATGCTGATCGCTGATTCCACGGGCAGCACAGGATTGGTTTCCTCAAGTGAAAGTGCGGAGGTCAGCACCGCAGAGGGTGCCGTGGGGAGACCTCTGCCCCTGAGGGTGGGGAAATCTGGCAAAATAATCTCACCAGAATTCAGCAGCTCAGTGTCCTCAGCCTAGTGACTTTCCTCCCAAGACAGTTGCGTCCTAGTTTACTGGGTCCCGTTCTTTTCCCATCACGGTCCTCTCTTTCGCTGCAGGTACCGCTCAAGACTGAGTTTACTTTTGTGCTATAATTCACCCAGTCACAGTGCGAGGGCTCGTGTCCGGGATTCCGCTACAGGAGAGAACATCCTCCCTCAGGATACACTTGGGCCTCCCTAGATTGTTTAAGGTTTTTTGAATCTGAGAATTTGAATCTTTGAGTTCATTGTTCCCCTTTAATAGTTTGTCCAGAGATGCTAAGAGCAAGCAGCCTGCATCATCATGTGTCTTCCTCTGCCAAAAATGTTCGTGTATTAGATAGAGAACCACTAAACTCCGTGCATCTCACAAGTGACAAATTAGGATAATAAAGTGGATCTATGCTGCATATTACATTGAATCTTTCTCACCACAGACTATCAGGACATTACCAGAAGGACAGATCGTGGTAACTGTAAGGCCTCATCCTAGCAGAAAGCCAGCTAAACCGATTGCAGAAATTCATTGTTAAAATTCTGTTTTTCTAGCATCACCCCAGTGCCTACATCTGTTCTAGGTAGGATATTCTAGAGAAACAGAGGCAGTAGAAAATGTGTACTTCTGCAGGGGAATTTATTAGGTAGATTCATAGCACCAGAGCCCCAAGAGTCCACACTGGGCATCTGAGCACTTGAAAACTGTGAGGCCCCAGAGCTGCCCAGCACAGGGAGAAGCTGCAGAATGAGAGGGTTCGAGGAGAGTCCAAGGTCAAAGGCTGGGAAGCTCACGGGAGAGTGATGAGCGGGAGTCTTGCGTCAGAAGGTAGAAAAAACTGGAGAAATCTGAAAGTGATGGCAGTAAAAGACACAGCCATTTAAGGAAACTGAGGCTCTTTATCACAGAACTGATTTCTTCTTTCTCTTTTTAGCCCATACAAACTAGACTTCTGTTGGTTGGTGCCACCCACCATGGATGAGTCTTTCCCCGCTGATTGGCCCACTATTAATTGGACACAGCCAGAAAAGTGCTTTACTAGTCTGCTAGGCATTTTCTACTCCAGTGAAGTTGACACATCACAATTAACAGGAACACTATGTGACATTGTTGTTTTAGATAGTTATTATTTTCCTTCTTAGGCGCAACATTACCCAATCTATGTCTCTCATTAATAAGTTTTCATTAAAAATCAGTTCTATCATCGAATACATTTAGGGAATAATGACTTAATTTAGATAGGTTTCATCCCGGTGGAATTTCAGTCTGTAATTTATTAAGTACATTGCATCTTGTATGCAATGCTTCCTGGAATTTGCTCTTTCCACTTTTTGTGGAGAAAAACATCTGTCAGAACTAACATCCACTGGAACCCACTTTACAATACTATGAAAAAGTTGAAAATGCTTTTACTCACCTGAGAATCTTACATGATCTACCTTGTAAATTTGGGCAGGGAGTGTGGTTAGCTATGTCTAGGGTGTGAAGTATGGAAATTTATTTATATGTGTGGTTTGCAAGAAAATTTTTATTAATATTGTTACTCCTGTCAGGCATAAATATGAGAATTTGCTATTTCATAGTGGAAAATATAAAACAAAAAACATTCAGGAGATGAACTAATATTATTCACATAAAGAGGCTACAATCAAAATCAGAAATTTTTTTGCTGAATATCAGAGATTTTAACCCCTGAATATCATGTACATGACATTGCAGTGAACACTCCTGCATCCTCTTCCTTCCATTACTAACAGTGTGATATCAGACGCTGTGGTTAATGTGACTTCCAGGTGAGGAAACCAAAGACCAGAGCTATTGAGTTATTTGCCAAAAGTTACACAAGTAGAAACTGGTTTAGGTGACATTAGAATCAAAGTTGTGTGGTTCCAGGGCTTCAAGTTATGCAACATTGCTTCTTCTGGGCAATTTCTCATAGTAAAGCCCTTTTGGAAAGAAATAATTTCTTATTGCAAAATTGTTTGTAATTTAAGTTTTTAAAATCAATTTTGAATGAAGCAATTATGAAAGGCAGCGACCTCATTTTTATCTCCTTTCACATTCATTTTTATGAAAAATTTTATGGGTTTCTCTGTTCTTTCATCTTTCAAAATAACAATTTTTAAAATTTATGGTATATGTAGTAAATATATGTAGAATATGTGTATAGCAAATATATATATATATATATATATATATATATATATATATATAGAGAGAGAGAGAGAGAGAGAGAGAGAGAGAGAGAGAGAGAGGAAGAGAGAGTACATATATAGATTGTGGGTAGCCAGCAGGAAGGAGACATGAACAAAGAAAATTATGGAAATCCGATGCAAGTGTGCGAGGAAAGCCCATCCTCACTGAATGCCCAGTCCGGGGGAGAGATGGAAACACATTGTGAACAGTGACAGGGGAAGCATGCGATAATTAAGAAAAGTTCTGGTGAGGTGCCACAGAGGCCCTGAGAGGGAGAAAAGACTGGCCCTTTGGGGACGAGGGAATCATTTAGGAAAAGACCCCTTTGGGATGGAATGGCCTCACTAATGTATGGAATGTAAAACATCACCTGATGGAAGATGAGAATACGATGGTGATTACTAGTGGCTGGAGAGGGCAGAAAGGGTGGAGGGACAGGAAATTAATCAGTTGGTGTGGTCTTTGTAGTGTGCAAGGGAATAGATTTGATATAAGTCACAATTTTCACAATTTTGTAGGAGTAGTTTATAATATGCACCCAAAAAGTCAAATGCAAGAGATCTGTCTGGGCACTAGTGAGCCAAAGAATCCAGCTGAGCACCTGGGTCCCACAGCAAAGCCCCCCACAAGTGCAGCCAGAGGCCCAGAGCCCACAGCAATGTCTCATGCAAATCCACATGGAGGTTCTGCCCTGGGAAGGCCCAGGGCAGTGGTGGGAGCTAGAAAGTCTGCACCAGCTGGGTGGAGGAGCTGTGCCAGCAGCTGAGGGCTCTGCCCTGGAGCCAGGAAGCGATGCTCAAGACAAACATCAGAGTCCCCTCAGCTATCCTCAGTGCCAGCACGGACCCGAGCTCCTCCTGCAGTGCGAAGAGCTTCTCCAGGAGAATCAGCTCCTTCAGTCTGTCCTTCCCATTACCCTTCTATGCCAGTGCAGCCCCATCCTCAGGTGGATCTTCTGTGCCCAGATCCACGCTGACTCAGTCGGCTGAGGGCTCCCACTTAAACTGACCACTAGCTAACCCACCACATGTGCTGAGTTACAGGGCCCAGGAGCTTCCTGAGGAACAGGAATTGTCCTTCCCTGCTGGGAAACACAGTTTTTGCAGTATGTAAGAGTGTGACTTCATGAAGGGAAGAATGATGACTTTGACTAAAATAATAACTGAGACTTCTCTGGTTGCTGACATCTATAAATTGATAAGTTTATAAATGGCCTCTTGTCCTCTGGATTAAAATGAAGTTCTATTTCCTTCAGGTCTTATAATAAATCTGTTTGCTATTATTAGCTTATATACAAATATATTCTTTCCTGTGAATTAATTTGACTATTGTTTAGACTGATGTAAGTTACATGACATTATTTTAAAACATTCCTGTAGTGAAGAAACAGCATATTTTCTAAGTATGATGCAGTCAGACTTCCTGATGCATTCATGATACAAATATATCCAAGAGGAAAGCACAGACTGTTTTCTTCAGCTTATAAATCCCTTGTTTTAATATAAAAATTAATCTTTTATTTTGGTCTTATTTCATATATATATGTATATATATATATATATATACATATATAAAATGAATTACCTTTCAAAGTTTTTATCCACCCTAACACTCATTATAATACACTCCATATTTACAAAATAACTATCTGCATGCAATTGCATTCTGCTATGTGCTAGTTTGGGGGGGAAATCCTCAAATTTGTGACATCCATCTTACTACAAAGCTTCAAGACTTAGTTGTTGTTTTATGCAAATGCTTTGCTTTTCATTATAAAAGCACCAAAAGACTGAGAGTTCCATGTCAGAAAGAAGGAAATAATCAAATACTGGTTTTCTTTGTCTATTTGATAAATGATGCTCTTTACAAAGGAAAGCTTGCCTTACAATATTGATAAAGTACTTGGCTACTCACGGGTAAGGTATGACAACATGATTTTATCCCAAAGCCCAAATCACTTCAAGAATAACTTAAATATGGTTCCCATTTTCCTCTCGCCTGCTGCCATCTTTTGCCTTAAATTTTGGCTTATATTGTCTGCTGGTTTTCAGTGTCTCTTCTCTTTTCCTCGCCTTCTGTGTCATCCTTGACTACAGCACTGTCCTTACAGGATATAATGATGCAGACATGGCATTTCACAGGGGAGCTTTGGCTTGCAATGCCAGGTGCCCGCCTCTCGGGTAGCCAGTTTTCCTGACCCCCTTTCTGGTTCCTCTGCATACATTCTGGGCCCTTGTTACCCTAATTGTTTCCACACCCCTGACTTTTCCCATCTTTCTCTACTCACAGGGTATTTTCTGCTCTCTGTAAACAAAACAAGACTCTCTTCTTCCAGAAGTTTCTCTTGACCTTTCTACTACCTTCAAGCCACTTTGCATTCAGTTTTCTTTCTAGTGTCCTCTACCGCACTTGTCCAGTTACATTCTTTATCTCCACCTCGCTGCCACCCACTTTAAGCCCGGAATAGTTCTTTCTTCCTGTTTTGATTCCTGCCCCAAACCCTGTAGATGGGGTTGGCTATTCATCCTCCAGAGAAAATCAAATTTTCTTTTCCTTTAATTCTTGCATTTATTCCTCCATTTCAGAAACTTCCTCTTGTCTGACCTTGATGAAATCAACTTTTGGACTGTTCTGCATTATTAAGCAATATCTTTCTCAGTGAGCTGGCAACTTGAGACCTTCTGTGTATTTGTTGCTTGGGAAAATTATGCACTTTCATTATTTTAATTTACACCCCCACATGGATGATTTTAGAATCTCCATATATCTTCAGGGGCCATTCTTTTCCCCAAAAGTCTGCTCAATATTTCCATTTAAAGTTCTATTGCTGTTTCCAAATCAATGTGCACTATAAACTTTAATTTTACTATGTTAAACCTAGCACTTCTTTCAGGCCCAAAGTCTTCCCTTTTTAAAATGAATAGCTTTCTTTCCACTGTACATGTGAAACAAATTTAAATATTCTACTGATTTTTCTTTCAGATAGCTAACAGAGTCTTCTTTTCATTTCTCTGAATATTTGTGTAGTCTAAGACATCACCAGCTTCCAGCAGGACTCTCCGATGACAAGTCACCTGGCCTCTATGCTGTAAGATAAACCATTTCCCTGACAATCACAGAAAATGTATAGCTCTTCAAAGCACTGATGAAAAAACCAGTAGCTCTGTGTGTCCTGCAAAAAAAAGTTTACCTCCCTTGCCAAAAACTCAAGGTTAATTATTTTAACCATCATTTTCTTTTACACATTGTCATGTCTCTCTAAAATAAGACTTTAAGCAAATTAAACTTAAAAGACTTTGAGCAAAACTTGATTCACGAATCAGGCAGTGTTCACGTCTAGAAGAATTTTGGAGAATTCACTCAGCACTGTGGGCAGTGCACACATGATCCAACCTCAAGGAATAAAACGAGCTCCATTGGCTCCAGCTGGGCCTCTGCCCAGCTGGGGGTTGGTCACTTGCTGAAGCCCACCCTCAGAGACTGCCTACCTTCCAGGTCCGTCACTAAGGGACTGTTCCTAAGGCAGGGTCAGTCTGTTTACACACCAGGTTAGGCCGCAGTTTATTACCTAGAATTTCGTACCACAGTGACAGCCCGGGCCATGGTCTGCTCACCCAACTGAGGAACTTTTACTTGTTGACAGCAAATAAGACTCTTGTAGCCCAGCTAGATTGATCCGTAATTTAGGGGAAATACAGACAGACAGCTTTCTTTTCCTTATCCCTTTGCAGATCCATCACCTACTTCTCTGTCAAATACCTTTCTTACATATTTCCTACATGAAAATGGTCATGGTCTAAAATAGATCACCACATACTTTATTTAGGATTTTTCATGTAGTGCTTCTAACCAAACAGAGGGTGAGACGTACACTTAGGTACAATGGCACCTCACCATCAGCAAGTTCTGATTCAATAAACAGAGAGAAGGAGTGAGTGACAGATCTCAGGAATTATTTAAAGGAGCATTTCTCATTCTAGATTACAATGCATATCATTCAATTCCTAAGCTATCTGTTCATCTTGACAGCTAAGTGAGGAAGAAAGTGCTCACTTGAAAAATAAAACTATGAATTCTTCCTCAGATTATGTGATTTAGAACTCACTACTAAGGACTGCTTTTCTTTGGAAAATGATTTAATTCATCACTGTAACAACTGTGTATTTTAGAAACATTGAAGTTTTTATAAGAAACTTCGATTCTCATTGAATCCGACTGCAGCATCTTCAGATTCTGACACCTGCAAAACTGTACGGCTGACAAGAGACGCAGGAAGTCGCAGTGACTCATGAAGATAATTCCTCCCCATTGATTAGATTTCCAGGCACGGAGCATTGATTTTCAAACCTCTCACCATTCCTCACTCATTCACTTGAGAACATTTCCAGGGTATCTGCCGAGTGCTGAGAACCTTGGCAGAGACGGAGGGTCCCGGCAGGAATAACCTCCCCTCAGTTTCCCTGTATGGCTATCCTTACAGTGTTGCGTTTTCTAACATTTCCTAATGGAGTAATGAGGTAAAAGTACACTGTCTTATTTTCTGTAAAAATGAGAAACAGAATGGTCGTGCTCACAAGCACTGTGTACCATGCTAGAGCAGCAGGAGTGACTTGCTGAGAGCTGGGAGTGTGGCTCCTGCAGTGTCACTGTCACCCAGCGTGGAGCCAGGGCCTCGTCCTGCAAGTGAGTTGTGAGTTAGGGAGTTGCCGCCGAAACCGCAGTGGAGCCATTACCCTCAAAGGGCAGCTGAATAGTCAGAAATTCCATCACCTATGTGTGTGCATGCATGTGAGTAATTTACATATGATAGAATGACATTTTCTAAAATATACTCTTGATTTTACTTACATTCTTAAAGAATCCAAATGAAACTGAGAGTTTCAGCCATGAAAATAAATCACTCAAATGAGGATTGTAAATCATGTGTAACTTTTGTTTTAATGAACTGTCATATTCTCTACCAAAAACACTGAGTATGACTCAAGTTTCTACTTGATTCCAAATTTTTTAAAGAAGTATATACATCACCTATGAAGATAGGTCAAGCTTGTTAGTCAGAACATTTGCTTTGATGATATCAAAAAAGAGAATAATTGCCAAGCTGTGTGTCAATGATAAAAATAAAAAATAATCAATAAATTTACCATCAAAGAATAATCTAATAATCAGATAGTCTTTCTGCAGATATAGTCACTGAGTTTAGGAAGTTGCTATTGAAGCCAGGCTTGGTGAAGTACACTTGTCAACTTGTCAGCCCAGTCTCAGAGGCTGAGGCAAAAGAATCACAAATTCAAGTGTAGTTTGGGCAGTTAGCAAGACTTTGTTTAGAAAAAAAAAAAAAAAGAAGAAGAAGAAGAAGAAAATTAAAAATGGGTTGAGGATGTAGTTCAGTGTGATGGTCCTGCTTTTAATCCTAGTACAAAAAGGAAGGAGGAAGAAAGGAAGATGGAAGGAAGGAAGGAAGGAAGGAAGGAAGGAAGGAAGGAAGGAAGGAAGGAAGGAAGGGAGAGAAAGGAAGGCTGGTCAGCAGCCCCTTCCAGCACCTTCTCTCTGCGCCTTGGTGTGCAGTGTGTGCACACCTGGCCCCTATGCATTAGGCTTCCTCTCGGTCTAAGCAGGATCCATCCTCTCTTATTACAGGAAGTTCTTTACTTTGAAGAATGAAGTTCCAAATGATATGTGTCCAGTGTCTTGGTCTCAGCTTCCCTATTTATTACCAAACATCTTTCTTTTAATCATTTGAATATATTTCTACCTCAGTCTTCCAGTCTGAGTTCATTTAAATTATCAATGGTTTCAGAATTCTTAATAATTCTCACACTTTCTATCCAGAAAGTCAGGTGATGATGATCAGCACATGTGCATTGTTCTGTATTTTTCAGTTATTTTCTGTTTTCCTGTGCTTGATTCACTTTAAAAAAAAAAACACTGGATAAAACTGTTAGCATCTGTAGAAACTATAGGTAATTTGCAACTATATTTAATGGTAGGATCAAATTTTTTCTCACATTGAGAATAATTTCAATGGGAAAAATGGAAAATCTGAGTTATTGAAGATTAAGAAAAACTAAAGAGACTAAAAATAAAGATTAACTGATTGAATCATTTTTTAAATTGAATTCTGTAATGCTATTAAGTTAAAAGCTACTTAGATTCTAAAGCAAAATACCTTGCTTGATAGGGTAAATATTTTCTAGAGAAAAAGAATTCTAGCTAAATTATACTACCTGCTTATAAATGTGGCTACCAGCTTATTTAGATTTCTAACCTCTAGCAATAACAGGTTATTTTGATAAATTATTCATATTTCTGCTTGGTGCACCTTTGGCAGTTTGCATATCTGGCAGAGACCAGGCTCCTCGTTCAGGCTTCTGTCCCCTGGTCAGGTAGGGTGGCCAAAGGCTGCTTCATGATTAATTTCATCTCAATAGGGTAATTATCACGCCCAAATGAGCTAATACTGGGAAATACACTGTCCTGGAGCAATAGGCACAAGAGGCTTAAGCTAAGAGCTTTTAAGCACATAGTAACTTTCGGCTTAAATGTTAACCTGTCTCTGTTTTGGAAATACCCACATTTAATGTAATCCTGGGTTTTATGAATAGAGAACAATAATTTAGAATTTGATAAACTCTTTCTTTGGATTTCAAAGTAATTTTTATCAGTTGCTAGCATCTTATTCAAAAAGAGAGTATATACATTTTGAGGGATCAAAAATATTTTCTATCACTGGCTCAAATTTTAGCTGCTAAACCACTGAAGATGAATTTCTCTGGGGGTTTGTTTCAAACTCGATCAACTTTTCTATATTTAGTTTTATCATTTATGAAAAATCAAAATTCTTGCATATTGCGGAATTAGCAAGAGACAGCTTTCTAACGGGTTTTTTTTAAAGCAATAAAAGAAGTTTGATTCATAATTTGAGTGTGGAAAAATGCTATTTAATACCATAGTGAAAATAGCAAAATAACAAAATTCTGCAAAATTCTCAAATGGAGTAAGAATATTCTATTGAAAATCAAGTTCTGACATTTAAAATTAAAAGGCTTTCTGCACAATATATAATCAGTAATCAAAGAGAAAGGTTTAATTAGTTTTGTGTCATCTCAAAATTAAATACATTCCTAAATGTAATGTTTTATTTCAAACTGGTCAGTTTAGATGATTTTTCACGTTTGAGTTGGATTTTCTGTGCAATGTTTATTCCAGACAATTTTTTGGCAGTTTGCTATGAGATAGAGTGATGAGGTCGAATAAGAAAAAAGCAGTGATTCTTACGGGGTTTGCAGCTGGTAAAAAGAAATATTTGTAGAAGAAACAATTATTTGGTTACCCCTTGAGGTGGAAATCTGCACTGCTCAGCCTGCTGGTTAGGTCCTGAGAAATAGTCAGAACCAAGACGGTGGTATCAACACCTGGCCCCAGCTGTTGATCTGCTGCTACTCAGTCACCCGCCCTGGTCAAATTGCTCCCCTTTCTAATTGAATCTTTCATGTTTATTGTACTATTTGCTGAATCCATGGATTGTTCATTGTCACTTTTAAAATAATAATTGATTTCTCTGAATTTAACTTTTATAAATTTTATTTTAAAGAGGGTAAAACTAAACCTAACAAAACAGAGCAAAACCAATCAGAAGAAAACAGTGTAAATGACACAGATTTCAAAGCAAGACAGCAGGAGATCATCACTGGCTACCATAATGTCTCTTGTTTTCTTCTAAATGGTTGTCCATATCTTCACACACAGTGAATTCATACAAAACAAAATAGTATTAAATTGATCAGAACAGAGTGATGAAGGCATTATAGGCCTTCAAAACCAGACAATAGGGAAATCAACAGTGGCTGCCATAATGTCTCTCATTCTCTTCAAAATAGCTGTCCATACCTTCATGTATGTTGAAATTAAATAATACAAAACAGACTAAAATCACTCTGAACAAAGAATAATGGCATTACTGGATTTCACAGCATGACAATACAGAATCAACGCTGGATAACATAATGTCTCTTTTTCTTCAAAGTAGCTGTTCATTTCATCATGCATTATATAATTGATTCTCATAAACTGTTTAGGAGAAGTTCTACACATGCATGAGTCTCTACATGTATACCTATCCTTTCTGTATTAGAGGGAAAACCAAACCAAACCAAACCAAACCAAACCAAAACAAGACAAATTACTAGGAAAACATGAAATGAAAAAGACAAATAAATAACAGTAGCAAACAGCCCAAAACACTGACAATTTAGACCTTCAAAACAAGGTGGTAGGAGCATAACTAGGGTTATTACTTTACATAATGATCTTCCAGAGTTCCTCAGATCACCATACAATAATATGCACAATTGTTCCAATCCTATGAATGTTAACTATTTTGTTCCAAGAACTTAAAGAGTTTGTAGCACAATCATCTTTGCTATCCTAAGTGTGTTTATATAATTTTAGATATTTTTTCCTTTCTCTTCCTTTTTCTTTTCCCTCCTTTTCCCTGAGATTTTTTTCCCCCTTTGAGCAGATTCTTATCCTTTCATTGTATTTATTGAGGTTTTTGTATCTTATGTACTCTTACCATTTCTCACACTAGGGAGGCTACATGGTATTTACACATGTGAGTTTTATTTATTTCACTTATGAGTATGGTCTCAAGTTGCATCTATTTATTTATAAATATCTCAATGTGATCATTCTTTATAGCTGAGTAGTACTCCACTGTATAAAAATACCACATCTTTTTTATCCATTCCTCAGTTGATGGGCATTTAGGTTGTTTCCAAGATCTGGCAAATTGGGTTGCTATGAACATGGGTGCACATATATCACTGTGATATGATGTTTTCACTTCTTCTGGGAATATGCTCAGAAGTGGAATAGCTGGGTCAAATGGGACTTCCGATCCCAGCCTTTTGAGAAATCTCCTGACTGACCTCCACAGTGGATACACCAGCCTGCGCTCCCACCAACAGTGCAGAAGAGTTCCTTTTCCCCCTGAAGCCTCTCCAGCATTTGTTGCTGGTAGTTTTCTTTACAAAACCATAGCAAAAATTTTTTTCCAGAGGCCATGGAAAGATTGAAAATATTTAAGACATAAATATGATTCTCAAAAATACTGCTGGTTAACTCAATCAAAAAACAAGAGAAGCTCAAAATTGCTAAAGTTACTTGAAAAGTCAACAGATTTAAATTTGATAATAATTCAAGTCAGAATATAAATGGCATTCTATAGATAGATGAAATGTTTATCACATTAAACTGATATTTAATCCTATATGCAAAACTAATTCCTTAACAAAATATCAGCAGTCTCACAATGCTTCTTTAGTTTTATAAATCCAACTCTGCCATGCCAATGTAATCAAAAGATTGAAACATATGGCTTATCTCATTCATGCCAGTTTGTTAATAGAAGTACAACATGTTTCAGAGCCCTACAAAGAGTAAATTATCGAATAATTTGCTGCTCAAACACCTTTAAGTAAATTATACTGACATTATAGTCTAGGTCCACACCACCCAGTTTTGTAGTGTAAAATGCTGGAGTTGGGGTTGGATGTAAAATGTCCCTCAAAGGTCTCATTTTGGAAGCGGGGCTTTTGAAGGTGCAGCTGTAGGTTGCACCATTATTGAGTTAATAGCTGACTACAATGTTTGGAAGTGGGCCCAACTGGGAGAGGCAGATCACTGAGGGAGTGGTGACCTAGGCAAGAGCGTTTGGCTCCTCCTCCTCTTCCTCCTCCTCCTTCTGCTCCTCCTTTTCTCTGTCTCTCTCTGTCTCTGTATCTCTGTCTCTCTTTCTTTCTCTCTCTGTCTCTGCTTCCTGGCCACTTGAACAGATTTCCTCTGCAATGCATCATTTCTGCGTTGGAACCAGTCACCGTGACCTGAACTCTCCAAAATTATGAGCCAAAGTAAACTTTTCCTCCTTTAAATTGGTGGTGCTGGGTATTTCAATCCAGCAATGAAAGAGCTGATGTACACAATTATCAACTTCAAAACTGTTATACTCTTTAGTTGAATACTCTTATGATCAATTCATTTAAATCAAAGTACTTTATTTAAAAATTATTAAATAAAAGCTTATACAAGGAAAAAATCATTTGAAAATGCTCATTGGAGTATGTAAAATTTGGGTACCAAGAAAATAAAATTGACCATTACTCAATAAATGAATATTGGGAACATGGGCTCAATATGATACTTTTAAAATTTTGTATACATTTGGGGTTTTCTCTAGTAAAAGTTTATTTTGTATTTGACACAAATCAAAGAAAGGCATTACATGTATTTCAATGCAAATCTGGGTTTAAAGTAACAGCACTCACAAGTTTGGCATGGCTTTCTTAGGATATGCATTATGCTCTCAGCACTTAACTTCTTTCCTAACTCATAGAGTGTTGAAAGATAAATACCATGCAAAAGCAGAGATCAAATTTGACCATCTCTGCATATGATAGCAATAACTTTGTGGGTGATACTGTTCTTAGGTAGATTCATTTGGCAGAGTGGTTGAAAGGTAGTTGGTTTTTAAATGTTCGTTTCTACTGAAAAGTTCGTAAGTTGGCAGGGAAGTTCAAGATTAGAGAAGGTACAAATGGAACTGGGAGAGATAAGCACTCCACAGCTATGGTTCTTGTATGTCCATTAAAGTTCTCTACAGGTAGGCTTTGCAATGTCCTCTTTAAGACTCTGTCTCGGGGTGGGGTCTCCAGTGCATTGCGGTCATGTGCGTTGGTGAACTGGTAGGGTTTTGGGCGGCAAAGGCTTGGAGAGGGACCTGAGGCAGAGACAGGGAAGGTCTGTAAGGAGCGTGTCCATAGTACACGCATCCCGTGTGCAGCCCAAGTGCAGTCAGGCTGAGGCTCTTCAAAGTGTGACTTCGCTGAGAGATGAGCAAACTTCAGAACACTCAGATGGGAAATGCCCAGTGGTCAGGGACCAGTTTCTGAATGTACTGAAAAATGTTTCTGAGAGCAGAAGTAGCTGAGAAGTCAGCCTGCTGGCCCCTAGAAGGAGCAATAGCAAAACTGTAATTCATGACGGCACATCCAGTCCCACAAGCATAGTTTAGGATGACAGATCAAAGAGAATAGAAAGAAAGTGGAGAACACAGTACAAAGATCAGCTGTAAAATGTTCAAGGTCACTTACCATTGATATCTTAACCCCCCCCCCCCAAATTCAAGCACAAACTACCTGCTCCACAAGGTGCCGAGGCTTTGAGAATTCCCAGGAGAGAGACATCTGAACAGCTTAGGGGGTATTGTCAATTGTTTAGCTGTACACTTTTCATTTCCCCATCCCACTTTGATCAGCAAATATTAAATAAGCTCCTACTAAATGCTTATCATAGATGAACGGTTAAAGCAGCACAGAAATATATTAAAAGTTCAATATTTACATGTAAATTCTGACATATTCTTAATTGGGACCATCTAGTCCAGGCTGAACAGAGACCATGCTAGCGTTGTGGATGACCTGGAATTTTATTCCAGAAAATAACTGAAAATTAATTATAAAGAAAGCTTCAGTGGCCTGAATTAAATTTTGCCAAAAGATTTTTTCTGAAGAAATAACTCTACAAAAAAGTAAAATATGTAAACCAAATAATATTTCACTTATGTAAAAACACAAAATAGCATTTTCATAATCATGGTTGTGATATAAACGAATAATTGTCCCCAACAATAAATAAACTGGAAATTAAACCAGAAAATGTGAAATATTAGTTTATAACTCAGACAAATTACTGTCATGAAGTTTATGACTAGAGAAGGCACAGATGGAACTATGCAATCTTTTATAACTTTCACTTGTGTTTCAATTTTAAATAAGGTAATATCAAGTCAACAATTAAATACATGTGTATATCTGTATCTATCCAATACTACATTTACAGATATCATAATAACTCACATGATAGGTCCTAAAGAAATACGAGGCGAACGGCAAAGATGAAGCCTTAGACGCGTTGCCCAGTCTTCCCTGCACAATGGCAAACAATTTTATCACTGGAAACATAATAAAGGGAATCAAGAAACACAGCAAAGGAAACGTGAACTGCATCACTGCAAGCCGGTGTTTTTTTCCTCTTTATTTTTAGTGTAAATAATTAAATATATTTACGTTTGTCGTGTGTCTTTTGTACTCTGTTTGCTTAACCAGAAAATTCTAAACAAAAGAGAGGAGAAAGGGGACAGCCGCACCCCAAGTCTAGAGGGACCAAGGCCGCAGACAGCTCTGCCCTGTCCCGCAGCGGTGACGGCCCTGGGGGTGCAGTGACAGCCCTGGGGGCGCAGAGCCCGGGTCTCCCGCGGGAAACCTGTGGTCCTGGGCGGGTGGTAACACTAGTCCTAGTCACTGTCTTTCACGGAGCCCCTTCACTCGTGCCTACACCTCCCACCAACTCAAAGGACTGATGACACAGAAGTCATTCACCAAGAACTTCCTATGTTCAGATTCTGGTCGTGCGCAAACGTAAGATGCTGCTGCCCGGGCAGACCACGGAGAGAGAACACAGTTCGCGGAAGCTTTGTCTCCTGCTTTAACTCACTTCAGTCTTTTATTCTTTTTGTCTCAGCAAGCCTCACTTTACGATTCCCTCAATAACTTTATTTCTTAGCAGAAAATCTGAACGCTGCAATCAGTATTACTGTGGCATTGACCGTTTTTGTATTTCCTCCCTCCTTTTTATTTTGTTATATGTTTTTGAAATAGTACGTTGTAATACTTTGTCTTTTTTTTTTTTTCTGAAGAGCCAGCGAAAGCTCCTGAAACCAAACAAGGCACTATAAAAGTTGCAACACAAGGTAAGCAATTAAACACCTAAAAATTCATTGCTTTTTTCCTCAATCAAGGTAAGAGCTGTTGCTGGCAGAACAGCACCACCTACTGGGCTCTCACAGAAAAGCACTTTGTGATCGCGCTGGGATCGCGCTCTGTGATGGCAGGTGATCCCTTGGTAATTGAGCAAAACATTAGAGAGACTAGGGCAAATTTGCAGAGAAATTGGCAAAGAAAGCAAAAATAAGGATCTTGATTCCAAATTTTAGACACTGAGCTTTTACATATACCCAGAAGAATATCTGGGGGCAAAAAAATCTAGATAATTTTCAAACCGTGCGGGGTAGTTTGGTGAAAGCCTAAGGTAAGGACACAACATTTTGCTGCGGTCATGTGGAAAAACACTGAGAACACATTGGGAAAATAAATGTAAAACATTTATGGGGAAGACCTTTACCTCCTATGTTATGCTGGTGTTGCAGAAAACAGACCAAACACGGGAAGAAACCGCACCAGGCAGGTCTAGAAGGCGGGTCCCTCTGCCAGGGCTTCCCTGGGCTTCTCCCGGAGCCAGCCTCGCACTGGGGTGGGTGCTGGGGCTCTTACAGGGAAGGTCAGGGGGCAGAATCAACCCACTGTGACTGGAAGGGCGGGTGGCATCTTTGGGTTGCCAAGGGGGCTTACACATTTCAGGTTACATCACGAGGCCACCAGTTATACAAAGAATAAATTGCACAGAGAAAGCAAAGTCCTGTGTTAGACCCCAGGTTACGTTGCGAGGCCATCAGTTAGTCAAGCTTACACAAGGCAGGAATGTAGGGGTATCAGGCCATCAGGACACGGACATATCCGCCTAGTCTTTGCGAGCTTCCTTGGTAGCTTTGTTTAAGATTCTTACTTCCCCTTCACTGGGGAGTAGAATATTGAGCTATGGAAGCAACACTCTGAGACGGGAACCAGTTTCCGGGATGAGGCCTTTGGGGCAGGTCCACGATTTCACACATTGTATCCGACCCCCAGGCAGCTTCTGAGCTACGTGCGCTGGGAGGGTGGAGGGCGGTGAGCTTGTTTTTAGTTATCGTCTTGATGAGCAGTCCAGTATGACTGGTCTTCTTTGGAAATTTCCTGAAAGGGAAAGTAGCAAATATGGGAGACAGGAAGACACAGCAGGTAGATGCAGGCATGCAGCTCAGATTAGATTCTGCAAGCAAATCTCGGCCAGTTTAACAATCATTGATTTATAAAGGTGTAATTTTACATTTTTCTGTTAAAAAGATAGATCACACATGCGCTTTCTGTGTTGACTGAAGCTTCCGTGGAATGTGGTGGAGATGCGAAATTATATCTTGAGGCAGGAATTCAGTTTTCCTTCACCCTCTCGTTAGAGGAGTTCAGAGGGAGAAACCTGATATTTGTAAATTTCCTTCATGTTTGAGCTGGGGGCTATGCTTTCTGCAACATTCAACCTACATCTGACAAGACAGCCTCAGAATTTACTCCTTTGGCATAAGGGGATCGTTATTGACTAAATGGTAACCTAGAGTCATAAATTCTCATTAAGACTGTGCTTGTAAGGAAATTAGAAGGAAATATTGATTAAGCACTGCACACAAGACTGGAGTTGGGCACTGTATGAGTTCACTAAAATGAGAGCGACCTTCCAAAGCAGGAGTAAATGTCAGAGTCCCCACAGATCTCTCACAAACACGTCTGACAATGCCCAGTATAAAGCTAAATTGTGCACAAATATAGAAATAACATTTTCAAGTGCTGGATATGGAGACAGAACTTGCACAGAACTTACACACACTTGGGAATAATGCTATAGCAGTCTGATGTTTTCAAAGAAACAAAATTGATAATGATACATGTAAGCTGGTAAGGGCTATGTCATATCTTTCCTTTATTTTTTACTTTTGCAAAAAGAAATATTTAACATGCAGAGTTACATAACTATATGTATTTATTTGTAATTATTATTAAGATTTACATACTTTTTGGAGATATATTTTAAAAATTCTGTTAATGAAGTTTTGAGCCACTAAGGAGTCTATGAAACAAATATATCTATACTGCAGGAGACAGTGATTTGGATACATAAGAAATGTAGGAACAGCGTAAATAGGATATTTCATAATAAAATCATGGGCATATTAAATACTATATGATTTAAAGACAATGTAGTTTTTAATAAGTGTTGGCATTTGAGGGATTCTTTGTGGATGAGTGAAGATATGTCTGGGGTTTGGGTTGTGACTGAGAATTAGACCACCTAAGAGGACAGCACTGTTAGTGAGTGGTGGCCTAATTACATAGGAACACAGGGCACAAACTGTCAAGGTCCATGGTCATTAAGATGTGAGACAACCTTAAGTAGAAACATAGAAGTGACGTAAGAAAATAAAGTGCGAATACGATGGCCAGTTTGAATAGCTGATGTTTGATAGACTATAAGACTTGAACAAAGGAGAGAGTCCAACGGCACTGCCTGCGGGGGACTGGGAGGAGGAGGGTGCTGACTTGTGTGAACCGCCCAGGATGTGGAGGCAGGTGAGGGAGGATGACCATCCTCCTGCCCAGATGGAGAGTGATCCAGGCAGCGAGGTAGCCCATTAGAATTTAGGTGGAAATCCTAGCTGGTTCATGGGTATTTTGTAACACACAGTGAGAAGGAAATGAAATATAGACCAAGATCAGAAAGGAAAGAGGGAAATACAGAGTTTGTAAAAATCATTTAAGCACAGTGGGTACATCAACGTCGGCTGAGATGAACATGGCTGAGAAAGGGCAGAAGCCGCCACAGAGCCCAGAGTTAAAAGATGGGGCCGGGAGCTCTGTGTGCTAGTATATTTCTACTGAATTACTAAGGCACACATTAAATACCTCCCATAGGTTACGGAAACAAGACAGAAAGATAACACAAAATTGAACTATAGCCAGTCACTGAGAACCATCTCTGTTCGGTAAGTGCAGGCCTCAGTGGACCCCAAACCCAGCTAAGTGGATTAAAACCAGGCTGGCTGACTCAGCTCACCATGGCACACGGGAACACAAATCCCGAAACTATTCTAGAAAGCAGCTGGAGTCCAGCAGTTTGGCTCTGATTAGTTTCTGGGCATGGAATCGGCTTGCCAGATCACATGGCCCTCGAGATGGCAGTGAATAAAACCCATCTATCTTCCACAGACCTGGGGATGCACCAGAAGCCAGTGTCAGTGACAGAGGTCAGACTCCTGCACTGGACTCTTGGCCATTGTCACTGCAAACTTAAAGCTGAACCGTGAAGGGAATAAGAACAGGAAAGAGGCACATGTGGATGTGTATATTCTACCCCTGCACCTTCTTGCCAGATATTTCACAAGTCAGAAGATTTTGACATAGTTCCAAAAGATTTTGTGATTTTTTTTTAAAAAAAGAACTTAAGTTTCAGAGTCTTTCTTACCTGTAGAATTCCTAAGAAATAATGGTTTTGCAGGACATTTTTGCATTTGCACTTTCTTTCTGGCACTGGGCAAGACATTCGTCACACTCCTTTGAGAAGTGGGTTTATTGTTGGAGGGAAAACATGGGCTTCGGGGCTACCTGCTGGACAGGGGCGCTGAGGTCCCTCGATACATGATGGCAACTTTTATTCGCAGTTTTGTGTTATTTGATTTTGTCTTTCTTTAAAGAGTCTTCTGCTTTTATTGTGTAATCCAATTTTCTTTGGAGAGTATATGAATTAAATTATGGAAATATTGTGAGACAGTTACACAAAGGAAGTGTGTTCCTTTGTGGGATCTAAATGAGCCACTGTGCTTTGCCCCTTCTCCATATTGTGTAAACTTGAGAGAAAACCTGGAATAAAAACGTGTACTTGCTGGATGATTTGGAAAATTATACAATTTCTTTTAAGCAAAAGTGTTGTTTGCAAGGTGAAGAACAAACAACAAACAAGTCCAACTCACAGGACTTGCTGAAATTACTGCTGCAAAGCTTTGAAATGCACCAGACAGTATCCAAATCTTGAATTCACATTAGCTGTTATCTTCATTACATCATTGGAACAGACAAACTTTTAGCATTTAATAAGCTCATGGATATGGGTTCTTTATATATTTTCTGTATTATCAGTTAAAATTGTGTTTAAAAGAATAAAATGTCCCAAAGTAGAAACAATATATTTGTAAGGTTACTTTTTAAACTACAAAAGTAACAGTATCAGTACCATTTAGAAAATACAGAAAAACAACTTACATGATATTAAAGTACACCATTTCTTTTCTGGCTTTTGGTTTTGGCCTTTGTACTCATTCTACTTCCTGTCTGGGTGAACATTTCCAAATAACTCTGTTTTTGCAGATACTACATTTCTCCGGGCTTCTCTTATTTAGAAGCTACTGTGCAGACTACACAATGTACTTGGAAATGCTCTGGCATTGCTGGGAGCACAGAATTCAGGCCCAGAGCAGTCCTGGGTGTTGGGTCTAAGTGGCCTTCAGCAGCTCACCTGAGTCCAGTTGGATCACTGTGTGCACAAAGGCTTGAGCAATGTGGCTTGAGACTTCTCTAAACTGAGTTAGTTTAGCTCCCGAATTATTTTGGAAGAGAACCAAGGTCCATCCTCCTAGGAACCCTCACAAGCCTACCGAACACCTCTCTTAAAGGTTTCTGCTAATGCTGATGAGCTGTAAGCTGGTTTCTGAATGTCACAAGCCATCACAGGATATTCCAGAATTCAAAGTTGCTTAACATAGTCTATGTCTTATTTTACTGCACAAAGGATGACATTTTTTTCCTAAAAGGAAGAGTGAGTTATCTATTCCTCCTTTCTTGAAGCAGGATATTTAAAATACTGTCATAGGCAAATGTAGAATGCGTGCTGATATTTAATCCTTCAGAATCTAGGTGTGGATAATTTGCAGAATATCACCTTCATTTTTTGATATATCAATTTATAGTTTTATATTTTATGACCCTCTAGGAGTAATTGTGGTTTTCTTGAATAGAAGTATTTGAAACCTAACTTTAACTTACAACAAACATGTACTAATGGAATTGACTTCTTATCTGTATAACTCAATATGTCATTTGTTCTGTTTTTGCTATATCCTTATTTCTGAATTTTTAAAAATATTTATATGAAATAATCTTTCAAGTTATATTCTTACTATAAATTTTCATGTTTTAATTAAAACATAGGTGACCATTGAATTTGTGAATATTTGGAATACATTCTCATATTCTGAGAAGTATTCTAAGTAATGATCATTTATAATATTTAATACTATTTCTTTTTGTTATTTCAGCAGCAGCTAGAAAGGATGAGAAGAAGGAAGGTATGTTTGACACACAATCGCGCTACACCTTCTGTAGGAGCAGTTCCCCAATCTTCAGAGCTGGGTTTGGGTCTCTCTCCCACCCGTGTTCTTGCAGGATATCAGTGGGTCTATCATGTGTATACATGTAGCATGCGTGGGTTTTTTCTATCTCATCTCACACAAAGTGATGTGCTGTATTTAAAAAGTAATTTTAGTGTACTGTTTCTCAACATATAAGGGATAAAACATAGCATCTTCAAATCCTAGACCTACTCTTCTGTTGGAAATTTTATCAAATTTCAACAATTTGTAAAATACATACCTTCCATTAATTCCTTGTATCTTTGACACACACAAGCAGCTGATGTTACTTTGCTCTGTTGAGCTATAAATAAACTAGAGTCCATCCCTGGCTGTCTGCCTGCCTATATCAGGATGGCCTAGTGCAAAGTATAATAATCTTACTGCCAAAGAAATTTGCCCTGGATGGAATTAAATGGGCAAGAAAAACATTATGCACAAGTATTGCCAAAGGAACCAAGTCTTCTAGCAGAGGAGGGACATCGAACCCAACTCCACCAAAGCTAAAACCCAGAGACCTCACGTGTAGAAAGGCAGCAGAAAAGGACCGTAAGATTCTGAGGAAGTAGCTGGCCAGTGTGCGAGTCCACAGGACCTTGCAATAGGCACATGGCAATGCTGGCATCTACTCTACCAAGACACTCGGAGACAGGAGCGCTACTGTCAATTGATTGGTTGATTGATTAATGATTGCATTTCAAAAACATGGCGCTCATTTCCTAGTGAACGATATTTCTTGGTTGTACAACATTTCTAGTTCAAAGGGTCAGAGCAAAAATTTGCAGTTGTAAGATTTCTAAAGTAAAAGCTCTAAGAAAAGGCAGGACCAAGGCCCATAGGCAGGAAGAAATCTGCATTCCAGCAGAGGAGAACAGCAAGGCTGTGCCGCTCACTGTGCCCCTGTCTAGAGACACTGGGGACCCCCCTGACACCAGTGCACTGTGCTGCACTACTGCTGGGTAAGCCAAGCTTATGTTCTTAACAAAATCGGATGTGTGTGTAAGAAATTATATATGATAATTTTGAAAACATGACAATTATAATCTAATTAATATAAAGCTAGGGTTAGTTTTATATTTAACATCTTCAAAGTTTTATCAATTCATAAGAGTTTGAGAGTCATGTTTCATTTCTGTTGAACAGGAACCTAAGGGGTCAGGTGCAAGTGAGAGACACAGTGTTTTAGTTTTTTGATTATTGTTCATTCAGAGAGAGCAAAATATGTTGTCATAATAAAGGTGCTGAAGACCTTCTTATGGAGAGATTAAAATCGGTATTAATTTCTCATATGGGTAACACATCTTTTCAGTGGGTTTTTGGAAGCATACTGCGTTTATAGCATCAACACTGAAGAGTTAACTGATACAATTTTAAGAATATGGAGACAGTAAGTTCTGGACATGGTTTTTGACAGAGAATATATTCCTAAGAAGGTTAATTTTTCCTCCACCATTTCCAGTTAGGAACGATTTGATTGACATAAAGCAGTAACATTAACATTTATTTTTTTTATTCATCCAAGACAAAGTAATAAATGAATTTTAGGTCTATGAAATAGGGGTCAACTGACAATTGGATAGCTTTAGATTTTATATTCGTTCCCTTCCTTTAGTCTACCCCTGGGATTCTTCAGTTCCATTTTTCGTGGTTTTGTACCTCATTTCAAACTGGTGAGAACGTGTATAACCAGTAGCAGAATTTGGCAGAGCCTGGGCAGAGCTTTGTGTGTAGAGATTCAAGTGGTCCAGGGTCTGCAACCACTTAGGAAGCATAAAACTGCTGCGTGGGTTCCGGCATCTGAATTCCGGTGTGAGCTTTAACTTTAGCTTCTTCCTCTTTGCTTCTGGAATTTAGTTTTCCAAAGTTTTCACTTTGGCTGAACTTTCTTCCAAAATAATTAGAACAAGTAATCTTTATTCAAGCCCCTTGCGACCTCATGTTGACATTTGTGACCCTGTATCAGTCTTACCAACTTCTTGTGTCAACCAAGGCAATGACCTCTGAAATCAGACACTTCCAGACATAATCAGTCACCCCTGGAGTCACTGCATCTATTCCAGTGGTTCTTCAAGGTCATTGCTATTTTTGCAAAAAGTATGAAGTTGCTGCTTGTGTTTTTAACTTTCCTTCTCGCATGAATGCACTGGAGTTTTCCAGAGGCTAAATGACATATGAAATTGCAGCAGACTGAATACCCAAGTAGATATATAAATTCAGCCACTGCTAATTAAGCCAGACATGAATAGATTCACAAGAGTGTCAAAGTCACTCGTGTCACCAAAATTTTTTTGTATTGGGAAAGATATTTGTTATTAAAGTATATCATTATGTGAACATGTACCAGGCTGACTATTTCTAACAAGTGAATAAATTATACATATTTAAAAAAACATTGGTTTTAATGTATAAACCCAATGAAAACTAAACCAAAGCTTTTTAAAATCCTTAGCAATTATTAATAACAATCCTTTCTAAGAAGCCTTAATAATTGCTGAGACTCCTGTTGGAGTCCTGAGATAAAAATGTTTTGAACTCTTGGGCAGAAACAGTTTCCTGTTTATAATATTGCCTCTCTGTAGACTGATCAGTTGTGTTCGTTAAACTTTTTACACCACTATTTAAAATATGGAGTGACTTCCCAGTGACCGCTGAAGCCTACAGGTTGTAGCCTGCGGTAGAAATCCCTGTTCTGCTTCTCATTCGCTTGTCCTGTCTTTCTGTCAGTGCCAAGGGGCCCCTCTGAGACTGAGGTCACAAATACTGCCAGGCAGAAAAGGAAGAATGCCAAGGGTGCCCACTCTCTGTGGTCTTTGTCCAGCCACCCAATGGAGTAAACCCAAGTCATGGGGCCAATGAACACAAAATAGTCGCTTCTGTGCCGAGAAGGCACTTCCAGGCCATGGCTGTCTGATTCCGTGGTCTGCAGGGTCACAGCACAGGGCTCTGGGGAAGAGCCCTCCTAGGTGAGGGGGAAGTGTGTCTTCCTTTCCGCCCTCCCAGGAGAGCTCAGGATGCGTGCAGGAGGTGTGTCAGCAGCCCTCACAAAGTCCCCTGGTCCGGGGAGGGGCATGTGCATCCCGCTGTGTGTCCTGTGTGACAAAGTTAGGGGACACCGTGGTGGGGCCCTCACTTTGTGCTTTCCTCAGTCTTCTTTTACGTGCTGCTCTACACAAAGCTACTGTCTGTTTACCCTTCCTCTGCTCTTGTCGTCACCCTAAAAAACTACCTCTTCCTGCTCTCTGGATGCGCAGTCTTTGAGGGCTCAGGAAAACTCATCCCTCACACGCCGGGCCCCCCCATGAAACCACTTTCTAGAATTAATCTCCAGTTCTAATACTTTAGAATGAAATCTGGATGGTATCTTACTGTGAGAAAAAAGAGTGGCAGGGAGGGAAGATTTTGGCGTTATAATTGAGGAACGATATCAACCAGGCAGCTTTCACGGTGGAGAGGGGTCATTTCATTACCAGAATTACTGGACTATCATAGAGCTACTGCCTCCTTTTCTTGTGGACCCACTATGAATGAATAGACCACACCTAATACAATGCTGAAGATGGGCCAGTGGTGGATTGGACAGGCTGTGGACACACACCACTGTTTATAAAACACACGTGCTAGGATCCTCAGTATTCCCAATAATAAGACTTCTTCAGTGTACTGGGTAGAGAGTCTTTAGGGACGTATGTTCACCAAGTAAACCATCACAACACTTCAGCTGTTTCGGCACAGAGTGTGGCCAGTGTAGCGAAGTTTAACCCCAGGACCATTAACGGAAGTACAGTACCCTTTCCAGGTCTGAGTGCGAGCCGTGACTCCAAGCACTGTATTTTCAGTTGCCAAGTAGTTTCTTAAGCCTGTGGAGCTGTTGATTCTTAGTGAAAGGTTATGTCTTCAAGTAAATTTCACTGTAGCTTCCTGTTTTTAAATATATTGGACTATTTAAAAAAACTGACTTGGTTAGATCGTGGTTTTCTATTTTACGACACGTTTTAACCTCAACAAACACTATTGTCTACCCAATGCTGGATTTCAAAACATGTTTCTTTTTTTTATATCAGTACAATTGTTATGTATTTTGTTACTGGTTTTATTACTAAAAACAAGGAAGGCATATTGAAAATAATGAGCATTCTGTTATTTAATATACACATATCATATGAGTCTTCCACATTTACCCTGGCCTAACACCTAGTTATTTAGCGGTTAGTTTCCCAGATTGTGAAATAATTTGCAAAAATATTACTTTAATGAGTACACTTTTCTATTGAGTGGGTATACAATAATTTTTCAACAATTTCCTACTGTTCAGACTATATTATTTAATGTTTCCAGCATTTAGAAGATCAATTTTATATTTATAATTGGAATAATTTTATATTTATAATTTTGCATTTTTCTTTTTGAATTCCTAGAAACGAAATTACTACATTGAAAAGCACGCTAATTTTTATAATGGTCTAGATTATTTCTCAGGTTGCTCTGCTAACATGTGTTTCCAGCTTATAACTCTATGAAAATGGATTGTTACTTTCACACTGTTACTGGTTATTGTTTTCCTAAAATATCTTTGTTGGCCATCTAGCTGCCTCTTGTGGATAGACTGTCATTTCCAAGCAGGTTGGTCCACTACTACCTCCTGAAAACCTAGTCACAATGCCACCACGGCACTACGCAGAACACAAATCCCTTAACTTGGAAATTATTTACTGTTCTGAGTCCTGAGCCAGACTGCCAGGAGGAAAACAAATTGTCTATGTTTCCTAAGTGCCAATACATAGTTCATTATCATGATTCTAATTTCACAATTAAGTTACAGAAGATGTGAAAGGACTGAGAAAATAGAAGATGAATTAATTTAAGAAAGAATTTAAGGGGTTGGAGATTTAGCTCAGTGGCATAACTCTAGATCCCCAGTACCAATAAATAAATAAATAAATAAATAAATAAATAAATAAATAAATAATAAAAAAATTATTAAATCTTAGCTGACTGTCCCTCTATTAAAAATAAAATGGGTGTCCACTGACCACTGAATGCACATTACCTCAGAGTAGTTATAATATAATGTGTTTGTCAGTAGCCCATGAACAAGGCTAACCTATTCCTTTTCAATTACAATGAGAAGAATTAAATGTCTTTACTGGAAGTGTATTGATTATTCACAGAAAGCACAATGGCAATCATTTGAGCTAATTTCCTGGACAGCAGTGGTATTTATGGAAGCACAGCGTAGATTTGCTCAGTTTGACTTGTTAAAAGTTAGTGGCTGTGTAGGTCTGACAAAATCTCTATGCAAATTATGTGTATATATTTTCTTATAATTTTTATGTTCATACTTCAAAAAAATTTCCACTTCAGCCCTCACTTATGCACTCATCCTTTTGCAAATGGCAGTTTCTCTTGAGCTTTATATTTTGGAAACAGTTCATACAGATAATCTATTTTACTGAAAATTGTCTCAGTGTTTATGGAAATTTTTTTTATGAGATACCTGGTTGTCGATTTATCATATCTGTTTTGTAAGTAATTTATCTTTGTATTTTCAGATTCCAAGAAAATAAAAACACCTACAGAAGGTACTGGACATGTTTTCTTTTTCTCTCATGTGTGTGACAAGTCCTCCAGTAGTATTTTGGTTGTTTGTTTTTCGGTACTGGGGAATCAAACTCAGGACCTCGCACTTGCCAGGAGGCTGCTTATGCTGCTGAGCTAAACCACCCCACTCCCGGCAGTAGTATTTTTCTTAAATCAGCATATATGTCCCAACAATCTATAGATGGAACCGATGAAAAAGGAGGACTATCAAATTTTTTTCTGATGATAATATTATGAAAGATATTCAACAGCAATAAAATTAATGCATGCCTTCATCTAAGTTGTGATGGAGAGGTGTTTGTTTCATAAGCAATAGAACAGTGCTGACTACTTGCATTACTGGCTCATATACCCTCAGTGTAGTTTGGGGACACCAGTGTCAATTAGGAACTGAAGTGTTTTTTTAAATCTTGGACAGGATCCTAACCTATTTGGCAAGTAGACTGCATTTTCTGCACTTGTTCCCTATTTTCTGGGTACACAAAGTGTTTAGCTCTTTGAATGTGTTTGTTTAAGAAGACTTCCACCTGTAAATAGTTTGCAGTAGTCAAAAGTTCAATTTTAGCTCAGTTCATTGTCAGATAATGTTTTTCCATTGAGTAATGAATCTATCTCAATACTTGGCAGTGCAGTATGTCAGAGCCATACTCATTTTAAGGGGAAAAATACAAAGATAGGTTAGAAAACTTGCAGTCTAATCCCATTACAGGCAGCAAGTTTTACCTTTAAGGCCTCTAGGAGCAATGGTTTTCTGTTTGTATTTCTTTCAACAGAACAAGCCAAGGGAAAAAGTAAGAAATGCATGCAAAGCCAATTCGTGTACACTTTTTTCCTCTAACACTATTACTGGCTTCCTGGTTTATTTAGGCCTGCAATTCTGAGTCTCTTTTTCCTACGTTTTATGCATGTGGAGTCTGTTTCTTACTGTTTTGTCAGAATTTAAAATATGCAACTCTCCAGGTCAGAGTAACCTGGGAGGAATGCATGCATTCTTAAAGCCCCTTTCTTAACTCATGCAAGTTTCTAATAATAACTTCCACAAGCTTGTAACAAAAAATATAACTGCACTCCATTAGCCAACAAGGTCTTGTGTTTGTGTGAATATAGTCCTTGTGATCCAGGTAGTTATCCATTCTTAGAAACTATAGACAAAATATTTTCCAGGTTAGTACCACTCTCTTTCCTGTGATCATCTTTTTTAAATTTTATAAATATTCTGACATGTTCACAGGACATATGATATTTTCTCTCTAACACAACTTTCTCCGATAAAGATTATGAACTCTGTGTAATGACATTGCTATGGATCCACATCTCAGGTTTCAATACACTATTAAACCTGTTTGTTAGCAATTCAGAAAAAAATTTAATGCCTTGAGGTTGTGATTTTTATACGTGTGTACTCTCCTTTATAAGAAAAAAATAGGATATATTTAACAAACGTGAGTTTTAAAAAATAAACAATTTATCCTATTGCGTTAGCCATTAAAAGTAGTACATTTCCAGAATGTGGAGACTTAAGTTCTCAGTGGTACCAAAGACATTTGTTTTAAAGTATACACCAGCTTTTAAGAATGTTTATGCTTTGGTTCAACAAAAACTTAAGACCCTAAGACATTCTGTGTCATAAAAATGCTGTAAAATGTCCTGTGGAAAAAAATCATGAAATTATTCTAGAAGAAGCCAGAGGGAGCAATTTATCTATGGAGAAGGACAGATGAGTTCATCGAGCCTGGGATTTATGCGTGTGCACAGCTGCTGCTGAGTTTTGTACCAGCAGGCGAGTGACGGACAACTGGAGTCTTGAAAAACACTATTAAATAATATATCTATAACCTTAAGGCTCTCAGTTTATTGCAGTTTATATGATTTAGCGGTTCCTGCAGACTCACTGCACAGCTCCCTCGCGGTCTTGAGGGCATCGGTGTGTTTAATAAATAAACGCGTCTGCCCAGGTTCTCGTTACCACCCGACCACTTCTCTCTCTGAGAAGCTCTGTGAAGGGTGCTTAGGCAGTGACCAGGAGAAGAAACAGTTTCCTTCAAAGCAAATGTTAATTCTTTTGCTATTAGCTCAGTCGCTCTGATTTGTTGCCTACACAGACTTTTATTGTTTTGCTTGTGTTTTTGCATTTGTTTGCTTTGGTATTTCTGTCTCCAAGATTACTTCCTCCCATCCCACACCATTACCATATGTTTTCCTTCTGCTTTTTTAGTTATCATGACTTAAAAGATTGTTCTTTTTCCAGTTTAAAAATACAACCACTATGGAAAGCAGTCAGCAGATTGTACAAAAGGGCAACATTAGGAATTTTGTGTGACCCAGCTAGTCCTTTTCTTCTCTTTCCCTAAAAGTTGAAGCCGTCAGGCCACAGTCATACAAGCAGTGCAATTATAATAGCTGCAACTTGGAAGAAGCCTATATGTTCATCATCAGATGACTGCATACACATGTAGTGTTTACCCACAATGCAGTGATACTGTCGTGAACAAAGATAAACTTGAGTCATCTGTAGAAAAATCAATGTAAATTGAGACCATAATAGTACGTGAAATAAATCAGGCTCACAAGCTTAAATATCACATTTTTTCTTATATGAGAAACAGGAATTATAAATAAAAAGCAAAATAAAATGGAAGTAGGTAGATCTCTATCCAAGGGGAAGCAGATCGAGAGAAGGAGGGAGAGGAGAAATAGGGAATGGAAAAAGGAATTAGGATGTGTTGTGCACATGATCCAAATCCACACAAGGGGTGTAGAGATTATGTACTGCCAACACACAGTCATATCACACACACACACAGACACACACAGACACAGACACACACACACACACCGACACTCACACACACAACATACATATACCATGGTAAGAGGTATAGGATGAAAAAGTATTTGGACCGTTCTCATACATTTTGAAAATTTCTTCAATCAAAATTAAAAGCCTGAAAAAGACAATTCAAGCTGTCACTCATAGGTAGGAATTGCCAGTTGCTGTAAAATTTCCAGGTAACCTGTTCATTACTGTGATGGGATAGTTCAGTCTCGTGCTGTCCTGTGTAATGAACACCCTCAGGTCACTTTTCTTGGGTGTCACCATCAATTAGCACAGGGAAATCTTTCCTTATACTGTAGGTTTCTGGTAAGTTAGTGACAACTGTAACTGTGAACCTCACATGTAGCTGATGCTCGAGTTTGATATGTACCCAAATCTGTTCCTATTATCTTTCTTTATAATTGTCATCACTTTAGAAGTGACTGCAAGTAAAGCCAGGTGGGATGGCACATGCCTGCAGTCTCAGCAATTTCAGAGGCTGAGGCAGGAGGATCTGGTGTTCAAGGACAGCCTGGGCTGCAGAATGAAATTCCACCTCAAATCTTTTTAAAAAATTACTTAGAAATTTCTTTAATAATTTAAGCTTTTCCCTCAATATTTATTTATACAGTACACCCACTTACTCCTCACTTGGTAGACAACATCTAGTAATGTTTGCCTTACTTTAATTTTAGCTAAGGTTCCTTTTCCACCTGTGGCGCTTAGTCAAGTTGATTATGTTACTTGTCTTATGGATCCCGCATGTTGTCTTAGAGGTGGAGAAGTTTTTTATTATACCTACATAACCTGGAAGTCTGATAAATAAAATTAAGATACCAATGCAATAACCACAGAAGATTCTGTGACACTTACTTCTAAGATCTAGTTTAGAGATTTCTTTCTGCATAAACATTGTCTAGTTTTCAAAATATTCACCAAATGAGAGCTTAAGAAGTCTCCTCATTCTTTTTCTTTAAGCTATCAGCTAATAGCGTTTATACAATAGCACTTCTCGAAAACATTCTTTTCAGTTGACAAGCTTATTGAGTCAAAATAAATAAGAATAGAAATGCAGATACTAGGATTTCATATAAAATCAGTGCTTGTGATTTGTTGGAAATTATAGTCATTGTACTGTAAGCATCAGCTTCGTCTTGAGGCCAGAATAATGCTTCCTTCAAACAATACTGACCAGAGTGGGTTCTTGGGAGAAACGCTATCTAGAGAAGTTTCCACGAAGAGCATTCGTCCTAAAAACAATGCAAGTATGCTTTGCATTTTCCTTTGTTTCTTTGACTTAACATCTTTGATTTGCCTTAGAAACCTTTGTCTTAACTAGATAAATATCTCTCCCATGTAAGAAAGTTCTTGGAAGAGGAACTCTATATGAGATTGGGCCATCTTTGTCTTCCTGGGAATGACTTTAAAACAGCTGCAATAATTGTCTTTTGTGTAACTCTTTCATCCTAAATTTATTACATACTGATTTATAAGTTCTCCCATTCTGTATTGAGTTTTTATTTTTGATCTCTTACCCATCAAAAACTTGTGAATTTCTCTAATATTAAAACACTTTGATGGTGTTCTATAAGGGAACTCCCAAAGCAAAAAAAAAAAGGAAGAGAATAATTATTTTATATATCCAGTCTTGGTCTTCTGGCATTTATTGAGTTGCTGCAATCCAGCCTCACAGCATGTGGATCTGTCTATGTTAAAACAAGGAAGTTGTGACATGTGTAACTATAATATTAATACAACGATAATGGTACTAACACTAATAATATGTTTCAGAACAGGAAAAGAAAGAAAAACATGCAGAGCCAGGTAATGGTTTTAAAATTTCTTTGGTTTTTTATTTGCATGATTTTATTTAACTTGCAATTGAATTATGAATGAAGAGTAGGAAATACTATTTCCTCTTTTTTCTTCCTTGTTACAGTAAAGTCACCGAAGAAGGAACAGGCAGGTGAGCAAGGCTGCTGCCGCTGAGTCTGGGCCTGGCGACCTGTTTGTTAGTGTGGTAGCCGTTGCAACCTTATGTGTAAAGCACGGACAGTGAAGGGCGGGAAAGGTCCCCCAGCACAGAGCATTTTTCACATTCTGGAAGCAGACTTGTACGATTCATCCCTTCGCATTAAGAACGAGGCTCGCTGAACTCGGGGCAGGAATGTTTTGTCTACACTGCACAGAACAGCTTGTTAGTTCAGGGATACATTGTCTCAAGTGGCCCAAAACGTGTACTCACACGTGTGCACAGGGGCAAAGGCTAAATGGTATTCACAGCAGACTCACGGAGAGGCATACCAAATCACCACCACTGTAACCAGTCTTATCATCAGAAAATACATTAGTTTAAATTGTGTGAAATCATCTGTTCCTCTCAGGATGTGATTACATTGCAGTAACTTACAAATGATTGTTTTTGAAAAATTGAAAATTCACATCTCAAATTCGTTCTTTTCATACATGTTATGGAATTTAATGAACATTTATTTTCCTGAATAAATGAGTAATCATGATTCTTAGATAATTTAAAATGGAAAACAGAGTGAATGAGCCATCAGTAAGCATCCATATTCGAATAAAATGTATGAAGGGCTGCCCCCAAAGTCGCAGCTCATGGACTAGATACAGGGTACAGCAAAGAAAAACTGTAAGGTTTCATCATGTCTTTTTCATACCAACTTTTCTTCACTTTCCAAGATCACAAATAGTCTTTAAAATAGCTAAATTAACCTTAAATACCTTGTTTAAAAGTGGACTTACAATTAATGTGGAATTTATTTTTTCTTCTCATTAACAGCTCCAAGTGACAAGCAAGTAAAAGCAAGTATGTTCAGCATAAACTTTTAAAAGCATATTCACTTGAGTGTTCTGCTGTACACTTTGCTAATACTGATTTCTGATGCTGGCTTACCAAGTATTTCTTGTATGGCATTTGCTGTGTTGAAATAATATGCAAAATTACTCATCTTGTCTTTTTGTGAATTAATTCTTAGGAAAATTTACCTGTGGAGGTTTCATTTGTAAATTTTAACTGATTCAAGTTATAGCCTGTTTTTGAATTGTTTACACTTTTGTCTTCTGATTTGCAGAATCATGATTTAATCATGATCAAATCAGTAAACAGCATCATTTGTCTACCAGGAAAGTTATGTCTTTAATAAAAGGTGTCCTCCCCCAACTCCATTAAGTGCTAATCTTGTAGTGTCATAGCTTCCCTTAAGGCTTATATGATTAAACTGTGAAATATTGACTGAAAGCTGCAACTACTCTGGCATTTCTGTCAGTGACAGCCTTGACAACATGCTTAGGGAGAAATGCTGATTTCATTGTTGGGTTTTCTTAATCTGATGAAGTACCTGACAGATTGCCAGTAACACAAATTATTTAAGCATAATAGCAAGCATTTTGGTAGAGAAAATATGCAATTAGCTCCAAGCTTTGCATGCAGGACTTATGATCAAGTCAGTTATATGCCTGAGAACGTGTGTTTACCTTTTCCTTTTGGGTTATGGGTACATCAGTACCTGTACATAAGTACATAAGTATTAATTATGACACTAATAAATAATGATGCATGTTATGTTAGGCTGTTCAAGACACAAAGGGTCATTGTAGATATATTATAAGATAATTAAGCAATTGACTAAGTGGCTTGGTGAAATTTTTAAAGGAGTATTAGAGTTGAAACTGCTCACATAGATATTGAGAACTTTAAGAGTGGTTTAGCATGCACATAAAGTTCCACCTATATTTCCATGAAATTTTTTTATTTAAAATTGAATGTAAAGCTAATTAGAATTCTATGTAGTAGATTTTTCAGTATGCAAGTATTTAATCTGAAGAAATGCATAATCAAGAAAATGTATGAAATAAAATGATAATTCTGCAGCATTGGTAGATAATTTTGGTAGTAAATTATCTGTGACATACAGATAAAAATATTCATCTGGGATAAAAAGAATCTGGTAAGTTCTGCCATCAATGAAACACAGGATCTAATCAAATTTTGAGGAGATCAGCATATTTTGGAGGAAATTAGCAAATTAAATTGCTAAATCATTTAAACCTAATATAAAAATTTCAGGAGTCAACATTCAGATCTCTGTGAGATTAGACATTTGAGTTGGAAAGGATGTTATTCTTCAACATGAAAATTAATTAGAAATAACTTATAAACTGTTTAAATTCTCTGATAGCACTGTAATATACTATTTCTCCAACAAAGAACCATTTTTTTTCTCTTGGTACTGAAATCATTCTTTCCCCTGCTGTGATGTAATGTTTCAACATACCTAATTCTTTCCATCATTTCCTGTGGGCAAATGTCCACACACTGGGTAGCAACATAGAAGCTGTCAATATGATGAATCATTTCCAAACAAGAACAGGCCATACAAGCATACATTTTGAATATAGAGTATTTCAGGAAGTGAATCTTTAAAAGGGGACTTACTAGATATTTTCTAGGTAGATTTGATCCCCTCACTACCTACATTTGTCAGTGAACGCTGGATCAGTGTTTTCAGAACCTTGGACAGCGCCACCGATGGCCCCTTACTCTGGAGTGTGTTGGGGCCATTCCCCCTTTCCACATGCATGTTCAAGCAGTCTGTGGTCACTTTTACTTTTGAGCAGAAATTTAACCAAGGGTGAGGGCTAAATCTAGCCATTTTGTGGTCTAAATTTCTATCAAATGGCAACAATCAGGCACTATTCTATCTCTTATTTTAGCACTGCATGAGGTGGTATTCTGCACCAAGCCTGAGGGTTATCACCTTAATTACAATTCAGAGTCTAACCATGTGGGCTGGATATCAGTCAGGTGATTTCCTAATGCATTCCAGGACCTTCCTGGAAATAGCAGTATGCAGAATTGAAGAATAAAGTCCTCTTGAATTTATGTTGTCATGTAACATTAAAAGAGTATTTTGGAACAATGTATATTGACAAAATGGTGCTCTGTTGGCCTCAACTGAAATGTAGTCACATAGAGACTTTTGAAGAAAAGGTATATCATCCAGAAACTCTGACAGAGTGTTCAGTCTCTCACCTGGCAATGTGGCACACAGCTGAAGAAAGACAAAGAAAGAAATCTGCAATTGAAGGGGCTCTTGAATGACCAATTACTCTTAGTGGAATAAAGGGCCAAGAGTCACAGTGCCCAAGTCTTTTATTGACACCAATCAGAGGACAGGTGGGGGATGCAGAAGGCTGCATGGGAAGAGAAATTTTGCAGACATGGCATGTAAGGAAAAACAGAGCACTCTTGTACCAGGCATGGAGGCACTCCAATAAGTGGTGCAGCAGGTAATTTGATGGATGCAAGGCTGGCACTTTTACTGCCAAGAAGGTATAATTCTGTTGAGTCCCATGGCCTCAGCTGAAATGTTATCTCATGTCTTAGCCCTGGAAATTCTCAGGGTCTTGCTTGAGCCTCCATCCCAGTCATCAGCAAGGGGACAATCTCACCTCATTCAAGCTCAGTCAGACTTAATCACATTATTTTGGCCAATTAAGGAAGCAACTGCTTATGCACAGTCAGCTCTGCATATGGCAGTGAACAGGGTTTAGTAGAGGTCAGGTAAAGGTGCAGGCAAGGGTCTTCATTTCTCAGGGAGCATGGCTTGGTGGCCTCCCATCATATAGGCCTGAATCAGCATGCTTGATATCCAACTGGAATGTCTATGTCATATCTTGCACACATGTATGACCATATATCACAGTGAGGATCATCTTGCTTTAGTATATCAGCTCAGAGTCATGGTTACCAGCATCCCCCTTCCCTTGTTCAGTCTAGATTATGAGTTATATGACCACCATCTATGTCACAGTTGCTCCTGCCAGCAAATACTCAATACAGTACTGATGTTGCACTGGAAAGAGAATTTTAGGAGGCTTAAGTACCAGGAAAACTAGGTAGTGAGGGACTCGTGTTATAGAAAAATGTGCTTGCTGTTGACAACTATGTGTTACCCCACATTAGCATCCTGGGTACCAGCCCCAAACTGAAAACTGTTCCACTTCAGAGTTCATGGGGTTTGGCTCAAAAAGAACCAAATTAAACTGATTAATTAGATTAATACTTGTAGACACAGGATCTAAGGCTGATTCAGACATGAAGAAGCAGAATGGATTTCAAAGGAGGACTAGGAAGAGATTTCAGTTTTGGGAAAGTAAAATAACAAGCATAGCAGAAAAGCACTGTGAAGTGTAGCTGTTCAAAGGGGAGCACTGTGTCCTGAGTCTCTGTGACCAAACAGTCTCTTGATATTGTGTTTTAGAAGGTAGTATGGTAACATGTAGAAAAAGACAAATTCCCTAATAGAGCAGGAAAAAGAGATTTAAACTGCATCCCACTTGAGCAAAATCTGACATGAGAAAGAATAGTCATTTCAAACACAGAATAGAGAGATTATTTTAAAATGCTGCTGATGTAGTCAGAGTTCATTACAAAAAATGTAATTTAACCCTACTTTGTACAAATCCAAAATATCAGTTCCAGATGGTACAGGGACTAAAATAGTAAAAGCAAAACATGGCATTATTTTTGAAAGCATGGAAAAAAATTTTTACTTTTTCTTTAATATGTGAAGTTTTGAAAAACTATAGATGAAAAATTCTAGTTATGGATTAAAAATCTGGTGTATTTTAGTGTGTTACAACTTTTATTTATTAATGGATAGCACACAGAGAGGTAAAGAGCAAGCCAACATTTGTAATACCCTTGACAAATACATTTGTAATACAGATAAAAAAAGCTAACTAGTAACAAAACTATATAAATCTAAAATAACAAGATAACAAATCTGATGGAGGAATAAGAATAAAAGATGAAAAAAATATACAAGGGAGTTTTTAAAAAACAAAATGAAAATGGCCTGAAAACATATCTAAGGATGTTCAAATTCTAGTTAGTAATGGTGATTTACTTAAAAATTAAAATATGATCCTATTTCATAGATGCCAGATTGATAGAAACACAATCATTCTTATGATAGTGGTCATACAGGGCAACAGAAACTCTCATGTGAATATAAATTTGGAGGAAAATATGGCATTTATCTGGCAAAGTCCAATAGGAATACATGCTGGGGCTCAACAATTTTAACTTCTAAAGAAATTCTTGTAATGTGTACAAGATAGCATGCACAGGAATGAATAAGGCAGAATTATGGATAATATAAAATCAAACATATATGATCCAATATTCACTGAAAAAGCAATGTGTACATACCTGATGGGATATGTATACAATGGAATACTATGCAGTGATTGAAAATAATTGATTATAGCTATGCCTACCAACATGAGCATATCAAACAATACTTTGAAAGGAGAAAACCAGAAGAATTAAATAAATCAATTTATAGAACAATTTTGTTAATCAGTGTAGTTTAATTCATGTAAAGTATTTTGCCCTTGTTAAAAAAAAATACAGCCTTCAGAAAAACATCCAGAAATAGCTAGTACAAAATTTAGGACCACTTCTGAAATGAAAAGAGAGACACATGACAGACTTGAACAACTTGGAGTTTTCTAAAGTTCTTGATGCTCTTGTGTGTCCAGCATTTGCCAGGGTGCACTTGGACAGTCATTCTTTATTGCCACTCAGTGCCATGCACACAGATGTTGTGCTCCTTAGGTTTATATTATACCTTTTACAATAGAAAATCTAAAGGATGGAGTGAGAGGTGGGAGGGCAGCATCAAGTGTAGCGCACAGCTCTCTGGAGGCTTCACGGGCACAGGGGCAGGTGGGATTTGGGGCAGCATGTGGGCTGGAAGGGCCTGCTTGTCTGCTTGGTGGATGTTCTGTCCTTGTGTTCTCTATGAATCTCTCAGTATCTCCATCCTCTGAGTTGGAGGACATTGTAAAGTGGAATTGGTAAACCAGATTTTGAGGAGAATAGGAAAGCACTCATCTAGACCTGTGAGATTATCGCCAGCCTGAGCTGAGCACTCTCAAAAGTGGGGTGCTCGTCTCCTCTCAAGAAAAGGAAACTTTGGAGACATGTAGACAGATGCAGGGGGGAAGATAGAAACCAGGATATGAAAGTAGATGCTGGGATGCTGCCGCCAAGGAGTTCCAGGAATGCTGGCAACCACCAGAAGCCAGAAAGAGGCCAAGGAAGAGTTTTCTGAGAGATCAGAGGGATCTACCAACATCTTAATTTTGAACTTCTAGAATCTGAAACTGTGAAAGAAAACATCTATGGTGGTTTTATCCACCCAACATCTCAAATATAGCCCTAGGAAATGAATATAGAAATTGACTATAAAAATAGAAAATGGCCCTTGTATTTATAAAGCTGGCTGTTAGGAAGTAGTGAGTGGTGAGATATGGTAAAACCAAAGGAATGAAAGTAGAGTGTCAAGGGGTCAGACTCTATCAAGTATGAGCTCTTTGGTACATGAACTTTGGAGAGAAGCATTCGTACCACAGAGTAAAATATTTGAAATCAAAGTTGGGCAGTAAAGGAAAACTCCAGGAGTGAGTCAGCAGTAGTGACCAGAGGAGTGGGACTTCTAGTTTCCTAAAGCTGAGGAGGTCCAGGAGGGGAGAGTTCAGGGGTGGTGGAACTGTATGGAATGGTGACTCCAGGCCATGGTCAGCTTGGAAAGCTTATAAATAAACACGATGATGGAATCACCCCAGACGTGTTAACTCAGAACCTCACAGCCTTCCAGCCCAGCCAGAGAGCTGAATGCCACGGTGTAAATATTTTCAGCCTCATGCTAATGTGTAGGCAGCTTGTGATTTTTTAAAAATTTTTATTTAAAGAGAAAAAAAAACAGAAAAAGGAGTAGAAACAATGCAGAATCTCAGAGGAAAAAAGCAGTAAGAAATCACTAGTTGATAAATTACATACTGTCTTCTTAGACCTAATTGTTAAAATTACAAAATTAAAGCATACAAAGTGGACATTCAAGCAGTGAGACAACAAAGAAGTTCAATGATCCAGTAACAATTTAGCAACATGGTTTTCAATCCTACACACTCAAACATACATGCAGCCATATCCTCTAGAGCACTTTCTTTTCTTCTTTTTACTTTTTAAGTCCATTATCTGCTTAGTTATATCCTGTTTCAGGTTGCTCAGTACCTTACTGACTTGTTTTGTTGTTGTTACATACTTTAATCGCCTTATATAATTCTGTTGCCTTGTTTTTGAGTTTCTCCTCATCCATGATCCATGGATCAGCTTTGGTGGAGCTGGGAGATTATTAGAGGTATTTTGTTACTTTCTTATCTAGTTTTTTTTTTGAAGGTAGCAAAATACAGCAGAAAAAGACAGAACAAACCCATGTGACCGCACTGCAATAAAACCACAGAACCTCAGAGCAGGTCACCAGGACACGAGCAATGGGCTCAATAGTACAGCCCATTTTGTTCACATTAGCTGTTCTTTCAATCAAATAGAGGAAAATGGAAGGAAATATCGAACTTTTAAAAACAGAATATTGAATAAAGCAGTGCCATTAATCAAAACTGAGCAAAACAGTGATAAAAATATTTGCCTTCAAAGAGATGGTAGAAGGAAATCTCCCTTACTTGACATGCTGTATACATTCATCCTCCAGACAGGTACTCAGACCGCCGGTGCCTACTGGCTAATGGGGCGGGGATGGATCAAGGTCTGATTCTTAGCCCAGCTGCTTACCAGGGCTGCCCGTAGGCTGCCTGTTCTCCCAGCGCCCAAAGTTCCAACATGAGGCCAAGCTTAGGAGTCACTGATAGTTCTCGCCCTGGTGTGCCAGTGGTTTGCCAGGCCACCAGCTGCTCACCAGGGCGGCCAGTAGGCCACCCATTCTCCAGCGCCCAAAGTTCCAACATGATGCAGAGTTCAACAGTCGCTCATAGTTCCGGCCCTGGTGTGCCAGCGACTTGCCAGGCCCCCAGTGCTTACCAGGGCTGCCCTTAGGCTGCCTGTTCTCCCAGCACCCAAAGTTCCAACATGATGCCGAGCTTAGGAGTCGCTGATAGTCCTCGCCTTGGTGGACCAGTGGTTTGCAGGCCACCAGCTGCTCACCAGCGCCCAAAGTTCCAACATGATGCAGAGTTCAAGAGTCCAGCTTGTGATTCTTAATCAAATCCCGCAGTAGCAGCCATGGAGACTGATATATAATATACAATAACTAACAATAACTATGTGCACAATTATTCAGTAAATGAGAGAATGTGCCACCAGCTTGCTTTACAGTACAGCGAACAGTGGTAGCGTCTGGAGCAACTTGATATTGCGTGCATCAGAAGAATTAGGATTTGGGGGAAGCAAAAAGATAACAATAGATGAAAAATAATGAGAAGCACTGCCTGGTGCCCCAATTTCTTTACATATTGTGGAAAATCAGCCTTCTCCATTTTAGGAGACTCTGCATAAGCATTAGGCTTGTGGAAGAAAGTAAAGTGAACACCCTCGAAGGGAGGGTATGGGGCAAGTGTGCTGGTGAGCAGAGGGCACAGTGGGACACCTTGGAAGAGGTCAGTTTTGAAAAGAAATACAGATCAACATGAACTGTTTCTGGCATTTGACTCGGACTTGGTGTTATAAGCAAAATAAATGGATGAGGGTCACAGTGGGATAGATGTCATTCGATCCACAGAGGGAGTCTGCTCATCCATTCCCCAGATTCTGTCCGGATCAGCAGCACATACAGCCTCTGAGAACTGGCTACAATGCAGATTCCCAGGTCCTGTCTTCAGTGATGGAAACAGCCCCTCAGCCTCAGCCTCTGTGTTTTCATAGCCTTCAGGGTGTTTGGCTGCGTGCCAGCATTAGAGAACCACCGATCTAAGTCAACAAGGAAGGCAGAAATCACTCAGCAGATGCTTGGTTTTGAGACAGCTTGGAAAGAAAGTACTGCAGCAACCTCTCACTTGGGCTTACCTATAGCTCCAGTGGTATCTGCTGTTGTGGAATCGAAACCTGAAAGTGATAGGCATCTTTTCTACTGCCCATCTCTCTCAGAGCCCTAGGATTCACAGCGCTAGGATGTGTGATGGTCCCCACTGGTGGGCGGTCCTAGATCATCAGTTTCTAAGTGTACATGACTGAGTGGGATATGGATATTACCTGTTCTGACAAAAAAATGTCTATTTATCTGCCTATCATCTCTATCTATCATCTATCTATCTATCTATCCATCGATCTATCTATCTATCATCTATCTTGGTTACTTTTCTCTTGTTGCTGAAACAAAATACCTAACACCCAAAGTGAAGGAAGAAAGCGTTTATTTAGCTTACAGTTTGTGAAGGTTTCAGTCCATACTCAGCTGGCTCCAAGGCAGGGTGGCATGGCTCTGGGGCAACACTCCAAGGCAGCAGACAGAGCTAAAGGGGGAAGAGCAAACCTCTTTTCTTAGCTTATACTGAACACAGGCCACCCCCACTCCACAAAATCTTGCTCTGGTGTATCACCCACAAAATCTTGCTCTTCTCTTGTACAGGATGAGGATGTTTAAAAAGTAAGAACCCTGGCTTCCTGCTGAGTCTCTTGAACTTCTAAACTGCTCAAGTTGACACAATGTATCAACCATAACACTATCTATGTATGATCCAGAAAAACAACCTCAAATAATAAAAATTTACCCTGAGCATGTTAGTGCATGCTTGTAGTCCCAATATTCTGGAAAGCTAAAGCAGGGTGACTGTGCTTTCAAATTCTACCCGGGGAGCTTAGCAAGCCCCAGTCTCAAAACAAAAAATAACATGAACCGGAGATGTAGCTCAATGCGAAGGTCCTGAGCTCAATTCCCAGAACTGGAAAGAAATAATATTGTAAAAAAGTTGTAAAATGAGCAAATAAAGATTTTTAAAAGCTCACCACCTTGTCATTGTTTGTCTTATTTTCCTATAGCCTATAGAAAATTTTCCATGGAACTAACTTTAATTTGAAATTCTGAAATCTAATATTTTATACTGAGACAAGTATTTGAGATTATGTATTCAGGGTAGCTGTTTTATCACCCACACTAGATATTCAGAGAAATCCTACAAAGCCATTTTTGGCCTTTTTAATTCTCTTTGTCTCTCCTTCCTGTAACAACATTCAAACTTAAGTACCTTTAATATTATGGCTAATCTTTTACCATGCAAAGCTTGTTGACTGAAGATACATTCTGTTTGTCACCCTCATAATTAAAGACTACATGAACAAAGGCAGATTTTCTGGTGCTTTTCCTTAAAATTCATGTATCACTTAAAATTTGACTGTAAACTAGTACATTACTCTAGCATTGTATTTTGTGGGATAAGCCACCATTTTTATGCCCACTACTTAGATAAAAATACAAGTTTAGTGTGACAGAATTGTGCTTGAGGAGAGTTTTAATATTGTTATGCAGAAAGTTAATTTACTAGAAAAATACAAACACTTTGAAATTTGGTTTTCTTCACACTTGCTTCGCTCTTAGATGCTGTGTGTGGTTTATCTTTTGTTATAATAGCTATAGTGCTGCTTGCCACTGACCTGGCTTCTCTGATTCCGTCTCTCATCTCTTTACCATCTGAAATTACAGAAACTGAACGAGCCAAGGAAGAGGTAGCCACTGTGTCCACCAAAAAAGGTAAATACAACCTAAAGAAAAGGACATCATGACTATAATGTATCTGTGCCAAAATTTCTAACTGAATGTATTATTTAGTGTTAGAGAAGAACTTTATTTTTATTTTACTATTTCATTGTTATGAAAATTATCTCCCAAGACTGGTCATATTTATGTTAATAAGGCCTTGCTTTTAGTGTTCTGGTACTGATAGTTTTACTTCTTTAGGTTCATAAATTAATGCAAGCATCAACAGTCAAATTATAATTTAGGTGTTGAAGAACTGTAGAGATGTAACTGCTTACACTCTGCAGGATTCCAGTCATCTAACAAACTTTGCTTGGAAATGTTCCCTCCTTGGAGGA
Organism: Hydrochoerus hydrochaeris; assembly: GCA_004027455.1. Classification (NCBI taxonomy): domain Eukaryota; kingdom Metazoa; phylum Chordata; class Mammalia; order Rodentia; family Hydrochaeridae; genus Hydrochoerus; species Hydrochoerus hydrochaeris. The sequence goes on along the minus strand of PVLA01003930.1, from coordinate 29,268 downwards.
ATACTGTGAAATTAGGAGACGTTTTCCATGAGAGGCTGACTGGAGGTCATTTTGCACTAAGAAACATTGTAGGGTTTAGATTCGACCAGTATTTACCCAAAAATGAAGGCTGAAGGTGTAGCTAAGCATGAAGACCCTGGGTTCTGTTCTCATTGTAGTAAAAATAAAGAGGTTAAATAAAGAAAAAGTAAAAGGGAGAAAAGTTAGGAAGTCTGTATTAAGATGCTCTCACACGTGACAGGGCACATGCATGCCTGTGTGTATATCCCAATAACAAGACATGATGTGTTCTTTTAAAAACTGTGCACATGCTGTACAAGGAAATATCTGTCAGCATGGTAGAAAAATATAAGATATAAATGACACCTATCCATGTGCTCAACCCCAAATGACATATAAAACATAAATTTATATTATATAACATACATCTACATGGGAAAACAATGAGAAATAAAGGCTGCTTTAAGGTAAAATATAGTAGTATTGTGAGGTAATAATTAGAATAAATTGAGTTATTCAGACTAATGAGCATGCTTTTTCAAATATGCCTCTATTATCCTGAAGATACATGGATTAGAATAAAACCACTGTCACTTCATTTCTTTTCCTAATACCTTAATATGTGTTATATCATTTTGGATGTAAGTGATCACAATAAAAATGTATCCTTGATGTTATCTTACCATAAGTGGCAGACTCATGAATACACTAGAAGCTTGTATTAGTGTACCTTCTGTTGAGATGTAATATTTTGAATTTGACATCCCTCATAGGTATAAGTGGAAAGCAAATAAAATCAGGTTGCTTCAAAATGGTTAATTCCATGGTATTGTGAAAAGGCTAAGTAGGGATCATAATACCCTTTATGCATTTTCTAGAAACTAATTAGTCTAGGCATGGATACTTGCTAGATTCAACTAGCAATCAGATTCAAGGCCAGGGCATTGACATGAGTTGAAATCAAGAACAAAAGTAGGGCCAAATTGTGCCCAAAGTCTAGCAGAGACACAACCAGCACAGGGTTCAAAGAGTTCTTCTGAGATTTGACTCAAGACACTGAACCTTAGGAATCCATCACTGGAACCCAGCCTGGAGACATTGAAAACCAAAGACTGAACTCCTGGCAGTTGATTGACACTCATACAGAACCACTTGCAGCTGGGTTATTTAGGGTGTAGTTACATACACATACTTTTAGGTTCAGTCAGGTCAAATTGGAGTAAAAAATGATGTGGGATTGAAATTGAACCATCAAATGATCAAACTTGGCAGAGTCTTCAGCTAGAAAGGACCTTGAGTTTAGAGGACTGCGGAATGTTTAGGTTGGGGTTAATTGGGCTGCCTTGCTATGTAGACCAGTGTGAAAGGAGAAGCAATCTAGCTGCAAACTTAAAATGTTGAAACCAATAACTCTACCTCCAATTAATCTTACATTTTATGTATCTCACACCTCAATTCTTATTCTAAATCTGGTTCTGCATATTGGCTTTTCCTATCACTAGAGTCTGAAGAGAACCAAAGCTGTTTCAGACATTTTGAAGCTCAGGTAGGGATTTACCAATTTGACAAATTACACATGAAAATTGAAGGGTGCTTTTCTTTTGTCTCCTACTGTGTTCATTCCCAACATATTCTCTCTCAGATACTCACGCTGAGTTTAACACTTTCATCTTGGATTTGGTATCCTGCTCCAAAGTCCTCACTTAAACTTTATGGCATATCCACCTTCTAGCCTTCCACAAGAGTTAGAAAATGCATACAGGGTATTTTCTGTCCAAGACACTAGGAAAATTGTCCTTCTAAGTGTTGAACTAGGAACTATGTTTGATATTAAGTGGAAAATACTGATTTTTTTGATTATTTAAAAATTAACACTTAAAGAATGATCCATATTTTAACATAATTGCACTGTAACAATTTATACCCAGTATAAATTTGTTTTATTTTAAGGCTATTTTTTTAATTTAAAGAAAAAAATTGAAACAGAAAGAGGGTAGAAATAATACAAATTTTCAAAAGCAAAACAAAACAAAAACAAAAATAGTAACCAGTAAGAAATCACTAGTTGATAATTACATATTTTCCTCTTAGAAGTAGTTGTTCAAGTTACAAAAGTAAAGCTTACAAAGTGGACATTTAAACAGTGAGGCTGCAACCAGTTCTGTTCATCTATCCAACAAAAACTTAGTAATATGGTTATCAATCCTATACACTTAAACATAGGTGCAGTTATATCCTTTAGAATATTTTCTTTTCCTCTCTTTTTTTCTTTACAATAACTATAATCCATTCTCGTAAACTACTTAGAAGTTCTACACATGTATAAGTCTCTACATGTATACATAGCCTTTCTGTATTAGAGGGAGAAACAAATCAAAACAAGTCAACAATACAAATTCCTAGAGAAACACGAAATGAAAAAGACATATAAAACCACAATACTAGGTGATCTGTGGTAGTTACTATGATGTCTCTTGTTATTTTCAATAAAATTGTCTATATTGTCAAACATAGTATAATTAAACTTAGCATTGCATTACACTATTAATAAAAACTAAACATTGGAGACATTATAGGACTTCAAACACAGTTAATAATCAAACCAGAATGGGTATCCTATTGAATTTTGTCATCTTCAGAGTAGTTGCCTCTACTCTCAGATTTGATACTCTCAAGCATACCAAATTCAAATAAAATCAGTCAAGATAAAATGGCGGTATAACCAATCTTCTCTGTCTAATCTCTGCTATGCTATTTTCCTGTCATTGTTGTTTACTTACTTTTCTCCTTGATTCCACTGTCTGCCCCTTTGTTTGAGGCCTTTCTGCCATTGTTCCTGGAATCCTGGTGATTTTCTTCTCTCTCTCTAGAATGTCCTTCAGTATTCTTTGCAGGGTTGGATTGATGGTCACAAACTCCCCCAGTTCCTCTTTGTCGTGGAAATGTCTCTCCGTTAATTTTGAGAGACAGTTTTGCAAGGTATGTCATTCTGGGTTGGAGGTTATTTTCATTCAGGACTTGGAATATTTCACTCCAAGCTCTTCTTGATTTGATAGTTTGCATTGAGAAGTCCACTGTGATTTTGATGAGTTTTCCTTTATAGGTAATCTGTTTCTTTTCTCTGACCACTTTTAATATTCTGTTCTTGTGATGGATTTCTGGGATCCTGCTTATTATATGTCTGGGTGTAGATCTGTTTTGGTTGTAGCTGGCTGGAGTTCTGTATGCCTCATTTATCTGAACTTCACTTCCCTTACCTATGTTTGGGAAGTTTTCCCTAATTATTTCTGTGAACAGACTTTTTATTTCATTTGTATTTATTGCTGCATCTTCATTCACATTTTTTATACTTAGGTTATAAATCCTCTTATCATCTTCTAGCCTTTGTATCGTTGCTTCCTGGTTCCTTGTTATTTTTAAGAGATCCTTCCTTTTGCAATCATAATTGCAAATCTATCTTCAAGTTTTGAAAGTTTGTCTTTAGTTTCTGTTAAAAGGTTTTGCCAGTTTTCAGTGGAGTTTTTAATTTCTCTTTGGATCTGTTTCATGTATTCTAGATTTTGTTTATATTCTTCATCAAAGGCTTTTCTCCTTTCTCTGGGTTCCTCCATTCTTTCATTTGTGTCTACTTGAGGATTACCCAGGATTTCTTTTATTAATCTTCTTATATCTTGCTTCACCTGAGTTAGAATTTCAGATTTAAATTCATCAGAATTTAAATGGGCTTACTTTCCCTGGTTTGGCAGTTGGAGGCCTTTTGCTGTTTCTCTGTCTTGTCATGTTTCCCGTCCCCTTCAGACAGGTGGGTGGTGGAGGTCTCTGGGCCCCTCACACTGCCCACAGTTTTTCTGCAGTGCACTGGCTAGGGCAGTGTCACCCCCCACAGTCCGCTGCTGATCTGCGAGTTGCAAGCTGGGAGCTGGCCCCTCCCCCTACGTCAGTCACCCAATGGAAGCTTCAGCATGTTTGTTTGTGTGTTCCCTGAGGATGGCACTGGCTCAGGACAGCCTTGTCCCCGGCTATTGGGTTACAACCAGGGGCTCGGCCCACCCCGAGCAGATCCCACCAATCAGCTTTGGACCAGAAGCTGTCAACTGTCGCTGCCTTGGGTTTGGATTCCAGCTGGCCCTGCCTAACTCCAAAATGTCCTCTAGCTGGTCATCGTGCTCTGGAGAATCCAGTTCCCATCACTCACCAAAGTTCGCACAGCTCGACTCGCTGTTTCCACTCCCTGCCACAGTGCCTCCTCCAGCCAAGGGTCTGGAGCTCGCCAACTGCCGCTCTCTGCAAGGCCGCGACCTCAGCTCAATCGTGAGTTGCCTGACTCTAAGATGTGCCAGTGCAGCGACCGGAGCTTGCCCAGCTCCAGCCGTCCATCCACACTTCTTCTTTCTTTTCTTTTTCTTTTTCCTCAATTTTTTCCTGGGTCATGAGAATTCCTCTCCTTTTGTCTGGCTTTCTCCATGTTGTTAGATTCTAGCATCTGAGTTGTTTTCTCTTCAGAGAGGCTCTCTTATCGTGCCACCACTCAGTCGGCCTTTAAGGCTATTTTTAATGCATGTTCCCTTTGGAAATACATAGCATTTGATTTTCCATATGATACTATTTATTTGTTTTGCACTTTGCTGTTTTCTGTTCATTTTTTTCTTTCATTCAACATATATTTGTGGATAATATAGTACATGTAAAATCAAGGAAAGATATGAGCCATATGAGTTAACATCATCCTGAAGCAGTTAAAGTACTGGAAAAACATGGTCTTTATTGAGTCACTAACCAGGTCTCAATTTTTGCCATCAGCAGGAAGCTTTCTATTTGACTGCACTTCGAGGCTGAAATCTAGCAGTTAGATAAATTTAAACAAACCAACATAGATGTTTAAAAATTATATTTACCTGGGTAAATCAAAAGGTTTTGTATACGCAGTGATTTAGAGTTAAACGTTAAACCCACAGTTTCGCTATGTGATAAAGTATTGCGAAGATCTCTTGGCCCTTGTTAACAGGGCAAAGCAAGCGTTAAGAATTTCCAGGACGCATGCGAGGAGGAGGCAGTGTTTCAGGGAGTCTCTTCTGGGGATTCACCCCATCACAGATGCTGGCTGCTGCCGCTGCCCGGGGAACCATTTCAGTCCTGGGGTAACTAAAATGTCCAAGGGCTTTTACCCCATTGTGTCTTCTTTAAGCCTCTGATGTCGGCTTATGGTGACAATCTATTCTCAGTTCTCCTGTATTTACTGCCCTTATTTCTAACCTTCTTGGGTATTTTTCTACCTTGTTACCCTTCCTGACTGGTGTTCCCCAGATTCCCAAGCCAGATCTCATTTTCTTTTCTTTAACTTCACCTTGTGAGATGTATTCATTCTCAAGATTAAAGCTCTGCCCATTTCCTGAGGATCCCAATACTATCTTCATTTCAGGACTTTTCCAGGCACTTCAGGTTCTACATTCATCCACTGCCAGAAAATGCCTTCCAGCTACAACCGTCTCCAGCTAAGGCCTCAATCCTCCTTCCCACTTGCTTTCTACTCTTCACCCTTCACCTCATTAACACCTGGAGATGATCTTTGATTCGTCTTTATCTCCACTACCTGATTACTCAAGATTTTTTGACTTTAAAAACAAAACAAAAGATAGAAACGATACAGAATTCCAAAAGAAAACAGTAGGAAATGAACACTATTTAATATATTGCATGCTGCTATTTTAGAAGTAGTTGTTCAGGTTATAAGATTTAGGTATGAGAAATGATCAATCAATCAATGAGAGCACAAACTGTTCTTTTTGATGAACTTACAGAGATTAGTAGTATCATTAAGCTCTGATGATTTTATTCTCTAAATATTTCTTTAATATATTTTCTCTTGTTCCTAAGCATCACCACCAATGCAAGTCCAGCTCCCTTTGCATCTATCTGAACCACTGTAAAGCCTTCACTGTGCTCCTCCTGGGCTGGAAAATCCAAGCTTGTATCCCTGCCCACCGCTCTTCAGACATGTCCTGTCGTGGGTGCTGCACTAGCACAATTGTCTGTAGCTCCAAAATGCTAGAAGTAAGACTTTTAGAGGTTGATGGTAGGGAGAATGGCCTTATGAATAGATTGGAAATTGATGAAAACCACCATAATATGTGTCCAGGGACACAATTAATGTAAGACTTTTTCTCTAACTATTCTATTGTCTCAATCTTTGTCATTTACAAGCTGAATAAACTTGTACAGGTTACATAAATACTGATATTTATTGCGTTAGTAGCTCCTTATGCTAAGGATATGGGTGTGCATTCCAGATGACAGGTGTATGACCATATGGAGAACAATTCAGCTACATAATTCTTCCTTACCAGTTCTTGCTCCCCTGATTCTGAAGCATCGCACCCCAGCTGTGTCTCTTCATAGGTGCCAGCTCTTATTGCTATGGGCTTATGTCAGGGTCTTCATGGTTGATGGAGGCAAGAGAGGAGAGATGTAAATTATGTGGGATATTTGGATTTACAAGGATCATTCAGGAGAATAGCAAACTAAAGAGGAGGAATGACAAAAAACCAGCTTTCCTTCCTCCCAGGTGGATTATCACCACCCCTAACCCAGGTGCCCCATTGGAAGAGTTCAGCTGTCTACACTTTGTTTCTTTAACATTGGTTGTGAGCGCTGAAGTAGTGTGATACAAATCTGCCCTCCTTTCCTTTGTTCCACCTGAAATAAACTCCTTCATATGTAGAGCAAAGAAAATTTCTCCTTTCAGTGACAAAGGTGTTTTCAGATAGCCGGGGGTATAGAAGAAAAGTTTGGTTAAGATCTTCTTTCAATCGAACTTAGTAAATCCACTCACTTATGTGAGGTGTTTATTCCTCAGGTTTATTCTTCATAGGATTTGGCTTGATAAATTTTTCATTAGAATCAGATGTAGAAGGATTAAGCTTTAATGTAAAATGGCATCTTTTCTGTGTAGATAATCAGTATTTCAATGATTCTTTCTGAGTAACCAAAAAACCATGGTTTAGGAAACTAGATTCTTTTATTTAGTATAAATGCTAGACTTATTAACCCATTGTTGAACAGAAAATTCGATCCTTAGGAGTAAATCACTTCCAATTGTATTTTGAGATATTTCACCATCAAAGGATTAAAATAAAATAACTGAAAATTTTATGTTTCCTAGTGAAACTTTTGAATAAGGACATTTGAATATATATGCCCATGATTCTATTATAATACAAATGACCAGCCTTTTTTATTTTCTTAATGATTCAAGAGGACATTCACAGAAGATCCCAAGGTACCACACATCCCCCTCACTCCTCACACAATGTAAGAAGAAGTCTGACTCTAATCTGCCTTTCACGGCTCCTGCATTTTCAGCTATGTGTTGTCAGTTCACTACCCATTCATAATGCATGTTTAAACAATACACTTTGTATTTTATATAATCATTTTTCTTTGTTTTTCAAATAGAAATTGATTTTAAAAAATAAGTACCAGAGTAAGACTGGGAGAATGGATAAGAGTTAGCCTGCATAGGAAGCTTAATTGTGTTCAAGGCAGTGGTGCTGATTGCTTTACAGTGCTTTCAGCTATCTCTCCAAAGGGCCATCATAGCTTTATGTGTGCTTTTAAAGATCAAGGCTCAAGTTTAAATAGTGTGCATCCCTCCCATGCAGCATTTCAGTGGGAATGCTGGACTGTACCCTCTGAAGCCTTGAACCTCCTCAGATACAATATTCCCTTAGCACGGCTGGAGCTGTACTTGCTGTACAAGGGAACCTAGTATTCAAGGCTAACTGCACAGCACTCACCTGACTGTGACTCATGTCCTGGAGTCCCTTTCCCCGAACCCTGAACATCCCCTGAACATCCCATGGCATGCCCTTAGGTCAGCGCCTCACCCTTCTCTCCCAGTCTCCTGACCTAATAAGCGTACACAGGAAGCCCTCACTCAGATGCTCTCGGATGCCTTCCTTTCCATGAGACTCATGAGGCTCCTCAGTATTGTCTGTTTAACTTTCCTCACTTCAGTCATCGGCTTGGCTCTATTTTGGGTCATTACCAGGATAATCACTGGTTATTTTCCTTAAAATAGAAGGTTTATTACTAACCAGTTGGGGCCAAATTGTATGCTACTTTTTAGAAGTAAATGTGTTATTGATGAAATTCTCACACTTAGATTCATTCATTCTTTCTTTCTTTTTTCTGTCTTTCTTTCTTTCTCTCTCTCTTTCCTCTTATCCTTTTCTCCCTCCTTTGCTTTTTCCTTCCTTCTTCCTTCCCATCTACTCTCCTTCCTCCTTCCCTTCCTTCTTCATAACACTGACTCTGAAAATATCAGGGCCATTTATTGCTTTAGATGTTTTCAATTCTGTTTTTTTCTCCAGAATATTGTTTAATGGGCTCTCCACATCCTATATTAGATTAAGCTCAAAGCTGAGTTGACAGAGCTGAATTCCAGTCAGATACCTTAGCATGAGCCTCAGAGCTGCTGCCATATGCCCCGCGCACCAGCTGGTCAGGACGCATGAGATAACTAGGTGTCCAGTGGGAATGGCAGGTTCTCAGTGCCATCTGTGGGTTCCACTGAGCGTAGCCACTGTCAGTCATTCTGAAGTTCTGTTTCCTCTCTTATAACTCTGTGGCACAATTCTTAAATGTGATGGCAAGATTCACTTGCCCTCGATCCTTCATATAATGGTTGGTGACAACTGCAAACAATCTCACTTGAATCACTGGCTTCAGTGAGGTGCACAGATTTTAGGTGAATAACTTCAACTGTTTTGCTGTTTAAAGATGTGAGCAATGAAACCTCTGCCGAGAGGAATAAATCTCAGAGAAATCACAACAGAGGGGAAATAAGACTTAAATGAGTCTGTTGTTACTCTTTTGGAACTTGTGATTTGGGATGGGTACATTTAATATTTAGGTGGCTATCAAGCACAACGGCATAGTCTTTCCACTGATTAGGCCGTGCTGAAGTTTAACTGTAGAGAAGCCCCTTTTTGACATTTACAAGCACTGACCCCAGCACCAACCTGGGACATAAGTGGATTAATCACATCCCTGTCAAGCAGAGCTCTGCAGAGCTTGTTTATCAAAGCAGAGTACAAAGGAATAAAACGGGAAAGTGTGGAGAAACCTCTCAGAGCACTGTGAAGGTTTATCCCTTTTGCTCTAATTCTTTAAGATTAGATTTAAAGTAGATTTCAGTTGCATATAGAGAGATGAGAAATGTTTACAAAACAGTAAAAATATCCTGCTTAGAAGAAGAATTTGGCATTAAGTGAATTCCAAAGTGCTGCTTAAGCAGAAGCAGACTTTCTGACTGGAACTCCTATTTGAAAGCTTATCTTGTTTTGCAGCCGCTCCTGGAAAGAAGGAAGAGAAAGCAGTCAAGACAGTGGAGCAAGGTAAAAAAAAATGAAGGAGGTTGACATTATCTTCCTTAGAAAGACAGCACCATGTGGAGCAAAGCCCTGGATGCTGACAGGCAGAAGACAATGCCCTTAAAGCCCACCGCTCTGTGCGTGTGTGTAAATGGGAGGGGGCCATCTAGATTTGTCTTTCTTTTGTTCATCCAAGGATGAGTATACATCAGAACAGGAAAATGCCAAAGACTGCTTGATACTTCAGAATGCCAAAGACTGTCAGGGATGAGAAAATTAACCAGGGCCGCTGATAGGAGTCTTTCTGTTGAATTTTTGATTTCAACACATCTTCACTGATCATATTTAGAAAAAAAAAATTTTTTAAAACCTCAATGCTATCTATGCTATGATGACTTAAATTGCCTGCAAAATAATATGCAAAAGCTAAGATGCAGGAGAAAAAGCAACAGCAAAAACAAATTGGTTATGTTTAATGTGAGGAATTCAACTATTGGTTCTCCCTGATGATCTGAAATTTCAATGTTATAAATTATAATGCTGTGAAGTAGTTATGCTTTTTATTTTAACACAACTATAACAAAAATAGGTCTAATTAGAATATGCCTGAGAAACACTGGTGCAGCAAACAGCCCAAGATGCTGCTCCTCCTCTCATAGCTCTAACAATGCCCATAATTTTGGTTTTTGTTCCTCACCTTTCTCCATTTTATAGTATGGTATTATTGCATTTATATTTTTTAAAATTAATTAAGTTCATTGGAAAATTTTAGGTACACAGTTATCATAGTCATCCTAAGGACTTTCTTTGTACCTGTACATGATATAACTTGATTCTTTTTTTCCCATTCTCTTTTTATTATTATAACAAAATTAGAGCTGGTCATAATATTGTTCAGGGAAAAGCAAAATGTTCCCTTCTCTGAAACTTAATATTCAGTTAGATTCCTAACATCCTGAAGGTAGAATTTATGGTATTATATCTATAGCAAAAGCCCTCATTTCCTCACATTTTCTGATAAGTAAAATTGAAGATTCTATTAAAAGATTGTTTGAGGATTTAGTTCCTTGGGCTATTCAAAATAAAATCACTTTAAAATTGCCTTGGTAAAATTTTCCAATGTGTTTTAACTTCTGAGTATCACCTGAAATTATAGAATTCAACAGAATATTTCTACCACCACCTTTTAGTACTTGGCATACATAACAGAATAATTGTATCAAGTTGTTCACTTATGCAAGTTTCTATACCTAAATTTCTTCTTTAAAAATGAATATAATTATGCTAGATCTGGATATCTGATGAGCTATTTTGTAGCTCAATCCATAAAATATATTTATAAGGAGTATGAAAAAATTATAAATTACTGAATATGCTGCACTTATATAATTTTGTGGGAAATCAATTTCAATACAGCTGAGATAAATTATGAAACCATTTTGAATCTGCTGAGCTTTCCAGTTCTGTTCCCCTCGAGTGGAAATGTGCTGATTGTACATGGCAGTCACGGGTTGCTTTTGACTCCGAAGCACATTAGTAGTAGATTGACTCGAATCCCAAAAACCACACTAACAATGGTAGTACCTAGAGATGTTGATTTGAACACTGATTGTTCTACCCCTTCTACCTGCATGTTAGCATCAGTTTCATTAATGATGTTTCCTCAAGTGGACAAAAGACTGGAAACCATTCTCCAATATGTGAACTTATTCAGATGGTTTTATAATGATTTAACTAGCATTGTCTGTTATCTTATGAAAATGTAGGGTCTTAGTTTATCCAAAAATGTAAGAGTTTCTTTCAGTGGCTGTTTTCTTACTGACTTAGTAAATCATTTCAGATTTAATTTTGGATGGAAGTGCCCTCATATTTTTAAACTGCAGGAATAGTAAGAAATAACGTATTGGGATTATTATTTTTTTGTGATGATATGTCCTGGACTGTTAGTGTGAAAATGGATATATAAGATTTAGTAAAGCAGGGAGTTTGTGGGAATAAGTAGTAAATAACTACATTTTACTGATTTCTTCATAGGATTCTAATATTCATTCATAAGGTGATGCTTTAAGACTTTGTGCACTTTCCTTTCTTGTGCAGATTTTAGTTACTTGCAGAAGTATAAAACCTAGAAATATTTCATAATGCATTGAAATATAATTAGTCATCCAAGATATGTTCCCTTCACTTAAGGTTGAATTTTCTACTTTATTATGGAAAAAGCCTTTACAACTTTTATTTCTTAATAGATTTCAAGTATACTTTATGAGCTAAGTTTGTAATTTAAGCTCTGAACATAGTACACATTGCACATATACTACAGAAACATTAGCCAAGGTAAACTTTACTTCAAGGGACATTCACACCGTGAAAGGTGGGATGAATTTCATGGTCACATAATTCAGCAGGTTAGAACCTATAATATATAAGTTATCTACATAGCATGTAGGAAATGTAGTTTAAGTTCTTGCAGAATACCCCAGAAAGACTGTATTTTACATCTAGTCCATGACCTTTTTTATTATTTTTTATGAAGATCTAAAGCTAATTAAAATACAGTTTTGACTCTTACAAAGCATTTTATAAACACTTACTCTTTAAAGGCACTTATGCCTGTGCACACACACGAATGAAAATAGGCCACCAACTGCTTTTCCTTTCCAGGAGGCTGTCACCAAACGGTCAGGGGCTTCCCCCATGGCGCCTGTTTGCCACCCTAAACATGACCATCCTTGTGGGAGCTCCAAGGAAGGCTAAAGATAAAAAGTCACAAAATGTGCTACATGACCACTATTCACCTTTATATATTTTAATATCTTGAAAACAGTAAATTTCATTTCATTAATGTAGTGACTCTTTTTTGCAAATTGCTTGTGTGCTAATCTTTAACTTCTCATGTTCAGTTATGTATTTTCCTGCCTGGTACTACTTCTCAAAACCAGCCTGCTGCCCTGCATTCTAATCCTGAGCTTTCATTCTCTCTATGATGAAAATATCTGAGGAGTCTGGTTAGGGGCTGGTGAGTGCAAGGCGAAACCCCGCTCCTCAGAAGCATCATGAGGCGTGGAAAACCAAGCAGAGCCACTGACCTTACAGTCAGAACTGTGGGTCTGGAGTCTGTGGCATCACCTTGTTTTTAACATCCCTCCTTTAAAGGGTCTTAAATTCAACAGTGAAAAGGCTTTAGAAGTAGTTATAAATTAAGTCACTTAGCGATCTTCTTTCTTTTTCTTTCTCTCATTCTTCTTCATTGTGGTATTACTCGAGGCTTCCTTTAGAATTCCTTCTAAGAGCCTAGAACAGGGCCTGAAAGCAGTACGTGTTCAAAAAAGATTTGTGGTTTGAAAGTAGACGTAGAGAAATTACTGAAGAAAAGCATACGGGGTGGTGCAGATTTTAGCACAGTATGTAATGAGAAGAATATTTTTCACAGCTCAAAATGAGAACTCCCAATGTAGAAGATGGCAGATGTTTTAGAAGTTAGAATATCAGTGGTTAAATTTTTCCTTTACCCCCTTTATATTGGAATGAATAGACAAAAATTAATAATTAAATGTTACTCACATGTCACTTTTTAAATGATTGTAATTGCTACTACGTAAGTCATGTGATAAACTGATATGGACAAAGATGCTAAAAATTAAATTTTAGTAACAACAACTATTGTGAAATTATTTTAAAAACATAAAATGAAAGAGAAAGTTAAGTAATTAACTAACAAGGTCGACCCGTCTCTAAATTCAGAACGCTTCGGCTTATCGCGCACTTTCTCACGTGTGTAGCTAAGAAGCCAAACGAGCCGGTAACCACTTTTTCCACATGTAGCAAGATGTTCTATGCAGCAGTTTTTAAGCTGTGTGTATCTTGCATCAGAACACTGAGGCTCCGTTCTTGTAAGAGAGGAGAACTGGTCTGGAAAAACTTTACAGTCTAAGACTTGAATGTCAAGGAATATCACACTTTGTTAGCATAAATACTTACCGATAACTTCAGAACCTCAAAATTTATTGGCAAGGAATATTTTGGAATATTTAGTTTTAGTCACAATAATTAAAAGTCATGTCAAATTCCAGTTTAGTAGAAGCATAACAAATATTTTTAAAAGACTAAATAGAATTTGACTGTATTAATCATCAAGACTAAATTTGAACACAATTGGAAATCCTTTTATTGGGAGTAAAATTGGAGAGTGTGAATCATATGTGTGTCAGAGTTCTCTTCCCGAAATAAGATATTCAGCCCTGCTTTATGTTAAGTGTTTGAAAATTCACAAGCACACTAATTTAGGCCCAGCTAAAGGTATTCTCTTTGGCTTTTCCTCTGATGCTATTCTGTGAACAATGGTATTTTGAATAATTGTAATGGAGTTTTAAATTGTCACAAGCCTAGGTGACACTCAAGTGCTTTGTCTGTTTGTCAAGGTCCTCACCCATGTAATCAGAGGTTTCTATTCTTTGTGCATCTGTTATGTGTTTTCGAATCTATGATGTGTAAGTGTAATTTTTGAAGATTTATCCTATAGTGTCAAATGAGTATTAATAATACCTAAGAGCAATCATTTCTCTGAAAGAATATTACAGTAATAGTGTTTACATGTCTTGCTATGTCAAAATTATTTTTTAAAAAATCAGTGAAGTAATGTTGCAGCTTTAGTTAACACAAATTGTATTAGCTCTTTTGATGTGATGGTAAAAACCCCTATTTGCCCATGTTGATTAAGCCATGCTGTTGACCCTCAATAAATGTTAAATGATGTTAACAATATTATTGATTCCTGTGAATTTCAAATTTTTTAAGAAGTTGATTTATGATTGTTTAATATTTATTGAGCGCCACAACAGGGTAGGCGCTGGGGAAGAGGAGGAAAGTGCTGTGGGGGAGCGACACAGGGGAAGTGCTGCCACTCAGCCCCCCGAAACCGAGAGTGGGGTGCTGTTAGCTCACGGGACTGCGTTCTGTAAGGAGGCTTTGGCCAGTCATGCTCAGCCCTGTTCACACCACACAGTGCCCTCAGCCTTCTTCAATAATTTTAGAGTAATTTATTCTCACAATTGTTTTAGCTCACCCAGGGTAAAATTCCTTTCTAGTCCCCTTTTTTTCTCACATTCTCCCTGCAACTCCTGCCGCCCTTTAACCAGCAAACAGTTCCAAATTCTACTTATCTCAGCAGAACAACACTACTCAGAGGAAGTTTGCACTGTCACACTGGTTTCCACAGAGTATTCCATGATTCCTGGGATTCCTCCACTTACTGGTAGACTTCCCATTCACCACTGAAGAGGATTTCAGCCTGGAAAGGGCCACCTCTCCAATAAGCTGGCACGCAGTGCCTTGATCATGCCTGTTTCATGCATGATTACTACAGGCACATACAGGTCACATGGAGAGATTGTTGTGACCGACAAGGGTCTGTTCTTCAAATGTTCTGCCTTTCAAGTGTCATAAAAATGAACCATTTGTTGTCCAGTGTGGCCTATGTGCCCATGGTTTCTCCTCTTTTTAATTGGAAATTTGGGGAGTTTTGTGGAGAAGCACACTAAAAATAGAAGATCGATCCAGGAATACCCCCTCCCTCGCCCTTCCTTAGTGCTCTCCATGGGAAGCACCTCTGCTACCTGAGGAAACCCCAGCAGCACTCAGGTCAGGAGAACCGATAAGCAGAATAGCTCACCTAGGTGAGCTAGCTGGCGTTTCCAGGACAGACAGCTTAGGAGCATGCGGTCCACCTACTTCGACTTCATTTAACACCTTGATTGGTTGATAGAACTTCTTAATGGAAAGGTTGTGAATGTCTTAGTTTCTAAAAGTAACAAACTTTTACATCATGTGTTTGCCATTGCTTTACTATCACAGAACCCTTACACATTACCTTGATTTAACTCAATTGCAAACAGGAAGCCAGTTATCCTACAGCACTTCAGATTTCTTTTGGCAATACGTTACATGATTTAAAGAAATTTTAAAACAATAAGGAGCCTATATTCTTAGCCATTATCTGCATCTTAATATTAGGTTGATGTTATTTAATGGGCCGTTTTCTTTCCCTTCATAAGGAAAACATTTCTCACAAATCCTAATTTTTCTCCTATAGAATGCTTATCACTCTCACCAGGATTCAGAATATGAAAACAATCTGCATACACTTAGTATACATATATGAAATAAACATTTTGTCCTGAACAAAAAATAATTAACTTTCCTGTTCCTTTGACATTCTAGCCTACACTGTAAGAAAAGACTGTAGAAACCCACAGCAGTGATTACCATTGAGCATAGCAAGAAAATTCCAACATAAGAACTCAAGAGCGTTATCCAGCCACTAATTATGTTTTATGTAACATTGAAAAAATTGCTTACAGTCAATTGCTGTCACATCCTAGAACAAATTAATGGTGCATAAGTACCTTATTCTAGAAATGAAATACAGAAAACAAATCTGAGACATTCATCCCTATTAAAAGTGCATTGCTACTTCCTTCTCATTGTATATTACACATTTTAAATGATTTCAGGAGATAACATGAATTTTTATCAACATTCTATGTAGATGGACTTGGACCTAAATAAATAAACAAAATTTATTTATTTTTGGTACTCTTCAGTTTTTATATATAGATGATATAAACTAATTGAAAAAAGCAATTCTTAAAATGTCAAAATTCAATTCAGATCTTCTTTTTGAAATTTGTGATAGCAAAATATTAGTTTAAAAATGTCCTCTTTATTATGGTTTGCAATATTTGGTTTTTATTTCACATGAGTTTTATAGCAAAACAAAGAGAAAGAAATCGGTCAAACAACCCATAGAATACATCTGAATTCTCTTCAATATCCATAACAATAAAATTGATGATGACATTTCTGAACTTGGCATTATCAAATGTGATTTTGGTCTTCAAGGAAAAAATAATTGGGAAAAGCCAAAAATGATATAAAATATTAACCCACTTGAACTCAAAATAAAACTCAAGCTTTAGGCTAACCCTTCCAGTAATTTGTTCTCTAACAGTGGGCTGGTATTTGTCTTGGCCAGCCTTCGTATATAAACCAGTATTATCATATTAGGCAAGCCCTAAATGGTCAGGCATTAATATTATAATAGTCTCTTGTTTATGATTGTTTCCCATGACTGAGATATTTCAAATTTGCCCTGAACTTGAACAGATTTTGCTTTCTGATTATAAGTACAATCTGCATTAAAGCACAAGAAGGAAATCATATTTGGATACCAAGATGAAAATATTTAAAAATATTATAAATATCTTCCAAGTGAAATAGAAATATTTGAAATATTTTTAGGTTACATTTAAATTTCAAAATGTAACAGTGTATCTTCTTTTCAAGAAGAAAGCATGCTATTGGATGTCAAACAAAATAACAATGGAATTTCTCTAAACACTAATTTCAGCATTAATGGCACACAGCATGTAGAAATTACACTCACGACACAGAAATTCAGCTGTAAAGCGAGACACACGCTGTCTCTGTGGGGAGGAGAATGTGGGTCACAGGCCTTTGGGGGCTCTGAGGTCATCTTTCCAAGCAGCAGCCAACACTGCCTATCTACTGCATCTCTTCAGTGAATAGCCACTTCAGTTACACTGACACCATGGCAGTAAACTATTTCAATTCTATGTCTTTAAGGACTCGCTAGTACTGAGAAGTTAGTTTAAACTTCTTAGCTAGCAGGAAACCGCAGGGCCCTTGTCTACCTGCCTCCCTGAGACTTCCCTGCCGAGACTCACTCCCCTCCAGCCGTGATTCAGTCACAACAGCGTCCACTTCTCAGTTTTCTTGCTTTCTTCCTCTGTCTAGGGTGCTTTTCTATTTTTCTTTTGCAAAGTCTGGATCCATTTCAGAATCCATCACAAAACCCAAGGTTTCTGTGGCTTCGGATTTTAGTCTCCCAGATTGCCTTTGTCGATCCTTCTACCGTGGCCAGAGCACTGCGCATCGGAGCACTGCGCATGTGAATGCAGCATTCTGTTTACGCACTGGTGGTTGGCTGTGCTGATATTTTAGATTTGCCTCATTTATAATGAAGAAAGCTACAAAACTCTGATGAAATAAATACAAGAATTAAATCCAAGAAACTCTGTATTTGTGGATAGAAAGACTCAATTTTGCTAAAATATCAGTTCTTCCCAAATTGCTCCATAGCTTCAATGCTAACCCACTGAAATCCTAGAAGTCCCCTTGTGGATATGGATAAAGTCCAAAGTTTGTATGGAGAGCAAAGAGATGCAGAACACCCAATACACCACCCAAAGAGAAGAACAAATTCGATGAAATGATTGTACAAGATTTTACCACCTACTATAGATGTTTGGTAATCAAGACAGAATAATACTGATGAAAACATAGATAAAAAACAATGGAAAATACAAAACCCTACAAAAATTTGGTGAACTGGTGCATAACAAAGTAACAAAAGCAATTCCCTAGGAAAAGTCTAGTGTTTTCCACAAATGAAGGTGGAACAGCCTAATATCTACAAGAAAAGTAATCTAGTAGCAGACTTTGATGCATATCCCCAAAATCAACAAAGTAGATCATAAATGTAAAGTGTAGCACTCCTTCAATACATCACAGGAGAAACATCTAGGTTTGGGGAGGACTTTTGTAACTCCAAAGATGTGAGCCACCAAAGAAAAAGAAGCAAACTGTGCTTCATTAAAAGTAAAAACTTCTGTACAAGATATCGTCATGAGAACTTAAACACATGCCTACTTCATGAAGGGTTAGCATCCAGGATATACACAGAGCACTTACCCTGTACAAAGAAAACAAGCCAACCACCAGCAAAAGAAAATTAAATATCATAGCATGTCTATTGGGATGGCTAAAACCCAAAATGCTGACAATAAATGCTGGAGAGAGTTGGAAACAGCAGGAATTTTCATCTTTCCTGACAGGAAGCCAGTTTAGAAGACAAGCCGTTTCTTAACAAAAAAGAAAATATACACATACTGGGAGAGGCAGCAATCACACTGCTTGATATTTTCTCAAATAAGTAGAAAAGATCTATCCACATGAGAAACTACTCCACAAGTATGCGTAGCGATTTTATTGGCATTTGGCATTGCAAAGCAACCAAGATGTCTTTCAATAGATGAATGGAAACATCAATTCTGATACATCCAAAAAGTAGGATTGTTATTCAGTGTAAAACACTCTGAGTTATCAAGTTTTAAAAAGACATAGTTCCAAGTTAAATAAATCAATCTGAAAATCCCATATATTATGTAATTTCAGCTAGCAGGCAGCTGGAAAAAATTACTAAGAAATTTAAAAGTTTGCTGGTTACCAAAAGTTCGGGTAAAGAGAAAGATACGGGGATGAATCGCAGAGAATTTTAAGGGCGTTGAGCTCTTCCGTCTGATGTGAAAAGGGAGAGCATTGCTTTAGACCAAATCCGCAGGACCAGAAGAGCGGGCCTGGCACATGCTGTGGGCCTCGGCGGGGTAACGCATCCACCCCAGGCCGTGGGTTTTGACAAAGTGCTGCGCTCGGGAGGGTGGAGGAAGCTGCAGCCGTGGAGAAAGGCCTCGTAGTCGGTGCTGCTCTGGTAAAGCACAGCATATGGAGCGGCTCGGAAATCACAGAAACTCATTTCTAACAGACGCTGGGTCCAGCAATCCAGGCTCAGGTCAGTGTGGGTAGGCTGTGGTGAGAGCCCGGTTTGGGCTGCAGACGAGGGTCCTCTTACGTCTTTGTAAGACAGAAGGGAGGCGAGAGGGGTCTCGGCGGTGCTCTTATTTTAAGGGCATTAATTGACTTGTGCTTTACAGTGATGACTCACTTATCCGCCAAGGCCCCTCCTTCTAACTCAGACCTGGGGCTTTAAGGTTTCAGCAAACAAATTTTGGGAAACGTAAACGTTTGTTCCACAATAGGGACACTTGATGTTTAGTGTCACATTAAATATAAATCTGCTCTAAAAGTGAAAATACTATTTTTCAAAAGTGCACAGAAATCTCAAAGAATGTACCCACTATTTGCATTTCAAAGTACTATATTTTGGTGCTCCATACCATAAATAGCAGAATAAACTTTAAAAGACCTAATTATTGCTATTATATTAATAATTTATAAATTGATTCAATTAAGTTAGTTCAAATGTGCAATTTTCATTCTTACAAGAAAATTTTATTTGAACATTTCTATTATGATAAGGTGATTTCTGAGATTGGAAGAGGGTTCCAAATTATAACATGAAGTGCAAAGATGACACAAAATAGTTTCAGTGGAAAAGACTGTTATAAAAATAGAGTGGCGGGGTGTGAAGGTGCCTTCCTGTAATGCAAAGGCTGAGGGAGGCTGACCCAGGAGACACACAAGTTCAAGCCCAGCCTGGGCAAGATCTTGTCTCAAATGAAACAGTTTTTTAAAGGAGGCTGGGGCTGGAGCTCCAGGCCTTCGACTCACTCCCCAGTACCGCCTAAAAAATATAACACAACATAGTATGTCTAAACTTGACCTATGATTACAGATTACTAAAAAGTAGATTGGCACAAACTTTTCAATATAAGGATGAGATTATTTGATTTTGAAAATTCACTCCAAATTTCATAGGTAAAAAAAAAAACTACTAGGTAAATATCAGGATAAAATATATATGTAATTTTCCTTTTTGTCCAGGGAAACAATTAATATTGATAATTTAAGTTTCCTTGACACTTGGATCAGAAAATAATTGACATTGAAAGCTGACCATGAGGAGTAGAATTTCATGTGAAAGTTGCATGTTTCCTGGTAAAATGTGGTCAGAACAAGACTTGGAAAAGTTATTAATTTATTTGACAGAGACCTGTTTCATTGCTGGTATCCGCCAGGCGACATAGTAACTGCTTCAGCCGCCACAAGGCCACTGAGGCAAACGGTTCTGAAGGCTCAGTATTGACTGGAGGTGAATCTACACTTCCGGCCACGCTCTGGAGCTGGGCCCTTGGGGCACAGTGCGGAGGTGGCTGGTGCTTTTGCATCAGCTCTTCTGGCTTTAGGTTGGCCCTGCTGTTTCCCTTCTCACAGCAGAAAGCCCGACCTCATCAGACACACATGTGGAGAGAAGACCTAGCATCCCCGTGCCTGACCGCACAAAATCGTGCTCCATCATGACAGGTGGACACAGGAATGACCAGGACTTAGCCCTGCCCTTATTTGCTTTATGCAAACACGGAGCTGACGTCTGAGGTGGACCATGATTACGGGAATTTTATTGCTAATACTACAAGGCTTTCTTGAAAAACAAAATCCGCGGTGGTAGGTTTGAGCTCAGTCACTAACTTTGTCCTATGATGCTCTACTGTTTCTCATTTCCTAAATGTTAACAGAAGCTGAAATCACATCTCTAATTCCTTATCAAATGAAAGGACTGACTTAGTTTATTTTTTAAATCATTACACATTGCCAACCTTTCTAAAAGAGCTGGGGAAAGAGAGATGAATTAAAATGCCAAGTGTGCCATCAACTGAGGGGCCCTTTGGAATTCCCGTTAGTGTTCTGGTGACTCATGTGTAGTGATGACCACAACTTCAAAGCCACATAGGCAGCCACAAAACAGAGCTGCACAGTACGATCGTTAGAAGGCTGGTTCCAAATTAATCTAAAGAGAACGTCCCTAAATGAGGTCAGGAGAGGAACCTCAGCTTGGATAAAATCTGCAACCTCTACCCTGTAAGGAGAAGCTGCCAAGAGAACTGGAATGAAGAGACAGAGGCTCCAGACCTCCTTCCCCGGAACTGTGGGGTCCACGTTGAAGCCAGTGCAGTGGCTGCCAGTTGTCTGACTTCTTGGGTCAGGGTAGCATCACAGCTTCTGCATGAGGTACCGCCCCACTTGTCTAGAACATTCAGTGCTTCAGTGTGAAGGTGCATTTGGACAGCATAAATTATGAAATTTTGTTCTTTGTAAATTAAATTAAATGGTTATAATATATATGCAACAAGGGCACTGAAGTTAAAAAGCACACCAGTGTGTGAATGTAAGGGAATTGGAAGTGTTGTAATGTAAAATTTTTTAATAAATATTTGGGAAAAAGATGTTTTAAAAATACAAATATTAGTAACTATTTAGCAGATAAAGGAAGGGGTGATTAAATAGCACAAAGAGAAAGTTAAGCGTGATTCTCAACCAAGTTACACTGAATTAAAGTTAACAGGTAGCTTCTGGGGACTTCTCAGAAGAACTCAAAATTAGTTTTACATAAAATACCAATATATTTGGCTTTCCTTCATGGTATTTATGAGCACAAAATTGAAAAACATTTAGATAATTTGAATGTCTCTATGCTGATTTATAAAATTTATATTTTGGAGTTTGGAATATATAGAAGAATATTATAAAGTAGTTTTTCTAAGATATCCCTGTTAAAATGACTTTTAAATTAATATAAAATAATGACAAACTCATGTTAGGTACTCATATGTGAAATATTAAAATAATCATTTAATTGAGCAAAATTTAAAAGCCTTATGAACAGTGCAGCGTAACTGGAGGAAGAAACATGAAGATATTACAAAGCAAATTAACACTGCAGTGCTGGCCGGTGGACATAGACTAGGTACTCACTGAGAAATTACCACTGAACTTATGGTAAAACTGTTGGTATGGTTATTTAAAAATATTCTTTTCCTCTAAAAAAAATTTAAAAGTTTGGCACATTGTTTTTATTCATTACAGTCATTTAAAAAACCCTCAGATTATAAATATCTATCTTTAAAGTGACTTAAAGAAAGACAGTTTTTGGAATGGTATTTTTGATCCCCTCGGTAGAGTGACCTGGAGATGAAAGGCTAAGAATTTTGAATTTGGTTTTTTACTCAGCTAGGAGCCGCCGACTACCTGATGATCATGCCGAGATCTTTTAAATCTTCCAATTTCAGTCTCTTTTGTCGTTTTAGTTGTTTGACATGAGTACCAAGCCAGGATGCCTAACAAAAACATTTTTGATAATAGCCTGGTAACTGCTGATGCCTGATATAAACTGATATGGACATACAGAACAAAGAGTGATCAATAATCGCCAGGTAAATGCCACCCATCATTACTGTTTCCTTAAACAGTTTGAATACTCGCTGTCGGGGTCTATCTATGCCAGAGAAGAACTCTTGGCTGTCTGCGTTTGTTACAAAACATTCTGTTAGTTTATTTGGTTGTCTTTTTCTTAAAAAAAAAAAAAAAGACTGACTTGCCATTTATCTTTCTTAATTAAATGTATTCAGGCTATTCACTGAAAAAGTTTAAAAAATAAGAAATCCCTGGATTCACTGCACTTGTATATTTTCATTCCCAAAGAAATATATTTTAATCTGGAAAATTAAAACTAGACTTGTGTAGCAATTTTATCATTGTTTATATATTTTTTTAATCTTTAAAGACCTGGCAATAGTACATACAATTTATAAAATTAATGATACTAATTCCAGTATATGAATGGTAATATGGTCAAGTTATTTGATGCTGGATTTATCTTTTTTTATTGTTTAATTTTTTTGACACTGAGTTTAAAAGATGCAGGTAAAACATTACACCTGAGCCCCTCAGTCTTACTATCTTTCTTTATTCAATGTTCTCATGTATCTTTAAGGAAACAGTATTTTAGCTTTTTGGTTTATTTAACTTTCGCGTCCGGTCAGTCTGCACGGGGGTGGAGTGGCGGTTAAAATGTCAGCAGGTTATAGTGATGGTTTCCATTTAGAAATAAGACTTTTGCTCTGCTCTGCACACCTGACATACAGTCTGAACTTCATCTGTTTTTCCCGCTGCTTCCCAGACTCTTCTTTTTGGGTATCTTGTTGACACGTGACCCAGAATACATTCCAGCCAAAGGTCTTGTGCTCCTTCCTCTTTGAACTCGTTTCCCAGCTGATGGGCTCTGATCCTCCTGTAAACCCAGGAAGTGCCCCAGATTTTCTTCTAAGCAAAAATCGTGCAATTTATATTTCACAGCCAGTTACATAGTTAAATGACATTTCCAGACCGTGAAATTCTACACAGTTTATACACCTAAACCAAATGACATCTTCTCACTGAAAACATTGAACAGTTTTAAAATTAGGACTAATAAAGCCTTTCTCCCTTACCTACATGTCCCTAATAGAGAAAGAACTAATCCCACACTCTGATACTTTGCTCTTAGGTAACTGTTTTTTGGTGTATTATTTATATGTTTTGGCCACTTCAAGGCCAAATGGTGTAAAAGAACAGTCGATTTCACTCTGCTCACAAGGCAGCGGGTCTGGTACTGTGGAAGGCTAAACTAGGCAGTGGTCACTTGGTGCCCAGGCGGCTGCAATTGGATGTCAGTTTGGGCGACAGTTGTGTGAAATCACTCACTGCCAGGTGTGCAAGGTGGCGCAAGTGGATTGCTGGCCACTGATGGTGGCTGCTGGGCTGAGAGCAGTCGGAGCTGTGACTGACTGTGTGTGCCTTCTCCAGCACAGTGGGGTACTTTGGGTCTCTTACATGAGAGCTAGATCTCCCAAAGCCAGGTGAGCAGGCTGGAATGGCATGGTCTGCAGGCACCAGCCTCAGAAGCCCCATAGCCTGGCTTTCCCGGGGGTGCATCATTCACAGTCGATTCACATAGCCTAAGCAAATCCACAGTGCTGCCCTTCACGGCCCTGTGTGTTTGCTCTCCTCTCCTAAGATGTGCCTCTGTTTCCCCCTCACCTCTCTGGGAAAACTCCCCATTCATTTCTGGTAGTCAAAGTCCTTTTTGGCTTCCAAGGGCTGTTTTCCCATCCTGTGCTTCCAACCTGCCCTGACAGCTCCGTTCAGTTACGAGGTGACAGACAGGGTGCCTGTGTGGCTCAGTGTGGAGCATGTCAGCACAGTGCCATGTCGCCCATGGAACAGCCCTGGGAAAGTGATTTAATCCCTTTGGATAAAAAGTGGAATTAATAGCAGGACCTATAGATATCCTGGGTTGTTGAATGATAGCATTAAATGACAAAACAGTAGGGAATGTTGCTGAATAGTAGTCAGCAGACAATGTTACTGATTCCCTGACAGAGACCACAGCAGTTTATTTGTACCTATTTTGTCACTGTCATAGTCTTCCCCTTGTGATAATAATTCATGGGCATATTTTTATCTTCTGCATTTTCAGTCCAATGCCATAGCTGCAAAACATCCCGGGAGAGAACTCTTGCAACTGTATCCTGAATGCCAGACCAGAGGCTCTCTGCTTCCATAAGTCTCAGAAGAAACAAACACATGAAGAAACTGAAATTTTTTCCTTACTATGCCTTCTAACCCTTCCTTCTCATGATCTCTCTTCTAGAAATTAAAAAAGAAAAAGCTGAGAAGACTTCTTCAGCTGTGAAAGACAAAGGTACCAATCAGTAACATCATAGTGAAAACTTATTACTGATATTATCTATGTCTATGCAGTGAATTGCTGATGTCTCCTTTGTAGGCAGGTGAAACAAAACTACATAGTTACACTCGTTAAAAAAAAAAAACAATTAGTTATTTATCCACCCCCAAAATATTTTTTTACTGTTTAGTGTGATCCTAAAAATACTGCTATTACAACTAGAAACCTTTTAAGTTTCTAGCCCTTTTAAGGCTCCCAGGAGAGTCAGTACAAGCCTGCAAGAGGAAACCTTCTCGAAATTAGCAGGCTTAGAAGCAAAAATCACTTTTACTTTCTGATAATTTTCTCCAAAGCTGGAGTGCTGAGTTACTGCCTTTGAATGCCTCATAAAAGTGCATGTCTTCTGGCATCCATTTCTTCATTCTCCACCAAAGCCAAGGTCCTGCTGGAGACGCCTCCTGCCTGGATTATATGTTCCACCCCAACTTTCAACAGAGACATCTCCATGCACAGGCTGAGTCAGAGGGGAGGCTCCGGCTGCCCCGCTGAGAATCGGTACTGGCCGCCACTGGTCACTTCACAGCACATTAACTCCGTGGGCTCGGCTGGGATGTCCAAGAGCAATTACCCTCATCAGCTTGGAAGTTTCCCAGTGTGCATGTGCCATTCAGGGCCTCTGATTGTGTGGTCACATGCTGAAATCCAGAAAAATCTGCCCTAATACACATTTAGCACCACCAATAGCTGAATATTGCATAGCCACCAAAGCCATTTTCAAAAATTCTCCACACTACACATAAATCTTGCTTTGAAGGATCTTGCTTTTTTAAATTTGAATTTTAATGAACAGAAAATATTGTATGTTTACGGAGATAGCAAGATGTCTTGATATGTATTTACAATGAAAACAGACTAATTTAAAAATCGATACCACAATTTTGTGGTGAAGGCATTCAAAAACCTAGTGGTTTTGCAGTCTCACGGTACACAGTGCACTGGCTTTTACTACAGTCAGTGCTCTGTGCAATAGGTTGTTAATGCTTATTCCAGTTTTCTAACTGAAACGCTGCACCCTTGGATCAACTTTCCCTTCTTCTCCACCCACCTACCTCCTTAGCCTTTACCTCCTTCCTGGGTCACTTTAGTCTTCTAGATTAATCCATGAGTTAGACGCAGTATTTACCTTTCTGTGCCTGGGTTTTTTCACTTGACATAAAACCTCTTACCCACACTTCTGGTTACATCATGAGCCACATTCTAAGTCACTGATAGAGTGACTATTTACAAGTGTCACCATCACAGAGCTTCATACCCACCCTAAGAGCAAAGCACTAGACTGGTAGAGTGCTTTTTTCTTTCTCTTTTTGCATTCCATGAAAAGTTATCATTATCTACAAAGTGAATGTGGAAATTTAATGTCAAAGAGAAAGAGAAAACAGGTTTCTCTTCTATTTCATAGTAGGCTGCTGGGGATTGTAAAGATGTGAAGGCACTGCACATACACACGACACGGTCAAAGTCACACTAAATCGAAACTGGTGCAGCACGCTATTATTGGACTTATTTTAGCTATAATCTACATTTTTTAAGTTTTTCAAAGTTCATGATGTGGGCTTAGAGAGGAAATCATCTCTCAAATTTTATTTTAATTTTAATCCTAGAGTAAGACACCACATTTACATGATGCATGCAGTATTTTTCATTGGTTATTTTTCTTAATAAGAAATGAGCTGAACTAGTGCTGATTAAATAATTTAAAGAGATTTCTAGATGTTGTCAGTATTCTCTAAATTTACAAAGAAATATGTTCCTCTCCATTCAAGTGTTTGTCATCTTAAATAAACAAGTATATTGTCACTTGTTCAAGAATTTCTCTGTAGTCAGGATGAAACATCAGAGTAAAGCTTAATGTATTTTGTATGATTGTTGCTTTGTGGCTGATGATACAAATCATTTTTGGGAATGAAAAAGCACCACCTTCTTCCCACCTCAGCTCAGCTCACTGATAGCTTGCTGACTGTATTATAAACATGTTCTCAAATCTCTGCATTATTGCTGCAAATACATTCTCAATGTTTCTTTCCAGAGATTATTGAAGGGAAAGAAGTGAAGGTCCCTGCTTCCCTAAAGGAAAAAGGTAAAGTTATAAAATGAAATGTGAAACTGCATTGATCTACCGATTGCATATTTAGTAATTTGCCACAAGGTAAAGCATCATTTCTGTTCTCAGACTTTCAGGACCACGGTTTTCATACATCCTTGTGCTTTTGAACACAGGCAAAAGGGCTCTTCCCATCACCACATTTTACATTACACAAGGAAAGCAGCCAAGTAGCTATGCAAGAAATCCTGGGGGAAAAAAGCCTTAAAAATCATTTGCTACTGTGATTCACAGAAGTTTTGAAAACTGTGGGAGTTTTGAAAGAAAACATTTCACAAATATACAATATTTATAATATTTAAGGTGAAATGCTTAAAGTTTCTCCATGAAGTCTTACCATTTTGTAAGATCAGCTATCATAGAATACCAAGCCAATATTATAGCTAGGAAGAATTAAGAGGTAAAAGACCCATTCTCTCATTTTATAGATAAGTAAAACCCGATGACTGCACCACCTTTGAAAGTTATTGGAGTGTGGAGCAGAGCCAGCATCAGAACTCGAGCCTCCTCAATGAAGCTCTGTCTTAGCTAACGTTCCACAGCACACATCGGGGCTTCCGTTAGCAGCACAGTTGGATACATCAAATTATTTCCCCTAAAGCATAAATGAATATTCTAACTTCAGTGTAAAATATTTAGTTTCTAACTAATCCACATATGTTATGTAGGCATGGCATTGTGCTTCAGTTGTCTAGCATTCTTGGTGTCAAAGGGAATTTTATGAACTTTTCCTTGTGAGAATATCAGTAAGTTATGAAAACTGGAAAACCCATGCACCATACCTCCTAGGGTGAGTGTTAGAATTAGAGGTTGCTCGCTTCTCTACTTAGTCAGCAAAGAAGATCTGGATAAACTGTCCAATAGTGTGAGAGGACTTCACAGTAAGAGTTTCAGATTATTGTCATTTGCTTCTTTTCACTGAAAAGAAAAGGAGTCCTGGTGAACCAGTATAAGCATGTGTCAGAATAGGGAAAGAAAGAAAAGTAAGAAGGGAAAATGAAGGGAAGAATCAGTTAAAAGAAGAATGCTGTGTGTAGAGCCCCCCTAGGAAATGTAGCAGTGTGTAAAAACCATGCCCTCAAGTCAGAGTTTGCTAATTTTACAATTAATATTAAGTTAGAGAAAATTGTTATTTAATGAAACATCAGAGCACAACATGATTTTTTCTCAGCCTACATGTGAACTTAATGTTTTCTAAACCACTCCAAACCCATTAAGTCCTTTATACTTGACTTGAGATATATATATTATCACAGCCAAAACTCATTCCTCATGACGGTACTTTGGTGCTACACACAATTTTGTTATTAGGGCTCGATGATGGGATATTTAGGATATTTTGCCTTGCAAGAGGATTCATGTATGTTACATTAAATTTCCAATAAGCACATAAATATTGCTACATTTTGTTATTAAGAGGATATTTATTAAGTCTATTGAAATTATTTGGATTTATCTAAATGCCAGTTTATTTTAAATAAATTCTACATTTCTTTAATATAATTTCAGTATTGAGCATTTTGGACATTTGCACAATCTCAATTCAAATGGTTTTATGGCAGTGATTCAGTCACACAATGATGTCATGTTCCTTTTGCTTTGCCTAAGTCAAAAATATCAAAACTGAGGTACATCCAGTGTTAACTTGCAGTTCTCCATCGTGACTGAGAACATCCCGCTTTTGTTCATTTCCGTCTTTGATGCCTGGAAGCTGTGATCAGGACCCCTCTCTTCTGCTCTATGCTTCCCGATGTCTGCGTTCCGCACTTGCCCAGCAGAGAGCCAGTCCCTGCCCGGCCCCGGGGGTGACCGACAGCAGTGGGGGAGGTAGCATGTTCCCACGGAAGAAGATGTGTTGCTAGGTGAAGGATCATTCACTAATTGTAGATTTTTACTTTACTGGGCCACTTTGGAAAGGGTCTGTTAAAAAGTCACGTAAATACTATCATTAGACTTGTTTCATTCTATTACTATTATTTTACGAGTTGGGCTTTCAACTTACTGGCAGGATACATATTTAACCAGCATTATTATTTTCCCATGTCAAGTGAGAATAATCTCTGTCCAATAAGTACTAAAATGTTAGTGGTGCTTTGAAATTTAGTGGGTTTTTAAAAATTTCTTCTTCTGCCCCCAAAGTCAGCCAGAACTCAAGAGTGGGAATGACAGTACTTGGACATTTTGTCAATAATCACTGTAATCAAAGTGATGTCCACTTCTTCGGTAAGAGGTGATGTTCCCTTAGGTTTTATACCATAAATGGAATGAATCCCTCACAATTAGCGGAAGACTCATACTGCCCATGAATCTATACTAATAGAATCAGCTTCATTTTTAAATTTTTTTTATTTTACAGAGAATAAAACAAAAGAGGACAGAACAAAGCAGATCAGAATAGAACAATGTAAGTAACACAG